>SJYV01018236.1:24617-36821 GCA_006410875.1 Neotragus pygmaeus | reverse complement strand
TACTCGACCAGACTGCCGCCACCAGCCCCGCGCGGGAGTCGGGGTCCTCCCAGCTCCGAGCGCCCGAACCAAAGCTGGAGGGGTCGGTGTCTCCCGGCAGGGCCCCGCCCCAGCCTCCTCATTCCGGCCAATCCTTCCGTATCTCAATGCGAGGAGATCTAACCGTGAATTACGTGTCCACGGTGGCCCTGGCTGAGTCATAAAGCTGAAAAGGATACTTGTGATCATCAACGCCAGGGCTGCGTATGTTGATTTTCTAGTAGTCACATCAAAAGAGCAAAAAGAAGCAGGTGAAATTAATTTTAATAATAGATTTATTGAAACCAATATATGCAAAATATTTCAAAATATACTCAGTATTCCACGATTCATAATATACTTTACACTTTTAACTTTGAAATCTGTCATGTGTTTTATACGAACTAGCCACATTTCATAGTCAAGTGTGGACAGAGGTGGGAGATCACTCTATTTTATAGGAGGAAGCAAGCCCAGAGAGGTGAGGGGTATGACTTAGGCCTGGGAGCTGGCGTGAGAGAGCCCGGTCCTCTGAGACCAGCTCCGGGACTGGTCCGTCAGCTTCTTTTTTGTTTGTTTGTTTCTTAAAGGACACATTTTTCAAGGTGAAACTGGAAAGCTTTCCAATGTCTTACACATTGCATTAAAAGTTAAAATATTTCAATTTATTTTTTTGTAAACCGTTTTTTGTTTTTTCTTAAAAAGTCATCACTTATTGACTTAACTCTAGGATATGGTAGACCTAAAATAGATTTTATACTCCTATTTTTCTAACAGAAAAATAGGCATAGAATTTATATACATTATTAAAAATCACTTAGTGTGGTAGAGGTGAGACTAATACCCTCTGCTCTGTCCATCAATGCCAGTGAACATGTAATTAAAAAGTCNGACCTAAAATAGATTTTATACTCCTATTTTTCTAACAGAAAAATAGGCATAGAATTTATATACATTATTAAAAATCACTTAGTGTGGTAGAGGTGAGACTAATACCCTCTGCTCTGTCCATCAATGCCAGTGAACATGTAATTAAAAAGTCACTAGTCATCTGTTATCCTAGTGGGCCGAAGTAGCTCTGATCTTAGTATCTACAACATGCTGCTGCTGCTGCTAAGTCCCTTCAGTCATGTCCGACTTTGTGCGACCCAATAGATGGCAGCCCACCAGGCTCCCCCATCCCTGGGATTCTCCAGGCAAGAACACTGGAGTGAGTTGCCATTTCCTTCTCCAATGCATGAAAGTGAAAAGTGAAAGTGAAGTCACTCAGTCGTGTCTGACTCTTCGCGACCCCATGGACTGTAGCCTACCAGGCTCCTCCGTCCTTGGGATTTTCCAGGCAAGAGTACTGGAGTGGGGTGCCATTGCCTTCTCCTCTACAAGTTAATACAATCACTCTCTTTTTACCTGGGAAGTTGTCTTTCATTATACTGCGTATGGGTTCTCATATCCCTCTAGGGACAGACCTAACTTATTCGATCCCTCATCATGGGTCTTCCTGGTTTCCTCTTCACCTGGTTCCAATGTCTAAATTAATTTCAATTCAATAAACTTACACTCTGCCAGAATGAACCTGACATCAGAGATACAAAGATGTGTGAAACCCAGTCCCTGCACGTGGGTGGACACCCCATGGACTTTAGTATGTCATCTTTTATCTCAGCCTTATTTTATGTCTCTATTACTGAATTGTGATCTCTTTTAACTCCCTAAACAGGGATTATACCTGTGACTCCCGAAAATATTTGCATGCATTTGTAAAAATAAATGAATATATTTCGTACGGCTAGAGTATTAACGGGCTTCCGTGGTGGCTCAGAGAGAATCTGCTTGCTATGCAGGAGACCCGGGTTTGATCTCTGGGTCAGGAAGATCCTCTGGAGAAGGGAAAGGCAACCCACTCCAGTATTCTTGCCTAGAGAATTCCATGGACAGAGGAGCCTGGCAGTTTACAGTCCATGGGGTCGCAAGGAGTTACACGCAATTGAGCGACTTTCATTTTCAGAGCATTAATGTCTGAAGATTAAGCTATCAAAATGAGAGACACCATATGAAAAAGAGGAAACTAAATTAATAAAGCCTAAAGTTGCAGAAAGAAGCAATCTCAACATCAATCAGCTCTGAATTTCATGGTGATGTTAATAGCCTGAAATTTGGAAGAGTTTAAAAACATCAATATTCCCACGAAAGAGGCTCTATTCCATGACTTAAAACTCTTGCCCAGAACAGATTTCTAGCAAACATATCAGAAACAATCACCATTTAAGATAATGTTTTTTACTTTATCGTCTCCCCCCCACCGCCAGCCTTATTGAAGTATAATTGACAAATAAAACTGTAAGATAATTAAAGTGTATATCTTGGCGATTTGACATACATAGACATTGTGAAAGGATTTCCGCCATCAAGTTAACACATTTATCATCTTACATATTTATCCTTCTTCCCTCCCTTGGTGAAAGTATTTAAGTTCAACTCTCAGAAAATATCAGTGATACATTAGAGTGTTAACAACTATGGCTACCGTGTTACACAATTGATCCCCTGACTTTATTCATCTTATAGCTAAAAGAATGAACCCTTTTACCAACCTCTTCCTGCTTTCCCCACCCCCTTGCCCCTGCCAACCACTTTTCTACTCTCTGTTTCTATGAGTCTGACCTATTACTATTCTATATATGAGTGATGCCATGCGGCACTTGCCTTTGTCTAGTTATTTCACTCAACACAGAACTCTCAAGGCCCATGCATGTTGTAGCAGATGCCAGGATTTCCTTTCTCATGCTAAATGATAGTCTGCTGTATATGTATACCACATCTTCTTTATTCATTTATCCATTGGCAGACACTAGGTTGTTTCCGTACTTTGGCAATTGTGAATAATGCTGAGTGAATGTGGAAGTACAGATATCCAGGGAATCCCCTATTTGCCCAGTGGTTAAGACACTGTGCTTCCAATGCAGGGGGCGCGGGTTTGATTCCTGATCAGGAAAGTAAGATCCTACATGCTGTGTGGTGTCAAAAACAAACAAAAGGAAGTATAAATATCCAGGTATAAAGCCAGAAGTGAGATTGCTGGATCTTACCTTATTGTCTTGATAATCATAATTATTCCTTTCACATTTGTAAGGGATTTTAGATTGTATAAATGTTTTTACATATTTGAATGTTTTATACATATTACAAATATTACTGACATTTCCCTGAGAATTCTTTGGGTTGGTCCTTTGTGTGAGCTCACTTCTTCAACTTTGCCTGCTCTGGCATCATCTTGTCTATGTTAAGGCCCATGAAATAACTGATTAGTCATCAAATAACTATTTAAGGAGCATCCACAGGGTACATAGTTCAACCTTGGATTGCTGAAAGTTCAGCCTCTCATCTATTATAACTTCACTAAACAATATCAAATGTTTTAGAGATGAACAAGGTTACCACCTTGTTATTCTAATACTAGCAATCATAACAATAACATGACTTAGATTTAATGTACACAGCATTTCTTGATGGAATTCTGATTACTCTGCAAATAACAGCTATTATTTTTTTAATGACCAAAGCAGGAAATGGCTTGAGGCCAATGTCTCAAAATGGGACATGGAGATTTTTGTGAGAAGCTTCTCGCTACATAAAACAATTTCTGACAGAGGGAAATGATTAAGGAAAAAAATATGGTCAAGGAAAAAGATTATTATGACACACAAGAGGAAGAAAGGCTAAGCAAAAACCTAAAATGACTGTGCTGATATTTGGTTAGATCTATTTATGTAGTATTTATTGAATGTATGTGCACATGCCGAATCAGTAGACTTTCTGTTGAGCTGCTTGAGATCATCTGAGTTGGAGAGTTGTTTTGCTCAGTCGCTAAGTCACATCTCTTTGTGACCCCATGGACTATGGCCTGCCAGGCTCCTCTGTTCATGGGACTTCTCAGGCAAGAATACTGGCGTGGCTTGCCATTTCCTTCTTCAGAGGATCTTCCTGACCTAGTGATCAAACCTGTGTCTCTTGCATTGGCAGGCAGATTCTTTACCACTGAGCCACCAGGGAAGCCCAAGTTGGGGCGAGCTGCCACCTAAGTTCTGTCATCATCTTCTTTACCTAGGGTTTCTGAAAGAGCAAACTATATATAGTAACTGACTTCACTTCTTAATTTCCTGTTCACACCTTAGCCCATTGTGCGGTCTGGTTGCCAACTCCACCTTCCTACTCCTCTTTACCTGAACTTCTTATCACCAAATCCAATTACCATTTTTCATTGAAATCATAACATCTTCATTGCTTTGACAAAGCTGATTCCTTCTTCCTTAGATCCAATGTTCTATGTGGCAAACACTCCAGATCCTCCTTATAGTTGTCTGATATTATGTAACTTCCTCCTTCATGGGCTGTCCCTGAGCCCTCCTTTAAGATTTGAGTCTTCCCCAGGATTCTATCCTTTCTTCAGTGCTTTTCTTTATCTATGCTCTACCTTGGAGAAACTTGCCCAATCTCGTGATTTTAAATATTTCCTTTATGCTAATAACTCCCAAATCTGTTTTTCCAGTTCAGATCTCTCGCTTAAGCTTCTATGGGACACAGCCATCTGGTTTTCTCACATTTGATTACATTACCACTTACATATGTAGACAGCAAGAAATCAGGAAGTCAGTCTCAGTTTCCCCCTCTCTTTCACCTCCCATGATCTGCTGATGAATCAAATCCCACCAGTTCTGTCATCAGTTTATTCCCACCTCACCATCTTTACGACCTAGGGTTAGTTTCAGCCCTGATTGTTGCTCACCTGATTTATTACAATATTTCCTTAACTGATCACCCAGCTTCTAGGCTTGTACTCTTCAAAAAACAGTCTTCCCTGCTAACCTGATTTCTCAAAAATGTAAATTACATCTCTGCCTAAAATCTGCATGCTCCTGATCTGGTCCTTCTGAAGAATTAAATTCAAGATTCGCAGCACAACATTTAAGATCCCCACTATTTCTTCAGCTTCATCTCCAACACCTCTCTGCCTTATAGCTAGTGAACTGCTATTATCCCTATAGAGACTTTGCTGGGCTTCTCAGGTGGTGCTGGTGGTAAAGAATCTGCCTGCCAATACAGGAGACTTAAGAGGCGTTGGGTTCGAGCCCTGGGTTGGGAAGATCTCCTAGAGGAGGAAGTGGCAACCCACTCCAATATTCCTGCCTGGAGAATAGATAGAGGAGACTGGCAGGCTACAGTCCACAGAGTTGCAAAGAGTCAGACATAACTGAAGAGACTTAGCATGCGGGCACAGAGACCTTGTTTCCAGATGCCACATCTTTGCTCCCCCTATTTCCACCCCTGAAATGTTTTCTCCCCTGTCCCACACCCAGCAGCTTAATACACCCGGCTAACTCCTTTAAGGGGCTCCCCTTGTGGCTCAGCTGGTAAAAAATCTGCGTGGAATGTGGGAGACCTGGGTTTGAGCCCTGGGCTGGGAAGATTCCCTGGAGAAGGGAAAGGCTACCCACTCTGGTATTCTGGCCTGGAGAAATCCATGGACTATACAGTCAGGCACGACTGAGCAATTTTCACTTTTACTTTCAACTGCTTTAAGATGTAGCTCAGGCAACTGCTACCTCCAGGAAATGTTGTATAGATTCCTCTTCTTTGGTCTCATAAGAGCATATAATTGTGCCTACGACATGAAATTAAATATAACTTATATATAGGTTTTCCACATTCAACAGGCAAGTAGGGAATTTGCGTTTGGTAGTCAGTTTTCCCAGCACTCAGCATTATGTTTGTGCTTCACAAGATGAGCTCTGAATGAGTTAGTCAACTTACAAACAAATTAACTAATGAACGTAAAAAGATACTAACAGCGTGAGATGTCACAGGGCAGTGTATGATTACAATTCAAACAACCACTATAAACTTAGAAACAAAGCGATCATTTTGGGGCAGAAGTAATTTTGGATCAGGGAGAGGACAGAGCAGAATTGGAATTGACAATAGAAAATTTGCAAAAGGTATGGATGTGGGAAAACTGATGACAGCAGAGTCTCAACTACTAATTGATTCATTAGAAAAAAGAAAAGAAAGTTATCTAAAATTCATTTAGAAAACATTTCAAGATCAGGACCCTCCAGTCAAGAAACAAGGGTGGCTACAAACCCAGGGACTCTAGACTCAGCATGATTCCAAAGAGAGAGGAAATTCTAAAATGGAAAACTGTAGATTAAGTGAAATCCCTCCATGCTGAATGTTAAAACTCCTCCCCCACCTTCAGCAGACCACCTGTAATGCTCAGTTTCAAAACTGCAGACCTTATACACTTCTTTCCACTCACCTCATCACTCCTGATCCTTTTCTCTTCTGTTCTGAAAGGTGATTGGAGTCCCTGGTGGTCCAGTGATTAAGAATCTGAGTTCCAAAGCATGGGATGCAGGTTTGATCCCTAGTAGGGTAATGGCAACCCACTCCAGTGTTCTTGCCTGGAGAATCCCAGGGATGGGGAAGCCTGGTGGGCTGTTGTCTCTGGGGTCGCACAGAGTCGGATACGACTGAAGTGACTTAGCAGGGTAATTAGCAGGCTGAGACAAACAGCGTGTGTACCCCAGTGCAGACCCAGAACAACCTAAAAAAAGAAAAAGAAAAGGGGATTGGAAAATTTTCCAGGAAAAAACAATGGCATCAAAACAACAAAACAGCTGGTCCCCTCCACTCACACTACTGCTTTGTTTTGTTTTGTTTAACTTTAGTGCCTCACTCATTCTATGATCAGAAAATTAAAGCTCACCAGATCAAGGAAAGCCTCCGAAGTAAAATAGACCAAAATAAATAGGAAAAAAGGAACTTTGAAGAAACAGAGAGGGAAGAAAGGAAGACAATCAAAAAGCTATACCAGAATCATCAAAGTCATAAGAACAGGATTACATTAAAAAGAGCAAGCAGGGAACAAGGAAGAGTTCTTGGAAACTGAATATATGGTAGCTAAACTAAGAAGTTTCACAGACCCACCAGAAGAAATGTTGATGAAATCTTCTAGATAGTGAAATAAAAAGACAAAGATGTAGAAATAGATAAGGAGAGATGGGGAAAAAATAGAGACTTAATTCAAGGAGAATAATGTGACTAATAAGAGTACCATGAAGGGAGAACATACAAACAGAGGAGATAATCTTAGAAGTAATTCAATAAAATAACCAAAATGGAAGAATGGTTATCTAGATTCACTGGGCATACTGAATACCCAGTCAGTGGATAGAAAATTCTCCTAACAGAGACAAAAAGTTCAGAAAGAAAAAAGAAATCCTAGTTTCTGACAAAAGATGGAGACTCAGCAAGGCACTGCAGAAGCCCTGGAAGCTACAGGACAACAGAGCAAGGCCTTCAACATTCTGAGAATTTTATAGCCAGTTAAACTGTTAATTAAGTAGCGGAGCAGAATTAAGATATTGTTAGAGATGAAAGATAATGTATATTTTTACTCCTTTCTCATAAAACCACTGAGAGGATACGATCCAACCAAAAAAAGGAATGAGCCAAAAATGAGGAGACCTGGGTATCAGGAAAGAGAAGATAGTACACAAGAGAGGGGTTAGGGAAGTTCCAGAAGAGTTACGCAACATCCCTACAGAGCCCAGATTAGAGCAAGAGGACAGTGGCCTCCAGGAGGGGTTTCTCATCAGGACAGGAGGGATACCTAATGTGACTTTCTAAAAAACATTATTTAGAGAAAAAGTGATTAAAAAAAAAACACTGCTAACTAAACACTTTTTAAAATGAGGCAGCTTTTAATCACAGGAAGTTCAAAACAGTTTTGCAATAAACCTAATGTAACTATAGCACATTGTTTGACTTGGGTGGCCTCACAATAAGATAAATACTGGACAGCAGTTTAACCAAAACTTGTGTGTATTGTATATGGGAGGTGGAGGTAAGGAAAGTGGGAATCTGGAATAATAAAAAGGTGCTGAGTCTTTATCTTATTAGGAAGTCAAAAGATAAATCCTAAAATTGATCTAACAAGAAATAACAGCATAAGCACATTACTTAAAAATGTGGTGGTAAACACGCCCCCTCCCCCCCAAGAAAAATGTTAAGGAATTAAAGAATGGATCTCAGGGGTAGAATAGAATGGGGCAATGGACTCTTTTTCAATCTAAGCCTCATAGTACTTTAAAAAATTTTATGTATTACCCTGATCAAAAAAGGGGATTTCCCACAACTCTAGGAATTCCAACTTCTTGTTCTACCTCAACATATTACTGCTCAACCGTAGAGGCATTCAATTAAGTGCATTCTGATAAGTATTTCAGGGTAGATACTTGAAATGGCAAATTTCTAAAAATTCTAGTGTTGTAGCTGATGTGTAAACAAGAAAAAGTAGTTGCACCTGCCTATCTGGTACGGTTTCCTGATTTCTCTCTAGAAAAATATTAGTTCTTATTGTATTAGTTATCCTTCACCATGTAACAAATGATCACAAAACTTAGTGGCTTAAAACAACAAGCATCTATTATCTTCAGTTTTTGTAGGCACTGTTACTTGCCCATCTGGTACTGTTTCCCAATTTCTGTCTAGAAAAATACTAGTTTCTATCATGTTAGTTATCTATCACCATGTAACAAATGATCACAAAACTTAGTGGCTTAAACAACCAATACATTATCTTCAGTTTTTTGGGTCAGCAGTTCAGGAACAGCTGAACTGGGCTGCATGAGTTAATTTCTCATGATGTTTCAATTAAGCCTAGAGCTTCAGTCATCTGAAGGCTTGCCTAGGCCTGGAGGCTCTGCTTTAAGATGGCTCACTTACATGGCTATTGGCAGAAGGTCTCAGTTTCCTGACGGCTGCTCCTTTCCATGTGAGTCTCTCCACAGATCTGCTGATGTGTCTTCTTAGTTTGGCAGATGGCTTCCTTCAGAGGGAATGATTCAAGTCAGAGTAAGCAGGAAGCCCGAATTCCTTTTATGGCCTTGTCTCAATGGCTGTGGACTGTCACTTTCTCTTTATCCTAGACCCAGGGGAAGGAAATTAGGCTCCACTTTTGAAGTGGGAAGTATCAAAGCATTTGTGTACATATTTTAAAACCACAACACCTATCAATGCTATATTAGGTTAGGAGAATATCTGTAAATGATTTATTGAGGATCTAAATACATTTCATCACTGTTGATTATGAAATCACTTTTAATGATTCTTTCCTCAATAACTNCATTTGTGTACATATTTTAAAACCACAACACCTATCAGTGCTATATTAGGTTAGGAGAATATCTGTAAATGATTTATTGAGGATCTAAATACATTTCATCACTGTTGATTATGAAATCACTTTTAATGATTCTTTCCTTAATAACTAAGATATGGCCTAACTTCTCACCTCACTTCTTCTCTGCTCTGCAATATTTTAAGTGCCTTGAGAACTGATGACATTTCTTAGCCTTTTTGTATCCCTGTATATCTATCACAGTGTTTAAAATGTTCACAAATTTATTCAATAGTATATATATGTGCGTGCATGTGTATAGATGCTTTCAAATTGTGGTGCTAGAAAAGACTGTTGAGACTGCAAGGAGATCAAACCAGCCAATCCTAAAGGAAATCAATCCTGAATATTCATTGGAAGGACTTATACTAAAGCTGAGGCTCCAATTCTTTGGCCACCAGATGTGAAGACCTGACTCATTGGAAAAGACCCTGATGTTGGGAAAGATTGAAGGCAAAAGGAGAAGGATGTGGCAGAGGATGAGATGGTTAGATAGCATCACCAACTCAATAGATATCAATCTGAGCAAACTCTGAGAGAGAGTGGAAGACGAAGGATATACAGTCCATATACACGTGTGTGTGTGTGTGTGTGTGTGTGTGTGTGTAAAATCATCTTCTGAGGATACAATAATGAAGAAGAAATAGTCACAGTTCTTGTTCTCTTCAAGTTTATAGTCTACTGGGGGAAAAGACACATTTAATTGCATTTAAACATTTGAGCACACTTATGAATGTACACTTACCAATTAAGTTACATTTTCTGATGGACAGGGATACAGTCTTAGTTCAGTTCAGTTCAGTCGCTCAGTTGTGTCTGACTCTTTGTGACCCCATGAATTGCAAAACGCCAGGCCTCCCTGTTCATCACCATCTCCTGGAGTTCACTCAAACTCACATCCATCCAGTTGGTGATGCCATCCAGCCCTCTCATCCTCTGTCATCCCCTTTTCCTCCTGCCCCCAATCCCCTCCAGCATCAGAGTCTTTTCCAATGAGTCAACTCTTCGCATGAGGTGGCCAAAGTACTGGAGTTTCAGCTTTAGCATCATTCCTTCCAAAGAAATCCCAGGGTTGACAGTCTTAGAGGTGTGTATAAACAAGGAACAGGACTGTTCTGTTGTAGGCGTAGAGAAAATAGATAGGAAGTTCGGCTGAAGTGGAATTTTGCCAGATGGGTGAACAAGAATCAAAAGAGTTTAAAATGTTGCTGTGTGTTGAACTAACAGACCAGTACTTATAAATATTTATTGAATTGAATCAAACTGAGGTGCCTTTTTTCTTTTTTGCCTCTTCTTTTCTTCTTTACTTCTTGATGTCAGAGGTGAAATACTCTGGTATGGATAGACTAGTTTGACCAGAATAATTGTACCTGAGTGGGAGAAGGGACTAATCTGCTCAATCCACCTTCCTTGTTTATTGTCTAACTGAAATTTCCAGTTATATTTGGAAAAACAGAATAGAATATTCACACAATGTCCATAAGATTTTTTTCCCGGTAAATTCAAAGACATCTTCTATATTTTCTAATGTTTTAATTTCCTAATGAAATTTTTGGTAGTTAAATTTACTTAAATTTGAACTTCATGTGCATACCTAGGATATACCTATCTAAATTCAAACATCAGAGCCGCTGGATGAGATGAGAGCAAATGGAGTCGGGAATGTGACTGATTCTGTTGAAACAACTATAAATTTTCCCCAGGAGTAATGCTGAGAAGAGGTACAGCAATGTGGACCTGTACCACAAAATTTGAGGTCATTACTACTCTTAAAATAAATAATTTAAAATAACACTATTGAATACTTGGGGCCTCCCTGGTGGCTCAGTGGTAAAGATTCTGCCTGCTAGTGCAGGAGATGCAGGAGACATGGGTTTGAACCCAGAGTTTGCAAAAGCCCCTGGAGGAGGAAATGGAAACCCAGTCCAGTATTCTTGCCAGCGTAAGATATGATTGAGCATGCACACATGTATTAATAGCTTAGAGGCACACTGTGCTGTTTAATACTCATGACATCCCTATGAGATAGGTAAAACATACTAATTTTACAGAGATTTTTGAAAGATTAATTTGTCCAAAAATCACAGAAATCTTAAAGACATTTCTATCAGGTTTCAGGTTCCTTACTCAGTCTACTTTAGCATCTTTATCTTGTGCCCCTCATCTCCACAACCCATCCCTTCCAGTCTCATTGGCCTTCTCTCTGTTCCAAGAAACGAGCCAAGCCCCTTTCACCTTTAGGGCTTCCCTGACAGCTCAGTTGGTGAAGAATCCACCTGCAGAGCGGGAGACCTGGGTTCCATGCCTGGGTTGTGAAGATCCGCTGGTGAAGGGAAAGGCTACTCATTACAGTATTCTGGCCTGGTGAATTCCACAGACAGTATAGTCCATGGGGTCGCAAAGAGTTGGACACGACTGAGCGACTTTCACTTTCACTTTCCTTTCACCTTCAGATCTTTGCATTAGCTGTTTCCTCTGTTTGGAAGGTTTTTCATCAGTTTCTTACACGGTTGGTTCCTTATCTCAGATATCTGTCCTAAATTACTTCTGTTCACCTTACTCTGTAATACTATCCTGTTTTATCTACATTAGAGTACAGCATTTATTGGGTTTCCCTGGTGGCTCAGAAGGTAAAGCGTCTGCCCGCAATGTGGGAGACCCAGGTTCGATTCCAGGGTTGGGAAGATCCCCTGGAGAAGGAAGTACCAATCCACTCCAGCACTCTTGCCTGGAAAATCCCATGGATGGAGGAGCCTGATAGGCTACAGTCCATGGGATCACAAAGAGTCGGACACGACTGAGCAACTTCACTTGCACAGCATTTGTTAACTATGGCAAAGCCTTTGACTGGGTGGATCACAATAAACTGTGGAAAATTCCGAAAGAGATGGGAATATCAGACCACCTGACCTGCCTCTTGAGAAATCTGTATGCAGGTCAGGAAGCAA
>SJYV01018236.1:0-20037 GCA_006410875.1 Neotragus pygmaeus | reverse complement strand
TAGTAGATATAATGGTCGTCTGAGTTAAATTCACCCATTCCAGTCCATTTTAGTTCGCTGATTCCTAGAATGTTGACATTCACTCTTGCCATCTCTTGTTTGACCACTTCCAATTTGCCTTGATTCATAGACCTGACATTCCAGGTTCCTATGCAATATTGCTCTTTACAGCATCGGATCTTGCTTCTATCACCAGTCACATGCACAACTTGGTATTGTTTTTGCTTTGGCTCCATCCCTTCATTCTTTCTGGAGTTATTTCTCCACTGATCTCCAGTAGCATATTGGGCACCTACTGACCTGGGGAGTTCCTCTTTCAGAATACTATCATTTTGCCTTTTCACACTGTTCATAGGGTTCTCAAGGCAAGAATACTGAAGTGGCTTGCCATTCCCTTCTCCAGTGGACCATGCTCTGTCAAATCCTAGATAGTATTGTGTTATACCAACAGGTACACATGGATAAGCCATCAGCGCTACTTAGAGAAATATGTATATTCTCTATTTTACTCTCATATTAATTTATTATAAAGTCTTTAGTGGTTCCAGGACAGCATGACTTAAAAACACCAAGGCTTCTCAGGGGACAGCGCCCTGCTTTACCCAGGCCGACCAGCAGGGGACGGTGTAGGTGGAGGTCTCCTTCCACGGGCTCCCGCTCCCTAGATGCAGAAGCTGGAGAAGGGCAGTGCAGGGGCGGAGCCAACCGGAAGGGGCGGGGTCACCTGCAAACCTGCCCTTCCAGGGAGGCTCTTCTCCCTCGCCCCGCCCCGTCCCCCGCCCGGGCGGCCATGGCCATTCCCGGCATCCCCTATGAGCGACGGCTTCTCATCATGGCGGACCCTAGAGATAAGGCGCTTCAGGACTACCGCAAGAAACTGCTGGAGCACAAAGAGATTGACGGCCGTCTCAAGGAGTGTGAGTGCACCTTTCTTTCCCCGTAATCTCGCACCTGGACCCGCTTCTGTCTCTGCCGAAGAGGAGGCCTTTTGCCGAGTTCGGCAGCCGAGTCCCGGGGATGAGAAGGCCTCAGTCCAGGGACAAGGCGCTTTGTCATTCCGCCCAGTACTTGGGAAGCCGAGCCTTTTCGGGCGTGGAAATGATCTAGTCTGGTCCAGGTGACAGACAGAACATCCCCAGTTCTGAGATGAAAGTGGGAAATGACCCGACAAAGAGTGGGGAAGAAGTTGATCGGAGATGTTTCCCAGGTTGAGGTGCAAGGTGTTGGTGGAGCCCCGGGACCCGGAGCGGGGAAAAGACTTGAGTCAAAGAAGCTCAAGCAAGAGATGAGATTGTAGGGGGGTTGGCTTGTTAGTAGAGTAGAATGCCGAACATGGGGTTTAAGGGATAAGGCGTATCAGTCAGTAATAGCCCTTTTCGTCTTTACTCGTGGTTTGAATTGTACTGCATTAATTACACAAGTTTCCCTTACCTCCTGAACTAAATAAAAGAGTTTTGTATTTTTTTCTTAATGCACCGTCACCGACGTAATGAATGAAAACCTTAACCATAATTCTGTGGAGCTTTATTTAGGTTAAAAAGCCAGAGGGTAACAGTGCATGTAGATAGATGACGTGAGGAGGGTCTAACTCTTATTATTCGGATTTGTAATCTCAGATCTGGAAATGTCAGTTGGTCAATATCTGTTAAGAATGTTACCTCAAATGTGCTCAAAGAAGTAAGTATCGCTGATCAAGAAAATAAAAATGCGTGCTTTCTCTGTAATATTTCGTTTTGAAACATGTCTTCTACAAACAGCATTGTTACTTTTGTGTGGTTTGATATAGTGGATATAAAATATATGTAAAGTGAAACAGACAAAAATTATGACTTGGTTGCTTAAACTTGCGAAGATTACTTAATTCAAAATGTTCAAATTATATTATTTCAGTAAGGGAACAATTAAAAGAACTTACCAAGCAGTATGAAAAATCTGAAAATGATCTGAAGGCTCTACAAAGTGTTGGGCAGGTAGGTAATGGAGTTTGGGATGTAGAGGGTGATGGTGATTTATATTTTTAAGCTCTTGGCAAAAAATAATGCTTTCTTTTTTCGTTTATTAGATTGTGGGTGAAGTACTTAAGCAGTTAACTGAAGAAAAATGTAAGTGTATTAGATTGTTAATAAAGAGAAAAAGAGCAGGGTTACCTCCTTTCTGTCACCAGCTTTGAATGCTTATTGCTTAAATGAGTATAATGAAGATAGATGATATTCTTGCATAGACTGAGTTTTCTTTCAACTCTTGTCTTTTGGAAAACAGAAATAAAACTCACCTGCCATCAATGTGGATATATTTAGTTTTTACTTTCTATGTTTCAATTTGTTTTTTCATTTCTTTTTTTCCCCTTTAGTCATTGTTAAAGCTACAAATGGACCGAGATATGTTGTGGGTTGTCGTCGACAGGTAACATTTTATATTTGTATAGTGCTTTATAATTGACAAAAGTGCTTTCAAATAAGTTATTTAATTTTCCAGGTCCCAAAGGTGACTTGTTCAGATATAGCTAATTATTAGTAAAGTCTAAACTCAAACCATGGGTTTCACTCCTGATAAAAGCTCAGTCGTGTCTGACTGTTTGCAGCCCCATGGACTATACTGGCTATGGAATTCTCCAGGTCAGAATACTGGAGTGGGTAGCCTTTCCTTTCTCCAGGGTATCTTCCCAACCCAGGGATTGAACCCAGGTCTTCCGCATTGCAGGCGGATTCTTACCAACTGACTCATCCTGGTAGTCTATTTTTCTGCTTGATTGCATTAGCTCAGTCAATTCTACACACAGAGAAATCAGGGAATCTTAAAACTAAAAAATAACTCTGGTTATTTTATTTTAATCTCTCTTTTTGAAGAAGACTTAAAAGTATTAAACCTTATAAATTGCACTTTAAACATTCAGAAATATTGCTTATCAACTTTGAGTGAGTGCGTGAAGTCGCTCAGTCATGTCCGACTCTTTGTGACCCCATGGACTGTAGCCTACCAGGCTCTTCTGTTCATGGGATTTTCCAGGCAATAGTACTGGAGTGGATTGCCATTTCCTTCTCCAGTGGATCTTCCTGACCCAGGGATTGAACCCGGGTCTCCCGCACTGTAGACAGTTGCTTTACCGTCTGAGCCACCAGGGCAGTCCAATTTTACTGTAGGTTAAATCGATTTTGTATTAATTGGTTTAGATTAGAATAAGCAAACTGAGATAACTCCAAGTTTTGTTTTGCAGTAAAAAACTGACAAACAGATTTGAATTATTTAGAAACCACTGAAGCCAATTTGTGTACTGCTTTGTTCTTTAGGAAATGCCTCTAGCAGATTTTTAAAAACTCATTGGAAGAGCTTTCTCTGAGTTTTTGTTATATCAGGTTCAAGTTTTAAAACATTGATCCGACATGGCTATAGAATGGAATTTTACCCAGGGGCTAAGTTCAGTCTTAACATTTTACTTACATATAAGTGGGATGATATTTTCTAAATCAAAATTTTAGATGCCTAATCCTATAAAGGATATTTATATCCCTTTTAGGACCCTTTGGATGCCAAAAGTTGGCATTTAAAGATATTTCATGACTCTATGAGGGCACTAGAGCATTTGAAAGCTGAAAAATATTAGAAAGGCCAGAGTAAATATTGCCTATAGATATAAATGAAATAACTTCTTACTGATCTCTGTTTAAGCTCTTGTTTCAAGTACAGTAGTCCCTCATCCGTGACGGATATGTTCCGAGACTCCCAGTGGATGCCTGAAACCTAAGCATATACCAAACCTATATGTGCTGTGTTTTTTCCTATACGTACATACTTATTATGATAAAGTTTCCATTTGTAAATAAGGGAGGGGGAACTACTGTATCCGGGAAATAGTTTAATCCATTATGTTAAACCTAGTTTTTAGCTTGCTTCTACTTCAGGTTGCTTTATCCTGTCCAACTCTTCGCAACTCCGTGGACTGTTGCCCTCCAGGCTCCTCTGCCCATGAAATTTTCTAGGCGAGAACACTGGAGTGAGATACCATTTCCTCCTCCAGGTGGTCTTCTGACCCAGGCATTGAATCCATGTCTCCTGCATTGGCAGGCAGATTCTTTACCACTGAGCCACCAGGGAAGCCTCCCACTTCATTTTAACTGGCACTAAATCCTAAACCAAGCACTCTTTGCAAAATTCTGTGAAAAGTGGTCATTAATTTGTGTGATTCTGAATTGTATTAACAAGCAGTTTTCTAAACTATTGAAAAGTAACTTTTTTTGAGAAACATCCTGAGCATGATTGAATCACTTTGGATAGATTTTATCCAGTTCTACCCAAATAAGTTACACTGCTTAAATATGCCAATAAATTATTTAGTATGATTCAACTTAACATGAAATATGTTTGCCATAGTGTCTGACATATAGCAAAGGAATGAATGAAGGTTGCTGGGATTTTTTTTATTCTTTAGAATTTTAATAAAAAAAATCTCTAGAGGGAAACAGTGCATTTTTCCCCTATCTACTGTGATCATGGAGNACATGAAATATGTTTGCCATAGTGTCTGACATATAGCAAAGGAATGAATAAAGGTTGCTGGGATTTTTTTTATCCTTTAGAATTTTAATAAAAAAAATCTCTAGAGGGAAACAGTGCATTTTTCCCCTGTCTACTGTGATCATGGACTATATTCTTCTCAAAACCATAGTTTTTAAAATAAATTTAATGAATGTACTTGTAAGATGCTTTCCTTTCTTTCTTCACAAATGTTCACTAAGGGATTTCTATATGTATACTTCGCTACCAGTTTCCAAAGTCACAGTACTACAGTGCCTAAATCAAAATGATGAGCAAAACTATTAAATAGTGAGTCTTTGAAAGTAAAATATTGCAGTCAGTTCCTGCTTCAAAAACAAAGTCGTTGCCTTCTCAAACTTTGTGTATTAGGGATTTCACGTTTCACAGTGAGATTGTACAAGGGCACTTTTTTAAGAGGCAGCACTGCATGTTGTTTACAATCTAATATTAGTGTTCTCTCTGAAAGGTAAAAATGATTATCTGGCTTCTAACTATGCTCTTGTTATACTGTTATACCCCCCTTTCAAGTGTTTATGTAACACTTTCTGTTTTATAAAATTAGCTTGACAAAAGTAAGCTGAAGCCAGGAACAAGAGTTGCTTTGGATATGACTACACTAACTATCATGAGGTAGGTGTCTTAAACTATTTAGTTAACCTTTTATTGTCATGGAGGGAATATTTTATTCAAAATAGATGCCTCCTGAGATCACTGAATATTTTGCCATTTTTCTGCTTTCACTAATTTCAGATTAACTTAAACATGATTTTTTATAAGATCTCCTACAGGTTCTTGTATAAGCAAGTCATTTACACTCTTTGTAGGCTGAGACAAAATACATCTTTTAAAAGAAAAGTACACTTTATCATTACAGATATTTGCCAAGAGAAGTGGATCCATTGGTTTACAACATGTCTCATGAGGACCCTGGGAATGTTTCTTATTCTGAGATTGGAGGGCTATCAGAACAGATTCGGGAATTAAGAGAGGTTGGTAGTGTATGCTTTGTTCTCTGAACTTCCCAAGAAATAGTATTGGTTTTAAAATGTCTGAAGGCCAGCGCCTGTGGTGTCCGGGTCTCTGGAGCCTGGGCTGCCGTCTGGGGAGGCTGAGAGGCAGATGGCAGCGCTACCAGCTCCTCCCCCTGCCCCACCTCTGTCCTAGGGGCCATGCTCTACCTCTGTGGGGGTAGGTGGGTTGTCGGTTAAGACATGTCATGCACATTTGTATCAAAAATAAGTGGCCATGAAAAAGAAATGCCTCAAGGAAGAGAGAGGATGTAAAATTACTTTTGTCCAAATAATGTTGACTGAATATTATATAAATAGTATTTTTGCTGAGAGAAAAATAGCTCTGAAGCTCTAGCTATAAAAATGACGGGTTTTTGTAATTTGGAGATAATTTGGTGTTCAGTTCAGTTCAGTTGCTCAGTGTCTGACTCTTTGTGACCCCACGAATCGCAGCACGCCAGGCCTCACGGTCCATCACCAGCTCCCAGAATTCACTCAGACTCATGTCCATTGAGTCCGTGATGCCATCCAGCCATCCTCATCCTCTGTTGTCCCCTTCTCCTCCTGCCCCCAATCCCTCCCAACATCAGAGTCTTTCCAATGAGTCACCTCTTCGCATGAGGTGGCCAAATTTGGTGTTAGAAAAATCTTACAGTTTTTTTATGACGAAGGGAAAAACAACTAAGAATAATTGACGTATACTGAATATATTGAATAATTGATATAATCCAATGCNCAGAGTCTTTCCAGTGAGTCACCTCTTCGCATGAGGTGGCCAAATTTGGTGTTAGAAAAATCTTACAGTTTTTTTATGACAAAGAAGGGAAAAACAACTAAGAATAATTGACATATACTGAATATATTGAATAATTGATATAATCCAATGCTTGTGCCATCTGTTAGTTTATCTTGTAATTTACTTGGGTTGGAGTACATTTGGATAGTGTGTGTGATGTAGGTTTTTCCCATAACCTCGTTATACTGTTATCCTTATGATAGAATAAGTTATCTGTGTTTTATATATTTTATTTTGTCAAAGCTGTTTACTGTCATTTAAGAAAAATACTGGCTTTGGGTGGCTTAAATGGTGTGCTGCATTCCATGGGGTCACAAAGAGTAGGGCAGAGCTTAGCGACTGGACAACAGAAACAGTTAATTTCTTAATTGAACAATCAAATCAGGATTGCCTTGCTTCACAGCACAGATAGCTTCTTAACGATTCTCTTTTAAGCAGATTACATTGTCCTATTGATTTCATCCTAATTTAGGAAGGAGATAACTCAGGAATGAATTTGGTTAGTTAGAAAAGCTTATGTTATCTGATTTCAGCCCTTCAAATTTTCTGAAACTCTTATTAAAGGTACAGATTCTTAAGCTCTCTGCATGGTTTTGATGTAATGGATTAGGGGTAGAATCCACAGGAATTAGCATTTAAACAAGCATTCTGGGGGAGTTGCGTTAATAATGTCCAGTGGTTAAGACTCTGTAGTCCCAGTGCTGGGACCCTGGGTTCCAGCCCTGGTTGGGAAACTAAAATCCTATATGCCTCATGGTGTGGCCTAAAAAACAAAAATAAGCAAGCATTCCAGATGATTATGAAACCAAGCTTAAAAAAA
The DNA here is from genome assembly GCA_006410875.1 of Neotragus pygmaeus. Classification (NCBI taxonomy): domain Eukaryota; kingdom Metazoa; phylum Chordata; class Mammalia; order Artiodactyla; family Bovidae; genus Neotragus; species Neotragus pygmaeus. The sequence continues at coordinate 12,878 of SJYV01018236.1, read as the reverse complement.
ATTTTTTTTAAACCATCTTGAGGAAGCACTGGCTTAAGCATAAATAAAAGCATGTTATTTTCACTCAGTAGTTAGTGAAAGGGCAGAGAGAGAACTTGGCGCTAAATGAGACAGTGGAATCTTCTACAGTGGTCTGCTGCATCAGCCATAGGGGCAGACCCTCTCTTCCTCTCTCTCACACACACACACACACACACCACGGACATGCAGTCCTTTTCCATCTGAAGACAGTTGAGAATATTAATTACATACACACACCATGGACATCTGTAGACAGTTGAGAATATTAATTACACACACACACACACACACACACGAATATTAATTACATACACACACCATGGACATCTGTAGACAGTTGAGAATATTAATTACACACACACACACACACATGAATATTAATTACATACACACACCATGGACATCTGTAGACAGTTGAGAATATTAATTACACACACACACACGAATATTAATTACACACACCATGGACATCTGTAGACAGTTGAGAATATTAATTACACACACACACACACACACACACCATGAACATGCAGTCCCCTTTTCCATCTGCAGACAGTTGAGAATATTAATTGCCCACAATTTTGGTATGTCTTAATCATACTTTATATGCAGAACTATTCAATAAAAGCTTCTCTCTCAAGTTACTGGTAAACAGTGGCAGACTTCATTTTTGGGGGCTCCAAAATCACTGCAAATGTTGACAGCAGCCATGAAATAAAAAGACACTTGCTCCTTGGAAGAAAAGTTAGGACCAACCTAGACAGCCTATTAAAAAAACAGAGACTTTACTTTGCCAACAAAGGTCCGTCTAGTCAAGGCTATGGTTTTTCCAGTAGTCATGTATGGATGTAAGAGTTGGACTATAAAGAAAGCTGAGTGCCGAAGAATTGATGCTTTTGAACTGTGGTGTTGGAGAAGACTCTTGAGAGTCCCTTGGTCTGCAAGGAGATCCAACCAGTCCATTCTGAAGGAGATCAGCCCTGGGATTTCTTTGGAAGGACTGATGTTGAAGCTGAAACTCCCAATATTTTGGCCACCTGTTGTGACAAGCTAACTCATTGGAAAAGACCCTAATGCTGGGAAAGATTGACGGCGCGAGGAGAAGGGGATGACAGAGGATGAGATGGTCGAATGGCATCACCGACTCAATGGGCATGAGTTTGAGTAAACTCCAGGAGTTGGTTATGGACAGGGAGGCCTGGCGTGCTGCAGTCCATGGGGTCACAAAGAATTGGACATGACTGAGTGACTGAACTGAATTGAACAAGTTACTGGGACTGAAGAGTTTAAATTGGACTGTCAAATCCTCACCTTTTTGGTCCCTCATTTTACTTTCTTTGAATCAGTCTAGGGCATTGAGCTGACTGTGGCTCAATCGCAAGGAGGGATAAGGGAAAGCCTTCCTCAGTGATCAATGCAAAGAAATAGAGGAAAACAATAGAATGGGAAAGACTAGAGATCTCTTCAAGAAAATTAGAGATACCAAGGAACATTTCATGCAGAGATGGGCACAATAAAGGACAGAAATGGTATGGACCTGACAGAAGTAGAAGATACTAAGAATAGGTGGCAAGAATACACAGAAGATCTATACAAAAAAGATCTTCATGACCCAGATAACCACGATGGTGTGATGATCACTCACTTAGAGCCAGACATCCTGGAATGTGAAGTCAAGTGGGCCTTAGGAAGCATCACTGCGAACAAAGCTAGTGGAAGTGATGGAATTCCATTTGAGCTATTTCAAATCCTAAAAGATGATGCTGTGAAACTGCTGCACTCAATATGCCAGCAAATCTGGAAACACAGCAGTGGCCACAGGACTGGAAAAGGTCAATTTTCGTTCCAATCCCAAAGACAGGGAATGCCAGAGAATGTTCAAACTACTGCACAATTGCATTCATCTCACACACTAGCAAAATAATGCTCAAAAATTTCCAGGCCAGGCTTCAATAGTATGTGACCGCAAAACTTCCAGATGTTCAAGCTGGATTTAGAAAAGGCAGAGGAACCAGAGTTTAAATTGTTAACATCCGTTGGATCATTGATAAAGCAAGAGAGTTCCAGAAAGACATCTTCTGCTTTATTGGCTATGCCAAAGCCTTTGACTCTGTGTATCACAACAAACTGTGGAAAATTCTGAAAGAGATGGGAATACCAGACCACTTGACCTGCCTTCTGAGAAATCTGTATGCAGGTCAAGAAGCAACAGTTAGAATTGTACATGGGACAACAGACTGCTTCCAAATCAGGAAAGGAGGACGTCAAGTTTGAATATTGTCACCTGCTTATTTAACTTATATGCAGAATGCATCATGTGAAATGCCGGGCTGGATGAAGAACAAGCTGGAATCAAGATTGCTAGAAGTATCAATAACCTTAGATATGCAGATGGCACCACGCTTATGGCAGAAAGCAAAGAAAAACTAAAGTACCTCTTGATGAAAGAGAAAGAGGAGAGTGAAAAAGTTGACTTAAAACTCAACATTCAGAAAACTAAGATTATGGCATCTGGTCCCATCACTTCCTGGCAAATGGATGTGGGAACAGTGAGAGAGTTTATTTTTTTGGCTCTAAAATCACTGCAGATGGTGACCGCAGCCATGAAATTAAAAGATGTTTATTCCTTGAGAGAAAAGCTGTGTATGACCTACCTAAACAGCCTGTTAAAAAGCAGAGACATTACTTTACCAACAAAGGTCCGTTTGTTCAAAGCTCTGATTTTTCCAGTAGTTACATATGGATGTAAGAGTTGAACTATAGAGAGAGTGAGTGCCAAAGAATTGACGTTTCTGAACTGTGGTGTTGGAGAAGACTCTTGAGAGTCCCTTGGACTGCAAGGAGATCCAACCAGTCCATCCTAAAGGAAATCAGTCCTGGGTGTTCATGGGAAGGACTGAAGCTGAAGGTGAAGCTGCAATACTTCAGCCACCTGATGTGGAGAACTGACTCATTGGAAAAGACCCTGATGCTGGGAAAGATTGAAGGCAGGAGGAGAAGGGGATGACAGAGCATGAGATCGTTGGATGGCATCAACAATGTGATGGATATGAGTTTGAGCAAGCTTCAGGAGTTGGTGATGGACAGGGAGGCCTGGCATGCAGCAGTCCATGGGGTCACAAAAAGTCGGACACAACTGAGCAATTGAACTGAACTAGAACATTAAGAGCAGAATTTATGGTTTTATTAAGACTACTATGACAAAATGCCAACCTAAGAAAATTTTAAATAACTTCTTTCAGTGACAATTTTATAATTATTTTTGTTGTATTCAAATGCAAAATAGTGTGAATCTTTTTGGGTTTTTTTGCTTAACTGATAAGTATAATTTTTTTGTTGATGCATAGGTTATATTCAGTGAAATTTTAAACGTACAAGTTTTTAAATGTACAGTTGAAGTATGTTTTGACAGGTTATATGCCTGTGCAACCATCACTTATGCCAAGTGTGTGGTTATTTTAACAAGTGTGTTAAATAAGTAGTACAAATTACCACATGCTTTTTTTTTTTTAAATGAGTATTTTTATGTATTTATTTGACTGTCCTCATCTTAATTGTAGCATGCAAGATCTAGTTCCCCAGCCCAGCCTTCTGCATTGGGAGTGTGGAGTCTTAGGCACTGGACCACCAGGGAAGTCCTGCCACATGCTTTTTAACTAAGTTTTAAAATGTTTTAAGCTCTTTAGATTTAAGAGATATCTTATGTCTGCCTGATAAAAGACCTCTAGTATAAATGATTTTACATAGCACGAATTCTAGATCTATTATGAATTATGCGTGTACTTAAAATATTTGAAATTACGTTAAAATGTTAACTAACTGTTTAAGAAACCTGCAACTTCTTTTCTAGGTAATAGAATTACCTCTTACAAACCCTGAATTATTCCAGCGTGTGGGAATAATACCTCCAAAAGGCTGTTTGTTATATGGACCACCAGGTTGGTATTAAGCTACGTCTGTCTCAGTATGAATCAGTGAATAAAACAACTGGAGATGTGTGTCTGTTATTTTCTTAGGCTTGCTTAGTCTTATGTTTCATAAGTATATATCTTAACATGTTATGTGATTCTAGCCAGTTGTCCCATGTGGTTCAGAGACCCATGGATATCCCAGAGATACTTTCAGGGCACCTGCAAGGTCAGAACTTGTAATACTAAGATGTCAACACAGTGAAAAAGGCAGCTAACATCTGTGTTGATGGTGCAAGGCTGCTCATGATGTAGCATGAATCAGTTAAAAGTTACAATAGTCATTGTGGCCACTCAACATGTGCAGTATGAAAAGATACCAGTTTCACTTTAAATGTCCTTGATAAACTGGTAAAAATGTGAACTTTTGATCCTTGAATAATGTCTTGTATTTTGTGAGGAAATGGAAAATACTTTAAAGTATTTCTGTTGCATTCTTAATAGGGTAGATATCTCCAAGAAAACCATTTGTGCTGTTATTCAGTTGCCTGCTGAATTTGCTGCTTTTCACAGAGTGCCATTTTACTTGAAAGAAAAATTTACAATTAATTATCAGACTGGTTATTGGTAACTTTGCACATTTTTTTTAAAAATGAAGTTTGCCAGTCATATTAAACAACTGACCCCATCTGTAACTGTTGATAAAATTGGAACTTTGCACATGAAGATTTGTTTCTGAAAACTTTATATCTGGTACTATGAGCTTGACAACTTTTCCAGTGTGTTAATACAGAACAGGATAAGATTGGTGATGGTATTAGCAAATGTGATTTTTTAAATATTGTATAATGGAAAATGCCAGTATTGGGAAGATTTTAATAATCCACTGAATCAGTAGTTTTCAAATAGCGAATACTATCATACCTAAGTAAAGACCCACTCAATGTGCAGTATAGATCAATGGATTTTAATTTGCAAGTTTCCATCATAGTTTGTTACTAAGTAGGGTTTGGTATATTTCTAGAGTTATGTAATTAGTTGGCTTAAAATTAGAAAGGATATTTTGAATAAAATGGAAATTCTGTTCAGGACTTAGCCTCCTGTTGCAAAATTTACTATTCAAAGGATTACGTTCTTAAAAGCTTTTGAAAATTTATCTTATTTTCCCTCAAATTTATATTACTTTTCAAAAATTACTTCTTTTTTCATTCCCAGGTACAGGAAAAACACTCTTGGCGCGAGCTGTGGCTAGCCAGCTGGATTGCAATTTCTTAAAGGTAAAGGGAAGATTCTTTGTGTAGTTGTTGAAATTAAATTTGAATTGTCTTATGTTTACCTTAATGTTTTTCCTTTAATCAGGTTGTATCTAGTTCTATAGTAGACAAGTACATTGGTGAAAGTGCTCGTTTGATCAGAGAAATGTTTAACTATGCCAGGGACCATCAGCCATGCATCATTTTTATGGATGAAATAGATGCTATTGGTAAGAATAAGTTTTTAATATTTATTTTAAACTTTTCTTGAAAGTTAGGAAAACTTTTTTAATCTAAAAGAAACTTTTCCATCTCTTTTCACCTCTAATTGCAACTTCTGTGAAGTAGCAAGATGAATTATTTTTTAATTCTTAAAGTTTAACCAATCTTAATAAATAAACTTTAACACTGAGAAAATGAGAAACATACCAAAATCAATTCTAATTTTATCAGTATAATTTTTGTTAATTAATTTTCATCTTAATACTCTAAACCCTAGAACTATCATTTTCATATTTTTTTCTTAAATGATGCTTAAAGAGGAAGAGTAACACATAAGTTTCCATATCATTATTTTAGGTGGTCGTCGGTTTTCTGAGGGTACTTCAGCCGATAGAGAGATTCAGAGAACTTTAATGGAGGTAATATTTGGTGAAAGTGGTTTAGAAAAAAATCATTATTTATAAAATGAATAAGTATACATTGGGTATTTGAAAGTCGAAATATGTACAATGGTTTAAATGAAGATTGCCCTTACATATGAAATTCGAAAATATTGCCAGGAATGAGCACTTTTCTCTGGCACAATCTCTAGTAAGAAAATGAGTCCTAGAAAACAATAGGGATATCCAAAAATTTTCATTTGATTTTCTGCTGTACTGTTCTGTTTTTTGAGCAGACTAGCCATTTAAATATTTAAATTGTATATTGTGCTTATGTTGTGAATGTGATCTTGTACTAGTTTTATAGATATTTTACAAGTGACAAATATATTAAAACTGGTAGCAATAAATGAGTTGTCATTATATATTAGGCTATTCTGAAAATTGCTAGTACTTTCCTCTATTGTGGACAACGAAAGAAAGCTAAAATTGTTTTGATTATTGAAGATGGATGCTGGGGTATTGAAATGTATATTAAAGCTTTTTTCTACTCTTAAGTTCTGTGGAAGTGATGGCAAGATTTTAAACACATTTTCCAACTTCTATAAATAGATAGGTAGCATTGGTAATAACATTATCAGTTTCTGTCTCAGTGGGGGTATTGGAAAATTGTTTTTTATAAATGTTTCTGGTCTGCTCAGAATATACACAATATTTCAAAATTAGTTTAAGAGTCTTAGAAGCCTTAAATTGAATTATTTTTAAAGAAACACATTCTAGTTTTATTCACGTAGCTGATATGTTATTAGCTAACATTTTGGGAATGTTAGACATATTGACATAAAGAAATAGACATATTGTTAGATTAGCTTTGTTTTAAAGATGTTATTGAATGCAGTTAGATTTTCCAGCATTTACTGAAGAAAACTTTAGAAATCAAAGGAAATATGTCTTAGTATTTCTATGTATAATAGAATTATTTGAAAAGATGTTTAATGGATATATTATCAGGTTTGTAGAAAATCATTGTGTCCAGTTATGCTAATGTAAATTTTATATCTGGCATACCATAAGCACTTGAAATGTTAGTTATTATTTTTATTTTAAAAATAATTCTATCAAAAAATTTGAACATTGGAAATCAGATCCACATAGTTTAGTTTCATAATTTTTGATTATATGGGTGCCTTCAGATTTATTAGACCTAGTCTGAAAGCTGTAGAAAGGTATATAGTTAAATAATCGACCTTGGAACTTTTAGCATGAAAAATATATCCCTTTATGTAAGAAAAAAATATTCTATCAAATGATCATTCTCTACCTCATATATCTATCTGTAAGCAATATATTTCATGGCTTTAGGCATATAAAAGTTGTGTCTGAAGTTTTTTAATGGTCGGGATATTTTATAAAATGTACCTTTGATTTATATTCACAAATACATTCTTAGCTATTGAATCAAATGGATGGATTTGATACTCTGCATAGAGTTAAAATGATCATGGCTACTAACAGACCAGATACACTGGATCCTGCTTTGCTTCGTCCAGGCAGATTAGATAGAAAAATACGTGAGTTAAATTTCTTTGCCTGCTGTCCGTTTCTCTTTGTCTATGTCTGTTTCTGTATCCCAAACCTTCTCCTCACCCCCTACTCTGTTTAACAAAGAATAAACCTGACTGTAATAGAATTTTCTATAATTTTCTTATTTTCAGATATTGATTTACCAAATGAACAAGCAAGGTTAGATATATTGAAAATCCATGCAGGTCCCATTACAAAGCATGGTGAAATAGGTAAGGAAATAGCTTATTTTTTATATATTCACATTTGGTAACCATGAAGCAAAATACTACTGGACATTAGCAATAGTCTACCAAATTGAGTTTTAGATTCAGGAAACATGGTGGTCTTGAATTCAGCTAATAGTTCTTGAGCATCTGCTCTGTGCTGAGTTGTTGTAAGTGTCTAGGATATAGCAATGAACAAAACAGACAAGTTCGTGCCTCCATATAACTTGTCAGGAGAGACAGGTGAAGTGAGTAAAATATTCAGTTGACTCTTGAGCAACATGGGATTGAACTGTGGATCGGCTTGTATGTGGATCTTTTTCTCTAGCAAATACTGAAGTACTACCTGACTGGCTTTGGTTGAATAAACAGATGCAGAATCATGGATATGGAAGGCTGACTATATGTTATGTACAGATTTTTGATTATGGAGATAGCTGATGCCTATACCCTTTGTGTTCTTCAGAGTCAACAGTCTAGTATATTCAGTTCAGTTCAGTCGATCAGTCATGTCCGACTCTTTGCAAGCCAATGGACTGTAGCACACCAGGCTTCCCTGTCTATCACCAACTCCTGGAGCTGAAGTCAGTGAAGCCATCTAACCATCTCATCCTCTGTTGTCCCCTTCTCCTCCCGCCTTCAGTCTTTCCCAGCATCAGGATCTTTTCCAGTGAGTTAGTTCTTCATCAGGTGGCCAAAGTATTGGGGTCTCAGCTTCAGCATCAGTCCTTCCAATGAGTATTCAGGACTGATTTCTTTTAGGATGGACTGGTTGGATCTCCTTGCAGTCCAAGGGACTCTCAAGAGTCTTCTCCAGCACCACAGTTCAAAAACATCAATTCTTCAGCACTCAGCTTTCTTTATAGTCCAACTCTCACATCCATACGTGACTACTGGAAAAATCATAGCTTTGAACAGACGGACCTTTGTTGGTAAAGTAATGTCTCTGCTTTTTAACAGGCTGTTTAGGTTGTTCATAGCTTTTCTTCCAGGGAGCAAGTGTCTTTGATGACTGCAGTCACCATCTGCAGTGATTCTGGAGCCCCCAAAAATAGTCTTTCAAGGTTTCCACTGTTCCCACATCTATTTGCCATGAAGTGATGGGACTCGATGCCATAATTTTAGTTTTCTGAATGTTGAGTTTTAAGCCAACTTCTTCACTCTCCTGTTTCACTTTCATCAAGAGGCTCTTTGGTTTTTCTTCGCTTTCTGCCGTAAGGGTGGTGCCATCTGCATATCTGAGGTTATTGATATTTCTCCCAGCAGTCTTGATTCCAGCTTGTGCTTCATCCGGCCCAGTATTTACATGATGCACTCTGCATATAAGTTAAATAAGCAGGGTGACAACATACAGCCTTGACGTACTCCTTTCCTGATTTGGAAGCAGTCTGTTGTTCCGTGTCCAGTTCTAACTTTTGCTTCTTGACTTGCATACAGATTCTCCAGAGGCAGGTCCAGTGGTCTGGTATTCCCATCTCTTTCAGAATTTTCTACAGTTTGTTGTGATCCACAGAATAAAAGACTTTGGCATAGCCAATAAAGCAGAAGTAGATATCTTTCTGGAACTCTCTTGCTTTCTTGATGATCCAACAGATGTTAGCAATTTGATCTCTGGTTCCTTTGCCTTTTCTAAATCCAGCTTGAATATCTGGAAGTTCTTGGGTCACGTACTGTTGAAGCCTGGCTTGGAGGATTTTGAGCATGATTTTACTAGTGTGTGAGACGAGTGCAATTGTGTGGTAGTTTGAACATTCTTTGGCGTTGCCTTTCTTTGGGATTGGAATAAAAACTGACCTTTTCCAGTCTTATGGTCACTGCTGCGTTTTCCAGATTTGCTGGTATATTTAATGCAGCAGTTTCACAGCATCATCTTTTAGGATTTGAAACAGCTCAGCTGGAATTCCATCACCTCCACTAGCTTTTTTTGTAGTGATGCTTCCTAAGGCCCACTTGACTTTGCATTCTAGTGTGTCTGGCTTTAGGTGAGTGATCACACCATCGTGGTTATCTGGGTCATGAAGATCTTTTTTGTGTGGTTTTGTGTATTCTTGCCTCCTCCTCTTAGTATCTTCTGCTTCTGTTGGGACCATACCAATTCTGTCCTGTATTGTGCTCATCTTTGCATGAAAATGTTCCCTGATTTTCTCTGATTTTCTTGAAGAGATCTCTAGTATTTCTGATTCTATTGTTTTCCCCTATTTCTTTGCATTGATCACTGAGGAAGGCTTTCTTTATCTCTCCTTGCTTTTCTTTGGAACTCTGCATTCAAATGGGTGTATCTTTCTTTTTCTCCTTTGCCTTTAGCTTTTCTCCTTTTCTCAGCTATTTGTAAGGCCTCCTGAGACAACCCTTTTGCCTTTTTGCATTCTTTTTCTCTGGGATGGTCCTGATCACTGCCTCCTGTACAATGTAGTGAACTCCGTCTGTAGTTCTTCAGACACACTATCAGATATAATCCTTTAAATCTATTTGTCACTTCCACTGTATGTTTGTAAGGGATTTGATTTAGGTCATACCTGAATGGCCTGGTGTTTTTCTCTACTTTCTTCAATTTAAGTCTGAATTTGGCAATAAGCAGTTCATGACCTGGGCCACAGTCAGCTCCCAGTCTTGTTTTTGCCGACTGTATAGATCTTCTCCATCTTCCGCTGCAAAGAATATAATCAGTCTGATTTTGCTATTGACCATCTGGTGATGTCCGTGTGTAAAATCTCTTGTTTTGTTGGAAGAGAGTGTTTTCTAAGACCAGTGTTTTCTCTTGGCAAAACTCTGTTAGCCTTTGCCTTGCTTCATTTTGTACTCCAAGGCCAAATTTGCCTATTATTCTGGGTATCTGTTGACTTCCTACTTTTGCTTTCCAGTCTGCTATAATATAAAGGACATCTTTTTTGATGTTAGTTCTAGAAAGTCTTGTATGTCTTTATAGAACCATTCAACTTCAACTTCTTCAGCATTATTGGTCAGGGCAGAGACTTGGATTACCGTGATATTGAATGGTTTGCCTTGGAAACGAACAGAGATCATTCTGTCGTCTTTGGGATTGCACCCAAGTACTGCGTTTTGCACTCTTTTGTTGACGATGATGGCTACTCCATTTCTTCTCAGGGATCCTGCCCACAGTAGTAGATATAATGGTCATCTGAGTTAAATTCACCCATTCCAGTCCATTTTAGATCAGCGATTCCTAAAATGTTGATGTTCACTTTTGCCATCTCCTATTTGACCACTTCCAATTTGCCTTGATTCGTAGACCTAACATTCCAGGTTCCTATGCAGTATTGCTCTTTACAGCTTTGGACTTGACTTCCATCACCAGTCACATCCACAACTGGGTGTGTTGTTTTTGCTTTGGCTCTATCTCTTCATTCTTTTTGGAGTTATTTCTCCAGTGATCTCTGGTAGCATATTGGGCACCTACCGACCTGGGGAGTTCATCTTTCAGTGACCTGTCTTTTTGCCTTTTCATACTGTTCATAGGGTTCCCTTCTCCAGTGGACCACTTTTTGTCAGAACTCTCCCCAATGACCTGTCCCATCTTAGGTGGCCCTACACTCATGGGTCATAGTTCTTTGATTTAGACAAAGCTGTCGTCCAGATCAGTTTGATTAGTTTTCTGTGATTGTGGTTTTCATTCTGTTGCCCTCTGCTGGATAAGGACAAAAGGCTAATGGAAACTTCCTGATGGCAGAGACTGACTGAGGGGGAAACTGGTTCTTGTTCTGATGGGTGGGACACGCCCTGGGACAATGCTCAGTAAATCTTCAATCCAATTTTCTGTTGATGGGCTGTGTACCCTCCCTGTTGTTTGACCTGAGACCAAACTATGGTGGAGGTGATGAAGGAAGTGGCGACCTACTTTAGAAGGTCCCCTGCACGCACTGTTGCACCCAGTGTCCCTGACCCCACGGCGGCCACCACCGACCCACGCTTCCCCCAGAGACTTCTGCATACTCATGGGCAAGTCTGGGGCAGTTTCTTTTTGGGTCACTGCTCCTTTCTCTTGGGTCCTGGTGCACACAAGGTTTTGNTTTCAGTCTGTCTGCCCTCTGGTGGAGAAGGATAAGAGGCTTATGGAAGCTTCCTGATGGGAGAGACTGAGGGTCTTGTTCTGATGGGAGGGGCCATGCTAAGTAAATTTTTAATCCAATTTTCTGTTGAAGGGCAGGGCTGTGTTCCCTCCATTATTTGACCTGAGGCCAAACACTATGGTAGAGGTAGTGAAGATAACGGTGACCTCCTTCAAAAGGTCCCATACACACACTGCTACACTCAGTGCCCCCAGCCCTGCAGCAGGCCACCACCAACCCACGCCTCCGCCAGAGACTCCTGGACACTCACAGGCAAGTCTGGGTCAGTCTCTTGTGGGGTCACTGCTCCTTTCTCCTGGGTCCTGGTGCACACAAGGTTCTGTTTGTGCCCTCCCAGAGTCTGTTTCCCTGGTCCTGTGTAAGTTCTGGTGGCTCTGCAGTGGGTTAATGGCAATCTTCTCCAAGAGGGCTTATGCCATACCCTGGTCTGCTGTACCCAGAGCCCCTGCCCCTGCAGCAGTCCACTGCTGACACGTACCTCCTCAGGAGACACCCAGACACAGTTCTATCTTGGTCTCTGTGGAGTCTCTGGGTCCTGGGGCGCATAAGGTATGTATGAGCCCTCTGAGCATCTCTGGTGGTTATGGGGTTTGATTCTAAATGCTATTTCCCACCTCCTAGCATCTTGCTGGGGCTTCTCCTTTGCCCTTGGACATGGGGAATCTCCTCAAAGTTGCTCCAACACCACGCAGCCACTGCTCCAGCACCGCTTTTTCATTATAGGGGAATGGAATGCAAAAGTAGAAAGTCAAGAAATACCTGGAGTAATGGGCAAATTTGGCCTTGGAGTATAGAATGAAGCAAGGGCAAAGGCTAACAGTTTTGCCAAGAGAACGCACTGTGATGGCAAATAGGCTCTTCCAAAAACATGAGAAAAGACTACACATGGATGTTCCCAGATGGTCAACACCAAAATCAGATTGATTATATTGTTTGCAGCCAAAGATGGAGAAGCTCTATACAGTCTGATTATGGCTCAGATCATGAACTCCTTATTGCCAAATTCAGACTTAAATTGAAGAAAGTAGGAAAAACCACTAGGCCATTCACGTATGACCTAAATCAAATCCCTGACTATACACTAGAAGTGACAAATAGATTCAAGGGATTAGATCTGATAGAGTGCCTGAAGAACTATGAACAGAGATTCCTGACATTGTATAGGAGGCAGGGATCAAGACAATCCCCAAGATAAAGAAATGCAAAATGGCAAAAT
>SJYV01018235.1:0-17861 GCA_006410875.1 Neotragus pygmaeus | reverse complement strand
CTATGGTTTTTCCAGTGGTCATGCATGGATGTGAGAGTTGGACTGTGAAGAAAGCTGAGCGCTGAAGAATTGATGCTTTTGAACTGTGGTGTTGGAGAAGACTCTTGAGAGTCCCTTGGGCTGCAAGGAGGTCCAACCAGTCCATTCTGAAGGAGATCAGCCCTGGGATTTCTTTGGAAGGAATGATGCTAAAGCTGAAACTCCAGTACTTTGGCCACCTCATGCGAAGAGTTGACTCATTGGAAAAAACTCTGATGCTGAGAGGGATTGTGGGCAGGAGGAGAAGGGGTTGACAGAGGATGAGATGGCTGGATGATGTCATCGACTTGATGAATGTGAGTTTGAGTAAACTCCGGGAGATGGTGATGGACAGGGAGGCCTGGCGTGCTGTGATTCATGGGGTCGCAAAGAGTCAGACATGACAGAGTGAGTGAAATGAACTGAACTGAACTGAATGTAAATCTGTGAAGCAAAGAGGAAATTGGAATGGCATTTTTTTAAGTGTTGAATGAAAAAAAAAAGTCATTTCAAAATTCTTTAACCCAAAATGAAGAATTTTTAAAACATGCAGATGCTGAGTAAATGCATTGTCATAAGGTTTGCAATATAAGCAATACTAAAGAAAATTATTTAAGCAGCAGGAAAATAAGCAAGATGAAAATTTGGACCCACATAAAGAAATGAAAAGTTTCCAAAATGAGAAATATGTGGGTAAATACAAAATACATTTGTTCTCACCTTTAACTAATTTAAATCATAATAACATATTTAGAGAAATGTTTTTAAATAAATTTATTATGGTGTTTATAAAATTAAATTATATAAATTAAAATAGATGACAGCAATAGCATAAGGATGGGAGGGAAGTAATGGAAGTATAAATACATTTCTTCTCATCTTTAACCTTTTAAATTATAAAAACGTATTGAGAAATGTTTTTAAATAATTTATTATGGTGTTTATAACATTAAATTATATAAATTAAAATACGTAACAACAGTAGCACAAACATGGGAGGGAAGAATGGAAGTTACTGTTATAAGGTTTTAATGATAACTATGAAGATACGTGATAATATTGCCTACAGAATGGCAGAGTAGAAGGCTGTGTGCTCATCTTCTCCTGTAAGAACTCCAAAATTACAACTCGCTGCTGAACAACCAGCAACAGGAGAATGTTCAGTTTGGTTCTTTTCAGTCTCTCAGTGATGTCCAACTCTATGCAACCTCATGGACTGCAGCATGCCAGGCTTCCCTGTCCATCACCAGCTCCCGGAGCCTACTTAAACTCATGTCCATAGAGTCATTGATGCCATCCAACCATTTCATCCTGTCGTCCCCCTCTCCTCCCACCTTCAATCTTTCCCAACATTGGGGTCTTTTCCAATGAGTCGGTTCTTTGCATCAGGTGGCCAAAGGATTGGAGTTTCAGCTTCAACATCAGTCCTTCTAATGAATATTCAGGACTGATTTCCTTTAGGATGGGCTCGTTGGATCTCCTTGCAGTCCAAGGGACTCTCAAGAGTGTTCTCCAACACTACAGTTCAAAAGCATTAATTCTTCAGCACTCAGCTTTCTTTATAGTCCAACCCTCACATCCACACATGACAACTGGAAAAACCATAACTTTGACTAGGTGGACCTTTGTTGGTAAAGTAATGTTGGATCCCATCAAAAAAAGATACCTCACATCCAAGGGCAAAGGAGAAGCTGCAGCAAGATGGTAGGAGGGGCGAAATTGCATTTAGAATCAAATCCCATACCAGCCGGAGACACTCAGAGGGCGCAAACAGAATCTTCTGCACACCAGGAGACCCCACAGAGACTGAGCCAGACCTGCCTTTGAGTATTTGAGTGTCTCCTGCAGAGGTACAGGTCAGCAGTGGCCTGCTGCAGGGGCAGGGGCTCTGGGTTCAGCAGACCTGGGTTTGGCATAAGCCCTTTTGGAGGAGGTCGCCAACATAGAGCCACCAGAACTTACACAGGCCTGGGGAATCTCACCAGAACTCACACAGGACTCTTGGACGGCACAAGCAAAACCTTGTGTGTACCAGGACCCAGGAGAAAGAAGCAGTGACCTCACAAGAGACTGACCCAGACTTGCCTGTGAGTGTCCAGGAGTCTCTAGTGGAGGTGAGGGTTAGCGATGGCCTGATGCAGGGTCAGGGGCACTGAGCGAGGCAGCACATGCATAGGACCTTTTAAAGGAGGTCGCCATTATCTTCATTACTCTCATAGTTTGCTCTCAGGTCAAACAACAGGGAGTGAACACAGCCCCACCCATCAACAGAAAATTGGATTACAGTTTTACTGAGCATGGCCCCACCCATCAGAACAAGACCCAGTTTCCCTCACAGTCTCTCCCAGGAGGAACCTTCCATAAGCCTCTTATCCTTATCCCTCAGAGGGCAGACAGAATGAAAACCATAATCACAGAAAATGAATCAAACTGATCACATGGACCACAGCCTTGTCTAATCAATGAAACTATGAGCCATGCCATGGTCACCCAAGATGGACGGGTCATGGTGGAGAGTTCTGACACAACATGACCCACTGGAGAAGGGAATGGCAAACCACTTCAGTATTCTTGCCTTGAGAACCCCATGAACAGTATGAAANATATTGAGAAATGTTTTTAAATAATTTATTATGGTGTTTATAACATTAAATTATATAAATTAAAATACGTAACAACAGTAGCACAAACATGGGAGGGAAGAATGGAAGTTACTGTTATAAGGTTTTAATGATAACTATGAAGATACGTGATAATATTGCCTACAGAATGGCAGAGTAGAAGGCTGTGTGCTCATCTTCTCCTGTAAGAACTCCAAAATTACAACTCGCTGCTGAACAACCAGCAACAGGAGAATGTTCAGTTTGGTTCTTTTCAGTCTCTCAGTGATGTCCAACTCTATGCAACCTCATGGACTGCAGCATGCCAGGCTTCCCTGTCCATCACCAGCTCCCGGAGCCTACTTAAACTCATGTCCATAGAGTCATTGATGCCATCCAACCATTTCATCCTGTCGTCCCCCTCTCCTCCCACCTTCAATCTTTCCCAACATTGGGGTCTTTTCCAATGAGTCGGTTCTTTGCATCAGGTGGCCAAAGGATTGGAGTTTCAGCTTCAACATCAGTCCTTCTAATGAATATTCAGGACTGATTTCCTTTAGGATGGGCTCGTTGGATCTCCTTGCAGTCCAAGGGACTCTCAAGAGTGTTCTCCAACACTACAGTTCAAAAGCATTAATTCTTCAGCACTCAGCTTTCTTTATAGTCCAACCCTCACATCCACACATGACAACTGGAAAAACCATAACTTTGACTAGGTGGACCTTTGTTGGTAAAGTAATGTTGGATCCCATCAAAAAAAGATACCTCACATCCAAGGGCAAAGGAGAAGCTGCAGCAAGATGGTAGGAGGGGCGAAATTGCATTTAGAATCAAATCCCATACCAGCCGGAGACACTCAGAGGGCGCAAACAGAATCTTCTGCACACCAGGAGACCCCACAGAGACTGAGCCAGACCTGCCTTTGAGTATTTGAGTGTCTCCTGCAGAGGTACAGGTCAGCAGTGGCCTGCTGCAGGGGCAGGGGCTCTGGGTTCAGCAGACCTGGGTTTGGCATAAGCCCTTTTGGAGGAGGTCGCCAACATAGAGCCACCAGAACTTACACAGGCCTGGGGAATCTCACCAGAACTCACACAGGACTCTTGGACGGCACAAGCAAAACCTTGTGTGTACCAGGACCCAGGAGAAAGAAGCAGTGACCTCACAAGAGACTGACCCAGACTTGCCTGTGAGTGTCCAGGAGTCTCTAGTGGAGGTGAGGGTTAGCGATGGCCTGATGCAGGGTCAGGGGCACTGAGCGAGGCAGCACATGCATAGGACCTTTTAAAGGAGGTCGCCATTATCTTCATTACTCTCATAGTTTGCTCTCAGGTCAAACAACAGGGAGTGAACACAGCCCCACCCATCAACAGAAAATTGGATTACAGTTTTACTGAGCATGGCCCCACCCATCAGAACAAGACCCAGTTTCCCTCACAGTCTCTCCCAGGAGGAACCTTCCATAAGCCTCTTATCCTTATCCCTCAGAGGGCAGACAGAATGAAAACCATAATCACAGAAAATGAATCAAACTGATCACATGGACCACAGCCTTGTCTAATCAATGAAACTATGAGCCATGCCATGGTCACCCAAGATGGACGGGTCATGGTGGAGAGTTCTGACACAACATGACCCACTGGAGAAGGGAATGGCAAACCACTTCAGTATTCTTGCCTTGAGAACCCCATGAACAGTATGAAAAGGCAAAATGATAGGATACTGAAAGATGAGCTCCCCACGTCGGTAGGTGCCCAATATGCTACTAGAGAAGAGTGGAGAAATAACTCCAGAAAGAATGAAGAGACAGACCCAAAGCAAAAACAACGCACAGAAGTGGATGTGATGAAAATAAACCAATGTTGAAAGAACAATAGTGAAAGTGTGAAAGTGAAGTCTCTCAGTCGTGTCCGACTCTGTGCGAACCCATGGATTGCAGCACACCAGGCTCCGCTGTCCATGGGATTTTCCAGGCAAGAGTACTGGAGTGGGGTACCATGAAAGAACAATACTGCATAGGAATCTGGAATGTTAGGTCCATGAATCAAGGTAAATTGGGAGTGGTCAAACAGGAGATGGCAAGAGTGAGCATTGACATTTTAGGAATCAGTGAATGAAAATGGGCTGGAATGAGTGAATTTAACTCAGGTGACCATTATATCTACTACTATGGGCAAGAATCCCTTAGAAGAAATGAAATAGCCCTCAGAGTCAACCCCCTCCCCCAAAAAAAGTCTGAAATGCAGTTCTTGGGTGCAGTCTCAAAAAGAACAGAATGATCTCTGTTCATTTCCAAGGGAAACCATTCAGTGTCAAAGTAATCCAAGTCTATGCCCTAAACAGTAATACTGAAGAAGCTGAAGTTGAATGGTTCTATGAAGACCTACAAGACCTTCTAGAACTAACACCCCCCAAAAAATGTCCTTTTCATTATAGGGGACTGGAATGCAAAAAGTAGAAAGTTGAGAGATACCTGAAGTAACAGGCAAATTTGGCCTTGGAGTACAGAATGAAGCAGGACAAAGACTAACAGAGTTTTGCCAAGAGAACGCACTGGTCATAGAAAACACCCTCTTCCAACAACACAGGAGACAACTTTACACATTGAAATCACCGGATGGTCAATACTGAAATTATATTGATTATATTGTTTGTATCCAAAGATGGAGAAGCTCCATACAGCCAGCAAAAACAAGACCAAGACCTGACTATAGCTCAGATCATGAACTCCTTATTGCAAATTTCAGAGTTAAATTGAAGAAAGTAGGGAAAAGCACTAGACCATTCAGGTATGACCTAAATCAAACCCCTTATGATTATACAGTTGAAGTGACAAATAGATTCAAGGGGTTAGATCTGATAGACAGAGCCCCTGAGAACTATGAATGGAGGTTCATGACATTGTAAGGGAGGCAGTGATCAAAACCATCCCCAAGACCATTTCATGCAAAGATGGGCACAATAAAGGACAGAAATGTTATGGGCCTAACAGAAACAGAAGGTATTAAGAAGAGGCAGCAAGAATACACAGAAGAACTATACAAAAAAGATTTTTCATGACCCAGATAACCATGATGATGTGATCACCCACCTAGAGTCAGACATCCTGGAATGTGAAGTCAAGTGTACCTTAGGAAGCATCACTATGAGCAAAGCTAGTTGAGGTGATAGAATTCCAGTTGAGCTATGTCAAATCCAGAAGAAGATGCTATGAAAGTGCTGCACTCAATATGCCAGTGAAATGGAAAACTCAGCAGTGGCCACAGGACTAGAAAAGATCAGTTTTCATTCCAATCCCAGAGAAAGGCAATGCCAAAGAATGTTCAAATTACTGCACAATTGCACTATCTCACACACTAGCAAAGTAATTCCCAAATTCTCCAAGCCAGGTTTCAACTGTACGTGAACTGTGAACTTCCAGATGTTCAAGTTGGATTTAGAAAGGGCACAGGAAAGAAAGAAAGAAAGTGAAGCGGCTCAGTCGTGTCTGACTCTTTGCAACCCCATGGACTGTAGCCTAACAGGCTCCTCTATCCATGGGATTTTCCAGGCAAGTGTACTGGAGTGGGTTGCCATTTCCTTCTCCAGGGCGTCTTTCCAACCCAGGGATGGAACCTGGGTCTCCAGCATTGTAGGCAGACAAATCAGAGATCAAATTGCCAACATCTGTTGAATCATTGAAAAAGCATGAGAGTTCCAGAAAAAACATCTACTTCTGCTTTATTGACTACCTCAAAGCCTTTGACTGTTTGGATCACAACAAATTGTGAAAAATTCTTTAAGAGATGGAAATAGCAGACCACCAAATCGGGAAAGTATGATATCAAGGCTGTATATTTTTGTGGTGACAATATACAGAGTGACAATATGCAGAGTACATCATGTGAAATGCCTGGCTGGATGAAGCACAAGCTGGAATCAAGATTGCTGGGAGAAATATCAACAACCTCGGGTATGCAGATGACACACCACCCTTACGGGAGAAAGTGAAGAAAAACTAAAAAGCCTCTTGATGAAAGTGAAAGAGCAGAGTGAAAAAGTTGGCTTAAAACTCAAGACTCAGAAAACTAAGATCATGTCATCCAGTCCCATCACTTTATGGCAAATAGATGGGGAAAGAATGGAAACAGTGAGAAACTTTATTTTTTTGGACTCCTAAATCACTGCAGATGGTGCCTGCAGCCATGAAATTAGAAGATACTTTCTCCTTGGAAGAAAAGTCATGACCAACCTAGACAGCATATTAAAAAGCGGACATTACTTTGCCAACGAAGGTCTGTCTAGTCAAAGCTGTGTTTTTTCCAGTAGTCATGTATGAATGTGAGAGTTGGACTGTAAAGAAAACTGAATGCTGAAAAATTGATGCTTTTGAACTATGGTGTTGGAGAAGACTCTTGAGAGTTCTTTGGACTGCATGATCCAAAGAGTCCATCCTAAAGGAAATCAGTCCTGAATATTCATTGGAAGGACTGATGCTGAAACTGAAACTCTAATACTTTGGCCACCTGATGAGAAGAACTGATCATTGGAAAAAAGCCTGCTGCTGGGAAAGATTTAAGGCAGGAGAAGGGGATGACAGAGGATGAGATGGTTGGATGGCATCACTGACTTCATGGACATGAGTTTGAGCAGCTCCGAGAGCTGGTGATGGATGTGAAAGCCTGGTGTGCTGCAGTCCATGGGGTCACAAAGAGTCAGATACACCTGAGAGAGTGAACTGAACTAAACATGATAATAAATGAATATGGATTTTGATAAATTTATGAGTACTGTAAATCCTAAAATATCCACAAAAGACATCACAAATAAATATTATTATTAATCCAGCCATGGAGATAAAATGGAATCACAAACATTGTAATTAAAAAGAAAACAGCAAAAGAATTGAAGAGTAAGGAAAAACAAGAAAAGAGCAGTGTGGTAGATTTCAATTCAACCACATCGACAATTAAATATGGCCAGTCTGAATATTATAATTAAAAGGCAGGAATTGTGAGAGTGGATTAAAAATAATATCTATATTCTATAAAAAAATACTGATATATTAAAAGTAAAAAATATAGGAAATATATAACAACTGAAGTGACTATATAGAAATCATACCACCGGACCTACTAAACTTTAAAAGTAGGTATATTATCAGAAATAAAGAATAATAATGAAAAAGCTTTGATTCTTAAAAAGACATAACACACACAGAAGAGTGGAGCCTCTAAATATATGAAGCAAAACTAATAAGATGTAAGTATCTAATAAGTACACTTATACATAATTATACCCAGAGATAAGACTGTTCTTTGAGAAATTGATAGTATATGTCAACAAAAACTTAGGTAGATTGTTGAACACTTGGGACAGAGCTATTAACTGTGCCCAATTAACATTTACAGGGTACTCTAATCTATGAGAAGAAAATACAAACTTTCTTTCAGAATCAGCTTTGCTGAAATCTGTTTCATTTGAAATTAATAGAATCACCCCAGCGTTTTTATTTAACTGTTGAAATGGTTTAGTTTTTTCTATCCTTTGACTTTCAGCCCTCTAGTTATTTACATTTAAATTGCAAACAGTTTTATGATTAAGTAATAATTTCATTGTATGCATATACCATATCTTTATCCATTCCCCTGTTGGTAGATATTTAGGTTGCTTCTGTGTCCTGACTTTGTAAATAGTGCAGCAGTGAACATTGGAGTACATGGATCTTTTGGAATTATGGTTTTCTTCAGGCATACACCTAGGAGTAGGATTGCTCAGTCCTATCATAGTTCTATTTTTAGTTTTTCTAAGGAACCTCCATACTCTTCTCCATAGTAGTTGTATCAATTTACATTGCCACCAAGAGTTTTAGAGGGCTCCCTTTTCTCCACACCCTATCCAGCATTTATTGTTTGTAGATTTTTGGTGATGACCATTCTGACAGGTGTGAGATGGTACCTCATTGTAGTTTTGATTTGCATTTCTCTAATAATGAGTGATGTTGAGCATATTTTCATGTACCTTATGTGCCTCTAACGTGGACAGAGTTTCAATTCAGGAAGGTGGAGATGGATGATGGGTGATGGTGAGAGTTGCATAACAGTGTGAATGTACACAGTGCCACTGAACTGAAAAGTTAAATATGCTTAAAATAGTATGTTTTATATTATGAAACTCTTACTATAATAAAAAAATTAAACAAAGTAAAAAGGTTAAATGCAACTGTTTTAGTCAAGAACATAGATGTGTGTTAACGTTTTATTTAGTCTTCATCTCTTTTGAATATGTGTATATTTCATTTATATTTAACATAATGATTTTTTAAACTTTAAAACATTTTTATTAGAAAAGTAGTACAAATAAAGAAAGAACTAAAATTTTAAAGAAAGACAAAGTCATCCATTTACTGTCCTGCCCTCCTATTATAAACACAGTTAGGAATTTATTTTTGTCCTCTTTTGGTGTGTTATTTACAGCCATAATCATACACATTCATGCACTTGTGTATCTTGCTTTTTTTTTTTTTTACTATTTTCTCATGTTTTACAGTACATTCATTATTAATTTTTAATTGTAACAAAACATACCATTCATTACCATATATGTTTATTAATTATTTCCCCAGAGCAGGAGTTGGCAAACTATGGCCCTGCATTTGTAAATAAAGTTTTATTGGAATACAGCCATATCCATTCATTTGCATACTGTCCACAATTATTTTTGTCCTACAAACAGCATAGTTGAGAAGTTGTGAGAAAATCTATATGGCCTGAAAAACCTAAAGTAGTTCCTTTCTAGCACTTTCCAGAAAATTTTGCTGACTCTTGCCTTCAACTTTTAGAAACACCATTCTAGACAACAATTAATTAAGAAGCATTAACAAAAGTAGGAAAACTGGGTCTACTTAAGAAATGTTTTTAAGGTTCACAGTGTCCTCTACTATTAATATCTCTCCTGTAGTTTTCTAGCTATGATACAGTAGGGTGGTAGTGGTAAGAATGGGGGAAAAAAGGCCCAGTACTCTGGTAGGTAGTACTTCTTTGGTCCCTATTAATCTATATATGCAATTTTATACTCTGGATGAGTGTGTTTTTAATTCTGATTTAAAATTAACCAAAGAAGGAAGTAAAATTAATTGCACCATGAAAACCAATCAAAAGAACACTTTCTATTGAGGATGAGAAAGCAGACTACAGTAAATTCTCCATTTCTGCAGACTAGCTGTCCTGACCAAGAGGCACTGAGAAAGTTGAGTAAGGGAAAGAGATGGTGGTCTCGAAATGTTCTATCCTTCTGAATACAGCATAGGCATAAACTTGCATATGACTATAAACTGTCTCCAGATAAGAAATTTCTAGAGCAACTATCTTACTATTTTTTTTTTAACAAAATACATTCTATATGGAAAATTTTTATTCTTAAAAAAAGAAAACTTCTGGAATGGGACCAGCTAAGTCATCTCTTACTATCTCAAATCGAAGATGAACCAAGCTGATGGTTCACAATCCAGCTCTGTGTGCATAAAGTAAGCATCAAAAAGTATAGGTGTCATCTTCTAAGGGAAGTATTCTTAGGATCTGGCAGCATAAATCCATCAGTGAGTTTGTAGTAGACTTGTGGAGTCAAACTCCACTATGGCCAAAATAAAAGACATAGGCAAGTTGGGATCACCTTGCAATTTTCAGGATGCCTTCAAGATCCCCCTTATCCTGTTATGGCTGAAGGAAGCGCTGATGGGTGTAGGTACCACAGACTGTAAACCCTTCTCCTTTTGTCTCAGTGCCGAGAAGGCAGATGAGCTGGTGATCTAGTAAAATCCCACAGTTTACTTCATGCCAGCTTTTACTCTCTATGAGGTCCAGGCAAACCAAGAATGCTATATAAAATTGGGTGGCATCTCTTATAATTAACTCCATCATTTCTAAATATGTAGGGTACGTGCCCATCCAGGAGTCCTCGGGGGGCCGATGGGTGGGTGCTGTCGCCATGGCGATTGCCACCTGGTCGCGCCTGCGGTCGGCTGGGACTCTCTGCGTTCCTCCATGCCCAGCCACGCGGCACGCCCCTGGTGCACTGTGCTGCTCTTTCCACGCCCCTATATTTAATATAATTATTGAAAAGACTGACGTTTGTCTAACCTTTAAAATTTTTTCTTTTTGTTCCACCTGTTCTTAGTTTATCTGTTTCTCTTTCTTTCCTTTTAAAATGATTATTTAATTCCTATATTAGCTTTTTACCTCTATTTGTATATTTTTAGTGGTTTCTCTTGTGATTCCAGTGTGGATCTGTAACATATCACAGTCCATTTAGGTTTAACGACATACTGACTGGGTCTTATAAAACAATAGAACCATTTAATATTTAATTCCTTATTTCCCCTATCTTGTGCCCTATTGTTTCATATAAATTTTAATATTTATTTATACACATTATTGATCTCATAATATAATGGTATATTTTTAAAATTTCAACTGTCATTTGGTCTCTAAAGAAACTGAGATGAAAAAGTATTGTGTTATTATATAAAAAGCATTTATTACTGCCTATTTATCATTTCTGATTCTTTTCTGTATTTTTTATCTGTATATGTGCTTCATTTTGAATCCTTTTCCTTCATCATAAAGAATTTTCTTTAGGGTTTCTTATCCTGCAGGTCTGCCGGTGGTAGATTCTGTCAAGTTTATCTAAAAATTGTTATTTTACTCTCATTTTTGACTTATTTTTCTTCTGCACATAAACTGTTGAGTTTATTTTAGATATAAAATATCATGTCTTTGTCTTCTAATTTCACTCTTTCTAATGAGAAATCACTTTACATTAAAATTTTTGTTCTATATATAATGAATCTTCTTTCTCTGGAAACTTTCAAGAATTCTTTGTATTTGGTTTTTCAGCAATTCAATTGTGATAGTGTAAGATCATGATGTTATACCTTTCTTTGTATTAATTCTTCTTGAAGTTTGCTGAGCTTCTTGAATTTTGAAGTCAATGATTTTCACTGAAATTGTAATTTTTTTGCCATTATTTCTTCAGTACTTTTTCTCTACCATTCTTATTTGTCTCTTGGTGAATCGAACACACATATATTAGATCATTTAATATTGTCTTTAAGGTCACTGATTCATTGTTCATTTAAAATATTATTTTTGTTACTCATCACTTAATCTTCATTTATCTTGACATTCACTGTTCTGTCCTATTAATATCCAATATGCTAATAAATTTATCTTTTAAAATATTTTAAATAGTATTGTTTTCTATTATAGGTTTTCTATTTCATTCTTTTTATAATTTTCATTTCTTTGCTGAAATGGATTTCCTGTCTATGCTCCTTTTAAAACCCTGAGCATAATTCTAATAGTTACTTTGAAGATCTTTTCTAATAATTCTAAAACTTGGATCATCCATTCTTACTGACATTTTCCCCTCAGTGAGTAACATTTTCTGCTTCTTTATATTGCTGGGAGAAATATCAATAACCTCAGATGTGCAGATGACACCACCCTTATGGCAGAAAGTGAAGAGGAGCTAAAAAGCCTCTTGATGAAAGTGAAAGTGGAGAGTGAAAAAGTTGGCTTAAAGCTCAACATTCAGAAAATGAAGATCATGGCATCCAGTCTCATCACTTCCTGGGGAATAGATGGAGAAACAGTGGAAACAGTGTCAGACTTTATATTTTTGGGCTCCAAAATCACTGCAGATGGTGACTGCAGCCATGAAATTAGAAGACGCTTACTCCTTGGAAGAAAACTTATGACCAACCTAGACAGTATATTCAAAAGCAGAGACATTACCTTGCTGACTAAGGTCCGTCTAGTCAAGGCTATGGTTTTTCCTGTGGTCATGTATGGATGNGGGTGTGGGTGGGCAGCCATCAAAAGTCCCATCAAAGCTCTCCTGGAGTTTCCAACCCTCCCTCCTCTTCCCCTGCTGTTTGGTTATGGAAGAAACTCCAGGGAGAATTCCCTTTCTCTCTCCCACTCCTCCTTCCTTTCTTGGTTATTGTGTATCTAAGACACCATCTTCTCTGGCTTTCTGTATTTAATCCCGTAAAAGAGCCGGGTCCTCCAGTTCTCATTAGATGAGACGCTGCTGAAGGATGGACGCTCACATTTCCTTCATACCTGCCTGGTGGTAGATCTTGTGCTTCATCACATTTCAAGCCTCCGAGGATCCAGGGAGGCAGGTATTGGAAACCCCTGCTTCTTTCAGGAGCTGTTTTTCCAGCTCCAACCCCGTGGTTCTGGTAGCCTGCCCCTAATTGCACCTCGTCTCTGGGGCCAGAAAGGTGGAGGGAGCCAGGCTTGGCCAATCACAGGCCTCTTTGTGAGGTTAACAGTACATGCAATAAAATGCAGACAGTGTTCAATGGGTTTCTTTTGACATTCACACTGTAATGGAGAACATTGCCTGTGTCACAGAAGATTCCCTTGGGCCCCTTGCCAGGGTGCAGCTTTTCTTTTAATTGAAGTATAGTTGACTGACAATGTTGTGTTTGTTTCTGGTATACAGGAAAGTGATTCAGTTTATCTATCTATATACTCACATATATACACATATATATTCTCTTCTAGACTCTTTTCCATTATAGGTTATTGTTGTCTGTCAGTCGCTAAGTTGTGTCTGACTCTTTGCGACCCCATGGACTGTAGCCCACCAGGCTCCTCTGTCTGTGGGGATTCTCCAGGCAAGAATACTGGAGTGGGTTGCCATTTCCTTCTTCACAGGATCTTCCCAGACCAGGGATCGAACCCGTATCTCCTGCTATGGCAGGTGGATTCTTTATCACTGAGCCATAGTTCCCTGTTCTGCACAGTGGGCTTCCCAGGTGGTAAAGAAGCTGCCTGTCAGTGTATGAGACTTAAGAGAGGAGGGTTGAATTCCTGGGAAGACCCTCTGGAGGAGGAAATGGCAACCCACTCCAGTATTCTTGGCTGGAGAATCCCAGGGACAGGGGAGCCTGGCGGGCTACAGTACGTATGGGGTTGCTAAGAGTTTGACAGGACTGAACCAACTTGGCACATGTGTAGCATACAGTGGGAAACTGTTGTTTATCTATTTTATACACAGTTGTGTGTATTTCACAGTTGTGTGTATTTTTTAATCCCAAACTCCTAATTTATTCCTTCCTCCGCCCCACCTCCTTCCCATTTGGTAATCATTAAGTTTATTTTCCATGTCTGCAGAGTACACTTAAAAAAAATGGAAATCAAAACAAAATGCAAATCAGATTCAGTTACTCTCCTACTTAACCCCCAGAATGTTGACCCCCGGGATAAAACCCCACGTCCTTTCTGCCTTGGCCCACAGCCTGGGCCAGCTCAGCCTCCATCCCCCCTTAGCACCTTCCCACACACACCTCCCCACCCACCTCCTCCTCCCAACTCCCTTCCCCTCTTCCCCAACCCTGACAGTTGTACAGCTCTGCAGCATTCATATCACANAACCCCACGTCCTTTCTGCCTTGGCCCACAGCCTGGGCCAGCTCAGCCTCCATCCCCCCTTAGCACCTTCCCACACACACCTCCCCACCCACCTCCTCCTCCCAACTCCCTTCCCCTCTTCCCCAACCCTGACAGTTGTACAGCTCTGCAGCATTCATATCACATTCCTTCCGCCCTGGGCCACTGCACATGCTGTTCTCTGCTTGGAATGGGATGGCTTTTCTCAGTGTAGGAGCTTCCTAGGCAGGTAGAACCTTCCTGGACCAGGGATCGAACTTGTGTCTCCTGCCTTGGCAGATGGATTCTTTACCACTCAACCACCAGGAAAGCCATATTTTCAGCCATTTTAACCTTTTTACAAACTCTTTCCTTTGGGGGGAAAAATCCATTTGCTCAGGTCTAGTCCATGAGCAGCTTATATATTGATTTTTAAAAGTGTCTCCCTGCCAAGCAGACTTAGCCCCGTGCGAGCAATAGCCAGTCCTCTGCAATGGTTTGGGCACGAGCAGAAAAAACAGAGTTAGGCCTGGGTTGGCCTAAATTTGCCTAGCAGTGTGCCTGGTACCTGGAGGGTGGGGAGGCGGATGGCAGAGGTGAATGCGAAAGAACTAAGTTAGATCTTAGTGTATTTCCAGCTTACTCGGGAAAACACAATACATATCTCAGAGATACCTCAGTCATGCAAACATTTATTGGTGATCTGGGGTGAGCCAGACACTGGAAAAAGGTCCAAATGCTTGGCACATGGCAAGGTGAGGCGCTGCTCTGCATGGTGGTCTCAGCAGTGATTTAGTGCCCTTCCTTGCTGGTGGCTCCCGAATCTCTGTTCCTCTTCTTTTCCTCAGTAGATAGAACTCTGCTTTTTAGCTGGACACATAGCTACCAGGAAAAAAAGACGAATTTTTTTGCTTGCTTTACAGGTAGTTGTGGCCATGTGAGAAAGGGACAGAAGTGGAAGTGGAGGGTGCAAGTTCTGGGAAGTGTTCTTAGAGGCAGAGAGCATGAGCTGTTTCAGCTCTGTTTTCTGCTGGCAGGAATGCATACATAATGGCTGCAATTCAGGAGCCATATAGGACCATGAGGTGATCTGGGTATTGAAGCCACCTTGGCAGAGCAGGAGAGGGAGAGGGCCTGGGTCCACAGCACCATGAAATGTCATTCCTGCATTGGACAGAATATTTCCATGTGTCTGGAAAACTGAAAGAGAAACAAGCTTCTGTCTGAATTGGGACACTGTTATTTTTATTTTTTCTGTTACTCCCAGCTAAGCTAATTCTAATACAGTAAGCCTATCTGCCTGTCTCAGGTGGGTAGCTGCTAGAGGAGTCCCAAGGATGAACAGAGAGCACACTGCAATAAACAAACTGGCTTCCAGCCCTGGCCTGCTTCCTGCCCTTGACTTGCTCTGGGATGTTTGGGAAAGCCCTCCCCTCTCTGGGCCTCAGTTTCCTGTTCTTGAACAAAGAGGGCTGGACTCCAGGGTTGCTATGATATCTTCTAGCTCTGCCATCTTATCTTCTGGACATCTTGGTGAGTCATGGAGACCTGGAATGCTGAACTGAGAAATTTGTACTCCATCTCAGAAGCACTAATATCACTAAAGACTTTTTTTTTTTGGTGGAGAGCAAGGAAGTGAATTGATGGAGGCAGTGCTTTAGGAAGATGAACCTGGCAGTTCCCAACAGGGACACGTGCCTAAGTGGGGCAGGGCACTGGGTGAGGATCAGAAGACCTGGGTGGACACCCTGGCTCTGCCGATCCTGGTGTCTGTGACCTCAGGCATACTGCTTCCTCTCTCTGAACCTCCGCTTGCAGTCAGTTTCATGGACAATCAACGCCGCCCAGAGTGGCTGTGAGGCTGGAACTGGGCAGCCATGTGGACGTGTCCTGTCGACGGTAAATGGAGACGCTTCCTCTTTCCCCATCCCACTCAGGACGGATGCTCTCTGTCCCCCTTCTGTACCTCTCCCACCCCATGCACTATGCTACTCCCCATAGGACCAGGGAGACTCAAGAAGCAGCCTGGGGCTGAGAAGCAGGCAAAGGGGTCCCAAGGCATATCTCTGCTCCCCACTCCCTCCCTGCTTTCCATAGGTTTCTCCTCACTTCTGTGTGTATNGGACCAGGGAGACTCAAGAAGCAGCCTGGGGCTGAGAAGCAGGCAAAGGGGTCCCAAGGCATATCTCTGCTCCCCACTCCCTCCCTGCTTTCCATAGGTTTCTCCTTCTCACTTCTGCGTGTATTTGGCTTTGCAATTTTCTTTTCTTTCTTTTTTTTTTTTTTAATGGCTTTGCAATTTTCAAAGTGGCTTCATTTGGTTTGGGTTTGGTTCACTCTCTCTTCCTCTCTGTGAGGAAGGTTCTTCAAGTCTTACTTTATACAAATCCTAAAGTTTTTATTAATAAAAATATCCACCATTGTATGAAGTAATAACTCCAACTCACTATAATAGAACTGTATTGTGTGGGATGTGCCTTTTATTTAATACAGTTGTGAGTCTCTAAACTCAAGTCTCCTTCTACAGTGACCCCTTTCATTCAGAAATATACTTGGAATATTGTCAAGTCTCATTTTATAGGTGAAGGACAAGACCCAACATCAGGGAGGGGAAGACACTTGCTCAGGGTTGCTTGGCTGTTTGGGGGCAAAACTTGGATCAGAGCAAGGACCTCAACCTGTTTTTCCCGGATTATTTTATTAATACTTGCCCAGACCCTTTTATCCTAGGGGGAAGTTGCAGGATTATAGGAGAGNGAGGGGAAGACACTTGCTCAGGGTTGCTTGGCTGTTTGGGGGCAAAACTTGGATCAGAGCAAGGACCTCAACCTGTTTTTCCCGGATTATTTTATTAATACTTGCCCAGACCCTTTTATCCTAGGGGGAAGTTGCAGGATTATAGGAGAGGACTGGACCACACTGGGGGACGCGCCTAGGGTGAGGGGGGAGGTGGTGGTGGTGGCTTAGTCGCTAAGTCCTGTCCGACTCTTGCGACTGTAGCCTGCCAGGCTCCTCCGTCCATGTCCATGGGGTTCTCCAGACAAGAATACTGGAGTGGGCTGCCATTTCCTTCTCGTCAGGGGAGAGGAGGGCAGTACCACCTCAGGTTGGCGGGATCCATAGGTAACTTTACTCAGGCCTCTGGCGCCACCTGGAGAAAGATTTAGGACGTGCACCAGACT
The DNA here is from genome assembly GCA_006410875.1 of Neotragus pygmaeus. Classification (NCBI taxonomy): domain Eukaryota; kingdom Metazoa; phylum Chordata; class Mammalia; order Artiodactyla; family Bovidae; genus Neotragus; species Neotragus pygmaeus. The sequence continues at coordinate 644 of SJYV01018235.1, read as the reverse complement.
AGCCCTTGCCACTAGCCTTGCTCCTGCCTTCTGGATGTTTCCTCTAAACCCCCTTTTCCTTNGGACTCAATGGACATGAGTCTGAGTGAACTCCGAGAGATGGTGATGAACAGGGATGCCTGGCGTGCTGTAGTTCATGGGGTTACAAAGAGTCGGACACGACTGAGTGACTGAACTGAACTGAACTGATATGTCTGGTAATTCTTTATTGTTTTATAAATGTTTATAACATTGAAAAGGCTAGATCATATCATCTTTTTATGAAAGGTAGTGCTCTTTTTTTCTTTCAAGTGTTTAATTTACTTGATAGTTACCTTGAATTAAGTTTAGTTTTATTATTTGCCAGGAAGAAAATTCAAGAAGTGTTTACCAAAATGATATGATTTGACAAGGTTCAAATACTTTGTTTCCACATTAATTGGTAGCAGCTAATATCTCTGTTTTGAATATTCAACTATTGATAGTTATTTCCCACTGGAACATTTAGAATATCTCCCACAGGTGAACAGTTCATGTGTCAGTCAAGAATTTAAGGGATTTTTGCATCTATGTTCATCAGTGATATTGGCCTGTAGTGCAAAAATCCTTAACAAAATTCTAGCAATCAGAATCCAACAACACATTAAAGAGATCATACACCATGA
>SJYV01018234.1:14125-32618 GCA_006410875.1 Neotragus pygmaeus | reverse complement strand
GACCGCAACACACCCTGGACTTCTGCGCAGGACGACCATGGCACACAGCCTGGAACTCATTGCAGGGTGACTGCAGCACACAGGCCGGAACTCATCACAAGCCGAGGTTTGAACACACCCTGACCTCTGCCCAGGGCGACCCTGGCACACAGCACGGACTTCTGCAGATATTGACCATTAGCCCAGACCTCGGCTCAGGGCGACAATGGCACACAGCCCGGATCTCGGCGCAGGGCGACCACAGCACACAAACCAAACTTCAGTGTAGGGCAACAGCAGCACACAGCCCGGAAATCTGTGCAGGGCAAACGCGGCACAGAGCCCGGAACTCGTCGATAGCCGACCACGGAACACAGCCCAGATCTCGGCACGGGGTGACTGAGGCACACAGGCCGGACGTCGGCACAGGGAGACCGTGGCACACAGCCCAGACCTCGGTGCAGGGCGACCGTGGCACACATCCCGAAACTAAGAGAAGGGCGACCACGGAAAACAGCCAGGACCTCAGCTCAGGGCGACCTCGGCACAGAGGCCAGATCTCAGAGCAGGGTGACCGCAGTACACAGCCCAGACCTCTGCAGAAGGCTATCGTGGCACACAGCCTGGACCTCAGCACATGGTGACCGTGGCACACAGCACGGACCTCGGTGCAGAGCGACCGTGGCACAGATCCGGGAACTCATCGCAAGCCAAGGGCAGAACACAGCCCAGACATCGGCGCAGGGTGATTGCGGCACACAGCCCAGACCTCCGCGCAGGGCGACCCTGGCACACAACAAGGAGCTTGGCAGATGGCGACCGCAGCACACACCACGGTCCTCAGAGGAGAGCAAACGCGGCACAGAGCCCGGAATTTGTCCCTAGCTGAGGGCAGAACACAGCACGGAACTCAGCGCAGGGCGACCATGGCACACAGCCCAGACTTTGCCGCAGGGCAACTGCGACACACAGGATGGACTTCAGCGCCGGGTGTCTGCGGCTTACAGCCCGGATCACGGTGTGGGGTGCCCGCGGCACACAGCCCGGACTTCTGCAGAAGGTCACTGCGGCACACAGCATGGACTTCGGCACGGGTGACCATGTCACACAGTCCAGAACTAGACTCAGAGCAACCGCTGCACAGAGCCTGGAACTCATCTCAAGCCAAGGGCTGAACCTCAGCGCAGCGTGACCGCAGCACACAGCCCCATCTCCGGTGCAGGGCGACCACGGCACACAGCCCAGAACTCGTCACTAGCCGTCGGCAGAACACAGCCTGGACATCGGCGCAGGGCAACCGTGGAACACAGCCCGAATATCAGTGAAGAGCGACCGCGGCACCCAGTCTGGAACTCGTCACTATCCAGCTGCAGAACATAGCCCAGACCTCAGCGCAGGGCGACCGTGACCCACAGGCTGGACCTCGGCACAGGGCGACTGCGGCACACAGCCCGGACCTCGGCACAGGGAGACCGTGGCACACTGCCCGGAACTCGGCACAGGACGACCGTGGCACACAGCTTGGACCTTGGTACAGGGAAAAAGCGGCACACAGCCCAGACCTCGGCATAGGGTGACTGTGGCACACAGCCCGGACCTTGGCATAGGGCAACTGTGGCACAAAGCCTGGACCTCGGCTCAGAGTGACCACGGCAAACAACCCGGAACTTAGCGCTAGTGACCACAGCACAGACCGGACCTCGGTCAATGGCAACCATGGCACACAGCCGGTAAATTGTTGCAGGGCAACACGACAAAGTGCCCAGACCTTAGACCAGGTCAACTGCGTAACACAGCCCAGAATTCGGCGCAGTGCGACGGCGTCACACAACCTGAACTTCGGCGCAAGGTAACAGCAGCACAAAGTACGGAACTCATTGCAATTCGATGGCGGAACACACCCAGGATCTCGTTGCAATCCCACCGTGGCTCACAGCACAGAATTCGGTGCAGGGCGGCCACGGCACACAACCCGGAACTCGGCACGTGTGAACACAGCACACAGCCCGTAACTCGGTGCAGGTTGACCGCGGCACACAGCCCGGACCTCGGTGCAGGGCAACCGCGGCACAGACCGAACTTCATTGAAGGACAACTACGGCACACAGCACAGATTTCAGCACAGAGCGACCACGGTACAGAACCCGCAAATTGTCACAGGCTGAGAGCGGAACAGAGTCCAACCACCGCCCAGGGTGACCCTGGCACACAGCACGGACTTCAGCAGATGGCGACCACGGCACACAGCCTGGACCTCGGCACAGGGCGACTGAGGCACACAGGACGGACCTAGGCACAGGCCTACCATGGCACACAGACCAAACGTCAGTGAAGGTCGACCGCGGCACCCAGCCCAAACGTCAATGAAGGGTGACCACGGCACACAGCCCAGACTTCGTCGCTAGCTGCCCGCAGAACACATCCCAGACCTAGGGGCTGGGTGACCATGGCACAAAGGACGTATATCGGTGCAGGGCAACCATGGCACACAGGCCGGACCTCGATGCAGGGCGACCACGGACACAGCCCGAACATCAGTGAAGCGTGAATGAGGCACACAGTCCAGAACTCATCGCTAAGCAAACTCGGAACACAACCCAGACCTCGGCGCAGTGCAACCGCGGCACACAGCCCATACTCAGCATAACACGACCACAGCCCACAGCCTGGAGATTGGTGCAAGGAGAGCATGGCACACAGCCAAGACCTTGGCGCAAGATGACTAAGGCACACAGCCCGGACATCGGAGCAGGGCAACCGCGGCTCACCGCCCAGAAATCAGTGCAGGGCGACTGCGGCACACAGCTCAGAATTCAGTGCAGGGAGAACAAGGCACACAGACCGGAATGCGTCACAGGGTGACCGCATCACACAGCCCAGAATTCGGCACAGGGCGACCAGGGGACAAAGCCCNACCGCGGCTCACCGCCCAGAAATCAGTGCAGGGCGACTGCGGCACACAGCTCAGAATTCAGTGCAGGGAGAACAAGGCACACAGACCGGAATGCGTCACAGGGTGACCGCATCACACAGCCCAGAATTCGGCACAGGGCGACCAGGGGACAAAGCCCCAATCTTGGCGCAGGGTGACTGCGGCACACAGGTCAAACCTCTGCGAAGGGCGACTGTGGCACACAGCCCGGAACACGTCTCTAGCCAACTGCAGAACACATCGCAGAGCTTGGTGCATGGCGACCGTAGCACACAGGCCGGACCTCGGTGCAGGTCCACCGCGGCACACAGCCCAGACCTTGGCACAGCATGACCGTGGCACAGAACATGGACCTCGGTGCAGAGTGACCATGGCACAGAGCCGGGGACTTGTAGCAAGCCGAGGGCACCACACAGCCCGTAACTCAGTGCGGGGTGACCGTGGCCCACAGGCTGGACCACGGCACAGGGCAACTGCCTCACACAGCCCTGACCTCTGTGCAGGGCGACCATGGCACATCGCCCGGACCTCGGCACAGGGGGACAATGGCAAACAGCATGGACATTGGCGCAGAGTGACCGTGGTACAGAGCCCGGAAAGTGTTGCAAGCTGAAGGCCAAAAACACTCCGACCTCCACCCAGGGCGACCCTGGCACACATCACAAACTTCGGCAGATGGCGACCACGGCACACAGCTAGGACCTCAGCGCTGGGCAACTGAAGCACACAGGACGGACCTAGGCACAGGGCTACCGCGGCACACAGCCCGAACCTCTGTGAAGGGCGACTGCGGCACACAGCCCGAACTTCAGTGAAGGGTGACCGTGGTAGACAGTCCAGAACTGGTCACTAGCCGATCACGGAACACATCCAAGACCTCAGCGTAGGGTGACTACGGCACACAGCCCAGACCTCGGTGCAGGACGACCACAGCACACAGCCCGGACATCGGTGCAGGGCAACAGTAGCACACATCCAGGGAATCAGCACAGGGAAATCACAGCACACAGCCTGGAGTTTGGTGCAAAGCGACCACGGCACACAGCCCGGACCTCAGCATAGGGTGACTGCGGCATACAGCCTGGACCTCGGCTCAGAATGACCATGGCAATCAACCCGGACCTTAGCACTGGTGACCGCAGCAAAGACCAGAACTCGCTGAATGGCAATCATGGCACACAGCCCGGAAACCAGGGCAGGGAAACACAACACACTGCGCGGAACTTTGCCCAGGTCGACCGCGTAACGCAGCCCAGAATTCGGCGCAGTGCGACCGTGTCACACAGCCTGAACTTCGGCACAAGGTAACCACAGCACACAGTACGGAACTCGTCGCAATTCGACGGCAGAACACACCCAGGATCTCATCGCAATCCGACCGTGGCTCACAGCACAGAATTTGGTGCAGGGAAACCATGGCACACACCCCGGAACTCAGCACGTGGGAACGGGGCACACAGCCTGTACCTCGGCGCAGGTCGACTGTGGCACACAGCCTGGAACTCGGCACAGGGCGACCATGGCACACAGACCAAACTTCGTTGAAGGAAGACTGCGACACACAGCACAGACTTCGGGGCAGGACGACCATGGTACAGAGCCCGAAAATTGTCACAAGCCGAGAGCAGAACACAGTCCAACCTCCGCCCAGGGTGACCCTGGTACACAGCACGGACTTCGGCAGATGGCGACTATGGCACACAGCCCGGACCTCGGCACAGGGTGACTGAGACACACAGGACGGACCTAGGCAGAGGCCTACCGCAGCACACAGCCTGAACCTCAATGAAAGGCAACCACGGCACACAGCCTGAACGTCAGTGAAGGGCGACCACGGCACGCAGTCCGGAATTCATCGCTAGCCAACTGCGGAACACATCCCAGACCTCGACGCAGGGCGACCACGGTACAAAGGACGGAACTCGGTGCAGGGAGACCATGGCACAAGCCAGGAACTCGTCGCTAGCCAATCGTGGAACACAGCCCGGACCTCGGCACAGGACCAACACGGCACACAGGCCATACCGTGGCACAGGGTGACAGTGGCACACAGCCCAGACCTCCACGCAGGGTGATCCTGGCACACAGCATGGCCCTCGGCAGGTACACAGGCCGGACATCAGCACAGGGCGACGACGGGACACAGACCGGACCTCAGTGAAGGGCGAGTGCAGCACACAGCCTGGAAGTTGTTGACAGACCACCACAGAACACAGCCCGGATTTCAGCGCAGGGCAACCGCGGCACACTGCTTGGACATCAGCACAGGGCTACCGCGGGACACAGCCTGAACCTCAGTGAAGGGCGACCACAGCACACAGCCCAGATATCTGTGCAGGGTGACCGCAGCACAAAGCCCAGAACTCGGTGCTAGCCAACTGCAGAACACAGCCGGACCTCGGCACAGGGTGACCGCGGAACACAGGCCAGGCTTCGGCTCAGGGTGACACCAGCACACAGCCCGAACCTCGGTGCTGGTCAAATGCGGCACACAGCCCGGATCTCAGTGAAGAGCGATCGAGTCACACAGCATGGACTTCAGTGCAGGGCGATCCTGGCATACACCATGGACCTCGGGAGATGGCGAACACGGCACACAGCCCGGACATTGCCGCAGGGCGACTGCGGCACACAGCCTGGAACTCGGTGCAAGGCTACCGTGCAACACAGCCCAGACCTCGACGCAGGGCGACCGCGGCACACAACCCAAACCTCAGTGAAGGTTGACCCTGGCACAAAGTCCGGCAACCTGTGCAGGTCGACCGTGGCAAAGAGCTCAGAACTCGTCGCTAGTCAACCGTGGAACACAGCCTGGACCTCGGCACAGGTCGACAGCAGCACACAGGCCGGATTTTGGCACAGAGGGACTGCGGCACAGAGCCCAGAACTCGTCGCCAGCCAACCGCGGAAAACAGCCCGGACCTCGGCGCAGGCTGACCGCAGCACAAAGCCCCAACATCGGCACAGGGCTACTGCGGCACACAGNCGGCACAGGTCGACAGCAGCACACAGGCCGGATTTTGGCACAGAGGGACTGCGGCACAGAGCCCAGAACTCGTCGCCAGCCAACCGCGGAAAACAGCCCGGACCTCGGCGCAGGCTGACCGCAGCACAAAGCCCCAACATCGGCACAGGGCTACTGCGGCACACAGCCCGAACATCAGTGAATGGCGACCGCAACACACAACCAAGAAATGTTTGCAGGGTGACCGCAGCATAGAGCCCAGAACTCGTCACTAGCTGACCGCGTAATACAGCCGGACTTCATTGCAGGGTGACCACGGCAAAAAGGACGGACTTCCTCGCAGGGTGACCACGGCACACAGCCCGGAACTCGGCGAAGGGTGACTGTGGCACACAGCACGAAACTCAGTGAAGGGCGACCACGGCACCCAGGCCAGACCTGGGTGCAGGGCGACCGCCGCACACAGCCCAGACCTCTGCAGAAGGCTACGGTTGCACACAGCCTGGGCCTCAGAACAGGGCGACCATGGCACACAGCCCAGACCTCGGCACATTGCGACCACGGCACACAGCCCAGACCTCTGAAGAAGGCTACGGCGGCACACAGCCTGGACCTCAGAACAGGATGACCATGGCACACAGCCCGGACATCGGCACAAAGTGACCACGGCACAGAGCCCGGAACTCATCACAAGCCTAGGGTGCAACACAGCCTGGGCCTCGGCACAGGGCGAAAGCACACAGCACGAATCTCAGTGAAGAGAGACCGAGGCTCACAGCACGGACCTCGGGAGATGGCGACCATGGTACACAGCCTGGACCTTGGTGGAGAGCAACCACGGCACAGAGCCTGGAACTCGTCGGAAGCCAACCGTGGAACACAGCCCGGACCTCGGCGCAGGGATACCGTGGCACAGAGCCCGTACCTCAATGCAGGGCGACTGCCACACACAGCCTGGACCTCGGGGCAGGGAGACCACAGCACACAGACCGGATCTCGGTGCAGGGTGCCTGCAGCACACAGCCCAGATCTCGGGGCAGGGCGACTGTGGCACAGAGCCCAGATTATGGTGAGGGCGACTGGGCACACAGGCCGGACCTCAGCGCAAGAGGACACTGGCACACAGCACGGACTCGGCAGATGGCCACCGCATCACACAGCTGGGACCTCGGCACAGAGTGACCGCGGCCCAGAGCCCGGAACTTGTCGCTAGCCGACATTGGAACACACTCCCGCACCTCAGCGCAGGGCAACTGAGGCATACAGGTCGGACCTCGGCACAAGGCTACCGCAGCACAAAGCCCGAACCACAGTGAAGGGTGACCGCTGAACACAGGCCGGAAATCTGTGCAGGGCGACCATGGCAGAGAGCTCGGAACTCGTCGCTAGCCAACCGCAGAACACAGCCCGGAACTTGGCACAGGGCAACCGCGGCACACAGGCTGGACCTCAGTGAACGGCAACTGGAGCACACAGCCCGGACCTTGGCACAGGGAGACCGCGGTACAGAGCCCAGAACTCGTCACTAGGCAACCGTGGAACACAGCCCAGAACTCGGCGCAGAGCGACCATGGCACAGAGCACGCAACTTGTCACTAGCTGACCGCGGCACACAGCCCGAACCTCAGTGAAGGGCGACCGTGGCACGCAGCCCGGAAATCTGTGCAGGGAGACCATGGTACAGAGCCAGGAACTCATCGGTAGCCAATTGCGGAACACAGTCCGGACCTTGGCACAGGGCCACTGCGGCACACAGGCCGTACCGTGGTACAGGGTGACAGCGTCACACAGCCCGGACCTCCGTGCAGGGTGATCCTGGCACACAGCATGGCCCTCAGCAGGTACACAGGCTGAACATCAGCACAGGGCGACGACGGGACATAGACCGGACCTCAGTGAAGGGCGAGTGCGGCACACAGCCTGGAAGTTGTTGACAGACCACCACGGAACACAGCCCGGATTCAGCACAGGACAACCGCAGCACAGAGCTTGGGTATCAGCGCATGGGTACCGCAGGACACAGCCCGAACCTCAGTGAAGGGAGACCACAGCACACAGCCCAGATATCTGTGCAGGGTGACTGCGGCACAGAGCCCAGAACACATCACTAGCCGACCGCGGAACACAGACCGGGCCTTGGCAAAAGGCTACCATGGCACACAGCCCGGACTTCGGCACAGAACGACAGCACCACACAGCTAGAACCTCAGTTAATGGCAACTGCAGCACACAGCCCGGAACTCATTGACAGCCCACCGCGGAACACAGCCTGGACTTCAGCACAGGGTGACCGTGGAACACAGCTCAGACATCGTCGAAGGGCTACCGCAGGACACAGCCCGAACCTCAGTGAAGGGCGACGACAGCACACAGCCCAGATATCTGTGCAGGGTGACCGTGGCACAGAGCCCAGAACTCGGTGCTAGCCAACCGCAGAACACTGCCGGACCTGGGCGCAGGGCGACCCTGGAACACAGGCCAGGCCTCGGCTCAGGGCGACTGCGGCACACAACCCGGACCTCGGGGCAGGGCGACCCTGGCACAGAGCATGGACCTCAGGAGATGGCAACCGCAGCACACAGCCCAGACCTCAGCGGAGAGCGACTGCGCCACACAGCCAGGAACTCATCACAAGCCGAGCACAGAATACAGCCTGGACCTCAGTGAAGGGCGACTGCGGCACACAGCCCGGACTTCAGCAAAGAGCAACGGCGGCACAGAGCACGGACCTCTGTGCAGGGCTACACTGGAACACTGCACGGAACTCGGTGCATGGCAACTGCGGCACACAGCCCAGAACTCGGCACAGAGTGCCCACGGCATACTACATGGACCTCGGCACAGGGCGACCCTTGCACACATGATGGACTCAGCCAATGGCAACCGCATGACAGAGCCCAGATCTTGGCGCAGAGCGACCGCGGCACAGAGCCCAGAACTTGTCGCTAGCCGACGGCGGAACACAGCCCGGACCTCGGCACAGGGTGAGTGCGGCACACTCAGCACAGAACTCGGCGTAAGGCTACCGTGGAACTCAGCGCGGACTTCGGTGCAGGGCGACCGCTGCACACAGGCCGGACCTCGTTGCAGGGCGACCACGGCACACAGCCCCGATATTGGTCCAGGGCTACCGCGGCACACAGCCCAAACCTCAGTCAGTTGTGACCGCAGAACACAGCCCAGAAATCTATGCAGGGTTACCACGGCACAGAGCCTGGAACTCGTCACTAGCTGCCCGAGGAACACAGCCCGGACTTCGGCGCAGGGCGATCACAGCAAACAGGCCGGACTTGTCAAAGGGCTACCGCAGCACACAGCCCGGACCACAGCGAAGGGCGACCGTGGCACACAGCCCAAACCTCAGTGAAGGGCGACCTCGGCACACGGCCCGAACCTGAGTGAAGTGTGACTGCGTCACACATCAGGGAACTCATCACCTGCCAACCGTGGAACACAGCCAGGACTATGGGGCAGGGCGACCACGACACACACGCCAGACCTCGGCGCAGGGTGACCACGGAACACAGCCGGGACTTCAGTGCAGGGTGACTGCAACACACAACCCGATCCACAGTGAAGGGTGATGGCGGCACTCAGCCCTGAAATCTGTGCAGGGTGACAGTGGCACAGAGCCCGGAATACCTCGCTAGACAACTGTGGAACACAGCCCAGACCTTGGGGCAGGGTGACCGCGGAACACAGCCCAGACCTCGGAGCAGGGCAATCATGGCACACAGCCCAAACCTCAGTGAAGAGCGACCGAGGCACACAGCACGGACCTCTGCGCAGGGCGACCCTGCAACACAGTACAGACTTCAGGAGATGGCGACGGTGGCACACAGGCTGCACCTTGGCGCAAGGCTACCGTGACACACAGCCCGGAACTCGGTGCAGGTCGACCACAGCACACAGCCCGAACTTCAGTGAAGGGTGACCGCGGCACACAACTCGGAAATCTGTGCAGGGCGACCGTGGCACAGAGCACAGAACTCGTTGCTAGGCAAACACGGAACACAGCCAGGACCTCGACACAGGGCGAATGCAGCACACAGGCCGGACCAAGGCACAGGGCTACCGTGGCACACATCACGGACATCGAGCAGGGCGACCATGGCACACAGCCCAAACCTCAGTGAAGGGCGACCGTGGCCCACAGCCCAGAAATATGTGCAGGGAGACATTGGCACAGAGCTCGGACTCATCGCTCGCCAACAGCCAAACACAATCCGGACCTCTGCACAGGGCGACAGCAGCACACACGCCAGACCTGGGTGCAGGGCGAACGCGGCACACATCCCGGACATCGGCGTGGGGCGACCGCAGCACACAGCCCTAACCTCAGTGAAGGGCGACTGAGACACACATCCCGGACCTCGATGCAAGGAGACCCTGGCACACAGCACGGACGTCAGCAGATGGCAACTGCTGCACACACCCTGGACCTCGTCACAGTGCAACCACGGCACAGAGCCCGGAACTCGTCACTAGCCAACTGTGGAAGAAAATCCGGAATTCGACGCAGGGCGACTGTGGCACACAGACTGGCCCTGACGTGGGGCGACCACAGCACACAGCCTGGACCTCAGTGCAGGGCGACCGCAGCACAGAGCACAAACCACAGTGAAGGCCGACGGTGGCACACAGCCCAGAATTGTGTGCCAGGTGAACATGGCACAGAGCTCGGAACTCGATGCTAGCCAACCACGGAACACCGCCAGGATATCGGCGCAGGGTGACCACGGAACACAGACCAGGCCTCGGCTCAGGGTGACCACGACATACAGCTCAGACCTCAGCGCAAGGCAACCGCAGCACACAGCCCGAACCTCAGTGAAGAGCGACCGAGGCACACAGCATGGACCTTGGTGCAAGGCGACCATGGCACACAGCATGGACCTTGAGAGATGGAGACCGCAGCACACAGCTCAGACATGGGGGCAGGGTGACCGCAGCACACAGCCTGAATCTCATTGAAGGACGACCACGTCACACAACCCGGAAATCTGTGAAGTGTGACCGTGGCACAGAACTCAGAACTCGTCCTAGACAACCACGGAACACAGCCCGGACCTCGGCACAGGGCGACCACGGCACACAGGCCGGACTTTGGCACAGGGTGACAGCGGCAAACAGCCCGAACCTCAGTGAAGAGCGACCACAGCACACAGCATGGACCTCAGCGCAGGGCGACCCTGGCACATGGCACGGACATCAGGAGATGGCAAATGCGGCACACAGACTGGACATTGGCACAGGGAGACTGCAGCACACAGCCTAGATATCGGCCCAAGGCTACCGTGGCACACATCCCGGACCTCGGCGCAAGACGACCGCGGCACACAGCACGAACCTCAGTGAAGGGTGACTGCTGCACACAGCCCGGAAATCTGTGCAGGGTGACGGTGGCACAGAGCTCAGAACTCATTGCTAGCCAACCACGGAACACAGCCCGGACCTCAGCACTGGACGACCATGGCACACAGGCCGGACCTCGAAGCAGGGTGACAGCAGCACACAGCCTGGACCTCGGCGCAGGGCAACCGCGGCACACAGCCTGAACCTCCGTGAAAGGCGACTGTGGCACACAGCCCGGAACTCAGTGAAGGGTGACCACTGCACATAGCCTGGAATTCATTGCTAGCTGACCGCAGAACACAGCCCGGAACTCGGAGCAGGGCCACCGTGGCACACTAGCCGGACCTCATCACAGGGCGACAGCAGCACACAGGCCGGACCTGGGCGCAGGGCGTCCGCGGCACACAGCCCGGACCTCTGCAGAAGGCTATCGCAGCACACAGCCTGGACCTCAGAACAGGGGGACCGTGGCACACAGCCCGGACCTCGGGACAGATGACCACGGCACAGAGCCCAAAACTCATCACAAGCTGTGGGCAGATCACAGCCCGGACCTTGGCGCAGGGCGACCATGGCACACAGCCTGAACCTCAGTGAACAGCGACTGAGGCACACAGCACGGACCTCAGCACAGGTGATCCTGGCACACAGCACGGACCTCGGGAGATGGCGACCATGGTACACACCCCAGACCTTGGCGGAGAGCGACCGCGGCACAGAGCCTGGAACTCATCACAAGCCAACCATGGAACACAGCCCGGATCTCAGCGCAGGGATACCGTGGAAAAGAGCCCGGACCTTGGGGCAGGGCAACCGCAGCACACAGATTGGATCTTGGTGCAGCGTGACTGCAGCACACATCCCGGATCTCGGTGCAGGGCGACTGTGGCACACAGCCCAGATCTCAGTGCAGTGTGACCGGGCACACAGGCCAGACCTCGGGCAAGGCGACACTGGCACACAGCACAGACCTCGGCAGATGGCAACCGCTTCACACAGCCCAGACCTCAGCACAGAGCGACCGCAGCACAGAGCCTGGAACTCAGTGAAGCGCGACCGCAGCACATATCCTGGACCTCGACGCAAGGCCACCCTGGCACACAGCATGGACTTCAGCAGACAGCGACTTCGGCACACACCCAGGACCTCGTGGCAATGCGACCGCGGCATAGAGCATGGAACTCTTCACTAGCTGACCACGGCACACAGCCTGGACCTTGGTGCAGGGTGCCGGTGGGACACAGTCCAAACCTCAGTGAAGGGCTACTGTGGCACACAGCCCAGAACTTGTTGACAGCCGATAGCAGAACACAGCCTGGACCTCGGCGAAGGGTGACCATGGCACACGGCTCGGACATCGGCCCAGGCTACCGTGGCACACAGCCCGAATTTCAGTGAAGGGCGACCACAGCACACAGCTCATAAATCTGTGCAGGGCGACCACGGCACAGAGCCCGGACCTCATGCTAGCCAGCCGCGGAACACAGTCTGGACCTCGACGCAGGTCGACCAACGCAAACAGGCCAGACCTCGGCGAAGGGTGACCGTGGCACACAGCCCGAAACTCAGTGAAGAGCGACCGCAGCACACAGCCTGGAAATCATTGCTAGCCTACCACGGAACACAGCCTGGACCTCGGCCCAGGGTTAAGGTGGCACAAGCCGGACATCAGCACAGGGCGACAGCGGCACCCAAGTAGGATATCGGCACAGGGCGACCACGGAACACAGGCCGGACCCTGGCTCAGGGAGACCGTGGCACACAGCCCAGACCTCGGCGCAGGGCGACTGCAGCACACAGCCTGAACCTCAGTGAAGGGCGACTGCAGCACACAGCCTGGAACTCGTCGCCAGTCGACTGCGGAACACAGCCCGGACCTTGGAACAGGGCGACAATGTTAAACAGCCCGGACATGGGCGCAGGATTACAACGGCACACAGACCGAACCTCAGTGAAGGGCGACCGTGGAACACAGCCCGGAAATATGTGCAGGGTGACCGTGGCACAGAGATCGGAATTCGTCGATAGCCAACTGCAGAACACAGCCCGGAACTCAGCACAGGGCGACTGTGGCACACAGGCCGGACCTCGGCTCAGGGTGACCGTGGCACACAGCCTGAAACTCAGTGAAGGGCGACTGCGGCACACAGCCTGGAACTTGTCGCCAGCCGACCGCAGAACACAGCCCGGAACTTGAAGCAGGGCGACAGTGGCACACAGCCCAGACATCGGTGCAGGACTACTGTGGCACACAGCCCAAATCTCAGTGAAGGGCTACCGCAGCACACAGCCCAGAATTCTGTGCAGGGTGACCCTGGCACAGAGCCCAGAACTCATCGCTAGCCGACCACGGACCACAGCTCAGACCTCGGTGCAGTGCAACCACGTCAAACAGGCCGGACCTCATCGCAGGGTGACCATGGCACACAGCCTGGACCTCGGCAGAGGGCGACCATGGCGCACAACCCGAAACTCTGTGAAGGGCGACCGCAGCACACAGCCTGGAATTCATCACTAGCTCAACGCGGAACACAGCGAGGACCTCGGCACAGGGTGACCGTGGAAAACAGGCCGGACCTCAGCACAGGGTGACAGCGGCAAAAAGGTGGAACTCGGTGCAGGGCAACCGCAGAACACATGGCGGACCTTGGTTCAGGGCGACCACGGCACACAGCCCACACCTCGGTAAAGTACGACTGCAGCACACAACCCGGAACTCGTCACCAGGCGACCGTGGAAAACCATCCGGACTTCAGGACATGTCGACCACAGCACAGAGCATGGAACTCGTCGCTATCCAACCATGGAACACAGCCCGGACATCAGTTCAGGGCGACCACAGCACACAGCCCAGACTTCGGCGAAGGGCGACTGTGGCACACAGCCCGAAACTCAGGGAAGGGCGATTGCACCACACAGCACAGAACTCGTCACTATCTGACCATGGAACACAGCCTGGACCTCGGTGGAGGGCGACCATGGCACACAGGCCAGAACTCAGCGCAGGGCGTCAGCGGCACACAGGCCGGACCTCGGCGCAGGGCGACTGTGGACCACAGGCCAGAGCTCAGGTCAGGGTGACCACGACACACAGCTCAGATTTCGGCGCAGGGCGACCGCGGCACACAGTCAAGACCTTTGTGGAAGGCTACCATGGCACACAGCCCTGACCTCAGAATAGAGTGACAGTGGCACACAGCCCAGAACTCAGCACAGAGCGACCGCGGCACAGAGCCCAGAACTCATTGCAAGCCAAGGGCGGAATACAGCCCGGACCTCGGCACAGGGCAACTGAGGCCCACAAACTGAATTTCAGTGAAGAGTGACTGAGGCACACAGCACAGACCTCAGCGCAGGGCAACCCTGGCACACAGCACGGACCTCGGAAGATGGCGACCACGGGACTGAGGCCAGACATCGGCGCAGGGCATCAGCAGGACACAGCCCGGAGCTCGGCGCAAGTCTACTGCGGCACAGAGCACAGACCTCGGCGCAGGGCAACCGTGGCACATAGCCCAAACCTCAGTGAAGGGCGACTGCAGCACACAGCCCGAAAATATGTGCAGGACAACCGAGGCACATAGCCCAGACCTCGTCGCTAGCCAGCCGTGGAATTCAGCCCAGACCTCGGTGCAGGGTGACCACGGCAAACAGGCCGGACCTCAGGAAATTGTGACCGTGGCACACAGACGACATTGGCACAGGGCGACTGCGGCACACAGCCCGAACCTCAGCGCAAGTCTACCGCGGCACAGAGCACGGACCTCAGCGCAGGGCAACTGCGACACATAGCCCGAACCTCAGTGAAGGGCAACCACAGCACACAGCCCGAAAATCTGTGCAGGGCGACCATGGCAAAGAGCCCGGAACTCGTCGCTAGCTGACTGCAGAACACAGCCCGGACCTTGGCGCAGGGCAACCAGGGCAAACAGGCCGGACTACATCGCAGGGCCACCACGGCACATAGGCCAGACTTCAGTGAAGGGCGACTATGGCACACAGCCCAAAACTCAGTGAAGGGCGCCCGCAGCACACAGCCCGGAATTCGTCGCTGGCTCACCGCGGAACACAGCCCGGATCTCGGCGCAGGACAACCGTTGCACACAGTCCTAACCTCTGTGAAGGGCGACCGTGGCACACAGCCCAGAAACCTGTGCAGGGCGACCGTGGCAAAGAGCTCAGAACTCGTCGCTAGCCAACCGCGGAAAACATACCGGACCTCGGCATAGGGTGACAGCGACCCACAGGCCGGACATCGGCAGAGAGCAAACGTGGCACAGAGCCCGGGACTCGTAGCAAGCCGAGGGAGGAAAACAGCCTGGACCTCGGCACTGGGCAAACGCGGCACATGGCCCAAACCTCAGTGAAGAGTGCCTGAGGCACACAGCACGGACCTCGGGGAAGAGCGACCATGGCACACAGCATGGACCTCGGGAGATGGTAACCATGGAACACAGCCTGGACTTGGGCGTAGGGTGACCGTGGCACACAGCCCTGTCCTCGGCGCACGGTGACTGTGGCACAGGCCCGGAGCTCAACGCAGGGCGACCATAGCACACAGCCCGGATCTCGGTGCAGGGCAACTGCGGCACACAGCCCAGACCTCAGTGAAGGGCAACTGCAGCACAAATCCCGGAATTCATTGGGAGTTGACCGCGGAACACAGCCTGGACGTCGGCACAGGGCGACAGTGGGACACAGCCTGGATAACAGTGCAGGGCCTCCGTGGCAGACAGCCCGAACCTCAATGATGGGCGAATGCAGTACACAGCCCAGATATCTGTGCAGGGTGACCATGGCCCAGAATCCAGAACTCGTTGCTAGCCGAACGAGGAACACAGCCCAGACCTCGGCACAGGGCGACCATGGCAAATAGGCCCAACCTCTTCACAGGGCGACCACAGCACACAGCCCAGACCTCGGCACAGAGCAGCCATGGCAGACAGGTCCGACCCAATCACAGGGCGACCACGGCACACAGCCCGGACCTCGGCCAAGGGTGACCATGTCACACAGCCCGAAACTCAGTGAAGGGTGACCACGGCACACAGCCCGGAAACTGTCGCCAGCCGACCGCGAAATACAGGACGGACCTCGGTGCAGGGTGACCGCAGAAAACAGGCCGGACCTCGGCTCAGGGAGACCACGGCACACAGCCAGGATCTCCACGCAGGGCAACCGCAGCACACAGCCTGGACATCAGGGCAGGGCGACCGTGGCACACAGCCCGAAACTCAGTGAAGTGCAACCACAGCACACAGTCCAGAAACATGTGCAGGGCAACCATGGCACAGAGCCCAGAACTGATCACTAGCTGACCGCGGAACACAGCCCGGACCTTGGCACTTGGCGACTGCGGCACACAGCCGGACCTCGGTGCAGGGCGACTGCGGCACACAGCCCAAAACTCAGTGAAGAGCGACCGCGGCACACAGCCTGGAATTCGTTGCTAGCCAACCACGGAACACAGCCCAGACATTGGCACAGGGCGACTACGGCAAACAGGCCACACCACGTCGCAGGGTGACCACGGCACACACCCCGGACCTAGGTGAAGGGCGACCGTGAAACAAAGCCCGAAACTCAGTGAAGGCCGACCGTGGCACACACCCCAGAACTTGTCGCTAGCCGACCACAGAACACAGCCCGGACCTCGGCGCAGGGCGACCATGGCACACAGGTCAGAACTCAGTGCAGGGCAACAGAGACACACAAGCCAGACCTCAGCGCAGGGCGACTGCGGACCACAGGCCGGACCTCGGCTCAGGGCGACCACGGCACACAGCCTGGACCTTGGTGCAGGGCAACCACAGCACACAACCCAAACCTCTGCAGAATGCTACCGCGGCACACAGCCCGAACCTCGGAACAGGGCGACCATTGTACACAGCCTGGATCTCAGCACAGAGTGACCACAGCACAGAGCCCAGAACTTGTCACAAGCTGAGGGTGCAACACAGCCCAGACCGCCGCGCCGGGCAACTGCAGCACACAGCCCGAACCTCAGTGAAGAACGACCGAGGTACACAGCACGGACCTTGGTGCAGGGAGACCCTGGCACACAGCATGGACCTCAGGAGATGGCGACTGTGTCACACAGGCCGGACCTTGGCGCAGGGCGACCGCAGCACACAGCCCGAACCTCAATGAAGGGCGACTGCGGCACATAGCCTGGAACTCCTCGTTAGCCGAACGCAGAACACAATCTGAACCTAAGTGAAGGGCGAACACAGCACACAGCCTGGAACACATCGCTAGCTGACCTCAGAACACAGCCCGGACTTCAGCACAGGCGACCATGGCACACAGGCCGGAACAAGATGCAGGGCGAATGGGGCACACATCACGGACATCGAGCAGGGCGACTGCGGCACACAGCCCGAACCTCAGTGAAGGGCGACCGTTGCACACAGTCCGAACCTCAGTGAAGAGCGACTGAGGCTCACAGCACGGACCTCAGGGAAGGGTGACCATGGCACACTTCCCTGAACTCGTCACCTGCTGTAGTGGAATACAGCCCGTACTTCGGCGCAAGGCGACCGCGACACAGAGTCCAGAATTCGGAGCAGGGCAACCATGGAACACAGCTGGGACTTCGTTGCAGGGTTACCACAGCACACAGCCTGAACCACAGTGAAGGGCGACGGTGGCACACAGCCCTGAAATCTGTGCAGGTTGACAGTGGCACAGAACCCGGAAAACGTCACTAGCAAACCACAGAACACAGCCCAGACTTCGGTGCAGGGCAATCATGGCACACAGCCCGAACCTCAATGAAGAGTGACCGCGGCACACAGCGCAGACCTCGTCGCTAGCCGACTGTTGAACACAGCCCCGACCTCAGTGCAGGGCCAATGCGGCACACAGTCAGAACCTTGGCGCAGGTCGACTGTGGCTCACAACCCGGACCTCAGCTCATGATGACCACGGCACACAGCACGAAACTCAGTGAAGGTTGACCGTGGCACACAGCCTGGAAATCGTCATTCACCGACCTCAGAACACAGGCTGGACCTTGGCACAGGGCAACCACGCCACACAGCCCAGACCTCAGTGCAGGGCGACTGTGGCACACAGCACGGACCTTGGCAGATGGCGACCGCGTCACACAGCCCAGATATCCGCGTAGAGTGACCACGGCACAGAGACGGGAACTCATCACTAGCCAACTGTGGAACACACCCGGGAGCTCGGCACAGAGCAACCATGGCACACTTGCCAGACCCCGGCACAAGGCGACCGCGGCACACAGCCCGGACCTC
>SJYV01018234.1:0-12021 GCA_006410875.1 Neotragus pygmaeus | reverse complement strand
CGGCACACAGCCCGGACCTTGGTGCAGGGCAACCACAGCACACAACCCAAACCTCTGCAGAATGCTACCGCGGCACACAGCCCGAACCTCGGAACAGGGCGACCATTGTACACAGCCTGGATCTCAGCACAGAGTGACCACAGCACAGAGCCCAGAACTTGTCACAAGCTGAGGGTGCAACACAGCCCAGACCGCCGCGCCGGGCAACTGCAGCACACAGCCCGAACCTCAGTGAAGAACGACCGAGGTACACAGCACGGACCTTGGTGCAGGGAGACCCTGGCACACAGCATGGACCTCAGGAGATGGCGACTGTGTCACACAGGCCGGACCTTGGCGCAGGGCGACCGCAGCACACAGCCCGAACCTCAATGAAGGGCGACTGCGGCACATAGCCTGGAACTCCTCGTTAGCCGAACGCAGAACACAATCTGAACCTAAGTGAAGGGCGAACACAGCACACAGCCTGGAACACATCGCTAGCTGACCTCAGAACACAGCCCGGACTTCAGCACAGGCGACCATGGCACACAGGCCGGAACAAGATGCAGGGCGAATGGGGCACACATCACGGACATCGAGCAGGGCGACTGCGGCACACAGCCCGAACCTCAGTGAAGGGCGACCGTTGCACACAGTCCGAACCTCAGTGAAGAGCGACTGAGGCTCACAGCACGGACCTCAGGGAAGGGTGACCATGGCACACTTCCCTGAACTCGTCACCTGCTGTAGTGGAATACAGCCCGTACTTCGGCGCAAGGCGACCGCGACAGAATTCGGAGCAGGGCAACCATGGAACACAGCTGGGACTTCGTTGCAGGGTTACCACAGCACACAGCCTGAACCACAGTGAAGGGCGACGGTGGCACACAGCCCTGAAATCTGTGCAGGTTGACAGTGGCACAGAACCCGGAAAACGTCACTAGCAAACCACAGAACACAGCCCAGACTTCGGTGCAGGGCAATCATGGCACACAGCCCGAACCTCAATGAAGAGTGACCGCGGCACACAGCGCAGACCTCGTCGCTAGCCGACTGTTGAACACAGCCCCGACCTCAGTGCAGGGCCAATGCGGCACACAGTCAGAACCTTGGCGCAGGTCGACTGTGGCTCACAACCCGGACCTCAGCTCATGATGACCACGGCACACAGCACGAAACTCAGTGAAGGTTGACCGTGGCACACAGCCTGGAAATCGTCATTCACCGACCTCAGAACACAGGCTGGACCTTGGCACAGGGCAACCACGCCACACAGCCCAGACCTCAGTGCAGGGCGACTGTGGCACACAGCACGGACCTTGGCAGATGGCGACCGCGTCACACAGCCCAGATATCCGCGTAGAGTGACCACGGCACAGAGACGGGAACTCATCACTAGCCAACTGTGGAACACACCCGGGAGCTCGGCACAGAGCAACCATGGCACACTTGCCAGACCCCGGCACAAGGCGACCGCGGCACACAGCCCGGACCTCGGTTCAGGGCGACGCGGCACACATCCTGAACCTCAGTGAAGGGAGACCGTGGCACACAGCCCAAAATACGTCTCTAGCTGACCGCAGAACACAGACCGGACCTCTGTGCAGGGCGACTGCAGCACACAGCCCGAACCTTCATGAAGGGTGACTGCAGCACACAGCCCAGACCTCAGCTCAGGGCGACCGCGGCACACAGGCCAGACCTCGGCACAGGGAAACCGTGTCACACATCCCGGACATTGGCGTAGTTCGACCGTGGCACACAGCCCGAAACTCAGTGAAGGGTGACCGCTGCACACATCCCGAACCTCAACACAGGGCCACCGTGGTACACAGCCTGGCCCTCGGCACAGGGCGACCATGGCACACAGCCCAGATCTCGGCTCAGGGCAACTGCGGAACACAGACCGGACTTCATTGAAGGGTGACCGTGGCACACAGACTGGAACTCGTCCCTAGCCCACAGTGGAACACAGCCCGGACCTCGGCACAGGGTGATTGCGGCACACCGCACGGACCTAGGTGCAGGGCCACCGCGTCACACAGCACAGACCTCGGCGCAGGGCGACCGCAGCACACAGCCCGAACATCAATGAAGGATAACCGTGACACACAGCCCAGAACTCGTCATTAGCCGACTGTGGAACACAGCCTGGACCTCGGCTCAGGGCGACCGTTAACACACAGGACAGACCTCGGCACAAGGCACCCGCAGCACACATTCCAGACATTAGCGGAGGTCTACTGCGGCACACAGCCCGAAACTCAGTGAATGGCAACTGCGGCACACTTCCTGGAACTCGATGCAGGGTGACCCTGGCACACTGTGCGGACCTCGGCATATCGCGATCGCGGCACACACCCTAGCCCTGGCGCAGAGCAACCACGGCATGGATCCCGGAACTCATCACTAGCAAACTTTGGAACACAGCCTGGACCTTGGCACAGGTGGACGGCAGCACACAGGCTGAACCTCGATGCATGGCGACTGAGACACACAGCCTGGACTTTGGTGAAGGGCTACCATGGCACACAGACCTAACCTCAGTGAAGGGCGCCTGTGGTACACAGCCCGGAACTCGACACTAGCCAAAAGTGGAACACAGCTCGGACCTTGGCTCAGGGCGACAGCGGCACACAGCCTGGAACTCGTCGCTAGCTGACTGCAGAACCCAGCCCGGACCTCGGTGCAGGGCGACTGCGGCACACAGCCTGAACCTCTGTGAAGGGCTACCGTGGCACACAGCCTGGAACTCATCGCTGGCCAACCGCGGAACACAGCCCAGACCTCGGTGCAGGGTGACTGTGGCACACAGCTTGAACCTCAGCACAGAGCGACCGCGGCACACAGCCCGAACCTCGGCAGATGGCGAATGCATCACACACCATGGACTTCGTCAGATGGTGACCGCAGAACACAGCCTGGACCTCGGAAGATGGGGATCACGACACCCAGGATGGACCTCGGTGCAGGGCGACTGCGGCACACAGCCTGGCCCTGGGGCAGGGCAACAGTGGCACACAGCCCGGATTTTGACGCAGGGCAACCACGGAACACAGCCCGGACCTCGGCTCAAGGCGACCACGGCACGCAACCCGGACTTCAGCACAGGGCAAATGCGGCACACAGCACGGCCCTCGGCAGATGGCGTCCACGTCACACAGCCCAGATATCTGCACAGAGCGACCACGATACAGAGCCAGGAACTCATCGCTAGTGAAATGCGGAACACACCCGGGACCTGGGCACAGGGTGACCACGGCACACATGCCAGACCTCAGTGCAGGGGGACCGCGGCACACAGCCTGGACCTCGGTGCAGGGCGACTACAGCACACAGCCCGAACTTCAGTGAAGGGAGACCGCGGCACACAGCCCGGAACTCGTCGCTAGCAGACTGCGGAACACAGCCTGGACCTCGGCGCAGGGCCACTGTGGCACACAGCCTGAACCTCCATGAAGGGCGACCGCGGCACACAGCCTGGACCTCAGCTCAGGGCAACCATGGCACACATCCCGGACATCAGGCTAGGTCAACCGTGGCAAAGAGCCCGAACCTCAGTGAAGGGCAAACGCAGCACACATCCCGGTCATTGACACAGGGCGACCCTGGCACAATGCATGGACCTCGGCAGATGGTGAGCACAGCACACACCCCGGACCTCGGCCCAGAGCAACTGTAGCACAGAGCCCGGACCTCGGTGCTAAACAACCATGGAAGACAGCACGGACCTCGGCGCAGAGTGAATGTGGCACACGACCTGGACCTCGGCGCAGGGCAACCATGGCACACAGCCTGTAACTCAGCACAGGGCAACCGCAGCACACTGCCTGGAACTCCTCACTACCCGATCATGGAACACAGCCCAGACATTGGCTCAGGTCAACCGTGGTACACAGGCCAGACCTCGGCGCAGGGCAACTGTGGCACACATCCTGCACATTGTCGTAGGTCGATCGCGCCCGACAGCCTGAACCTCAGGGAAGGGCGACCGCGGCATACATCATGGACCTTGATGTAGGGCGACCCTGGCACACAGCACGGATCTCGGCAGATGGTGACTGCATCACACAGCACGGACTTCGGCACAGAGCAACCGTGGCACAGAGACCGGAACTCATCCTTAGCCCACCGTGGAACACAGCCCAGATGTCATCTCAGGGCAACCGTAGCACACAGGCCGGACCTCGGCTCAGGGCAACTGTGGGACACATACCGATATCGGCCTAGATCGAATGCAGAACAGAGCCCGAACCTCAGTGAAGGGTGAACACGGCATACATCCCAGAGCTCGACACAGGGCGACACTGGCACACAGCACAGACCTCGGCAGATAGCGACCATGTAACACAGCCCAGACCTTGGCACAGAGCACCCGCGGCAGAGAGCCCGGAACTCATCGCTAGCCAACTGCGGAACACAAGCCAGAATTCGGGACAGGGCGACCACGGCACAAAGCCTGGACCTCAGTGCAGGGCGACTGCGGAATAAAGCCCTGACCTTGGCGCATAGCGACTGCAGCACACAGCTGGGAGCTAGGCGCAGGGTGACCGCGGCACACACCTCCAACCTCAGTGATGGGTGACTGCAGCACACAGTCTGGACCTCGGCACAGGGCGGCCCTGGCACACAGCACGGACCTCAGCAGATGGAGACTGTGGCACACAGCCTGGATATCGGCAAACAATGACTACGGCAGAGCCTGGAAATCATCGCTACTCCACCACGGAACACAGCCAGGAACTCATTGAAGGGCAACCATAGCACTCAGCCCGGAAATCTGTGCAGGGCGAAGATGGCACTGATCCCGGAACTCATCACTTGCCAACTACGAAACACAGCCCGGACTTCGATGCAGGGCGACCACGGCACACAGGTGGGACCGAGGCACAGGGCAACCGCGGCACACATCACGGATATCGGTGCAAGGTTACCACGGCACACAGCCTGACCCGCAGTGAAGCATGACCACGGCACACATCATGGACCTCGACGCAGGGCGACCCTGGCGCACAGCACCACGAACCTCGGCAGACGGCGACCGTGTCACACAGCCCAGAAATCAGTGCAGAGCAACCATGGCACAGAGCCCGGAAATCGTCGCTAGCTGACCATGGAACACAGCCCAGAATGCAGTGTACGGCGACTGTGGCACTCAGCCTGGAAATCTGCACAGGGCGAAGGCAGCACTGATCCCGGAACTCGTTGCTTACCGACCACGAAACACAGCACAGACTTCGGTGCAGGGCGACCGTGGCACACAGGCTGGACCGAGGCACACGGTGACCGCAGGACACATCACGGACATCAGCCAAGGCGACCGGGGCACACAGCCCGAACTCAGTGAAGGGTGACCACGTCACACATCCTGGACCTCGATGCAGGGCGACCCTGGCACACAGCACAGACCTCGACAGATGGCGACCACTTAAAACAGCCCTGACCACGGCATAGGGTGACCAAGCAACACAGCCTGGAATTCGGCACACGGCGACTGCGGCACAAAGCCCGAACCTCTGTGCAGGGCGACAGCGGCACACAGCCTGGAGCTCGGTGCAGGGCAACCGCAGCACTCAGCCCGGAACTCGGCTCAAGGCAACCACAGCACACAGCCCAAACCTCTGTGAAGAACTACCGCATCACACAGCCCGAAACTCGGTGCAGGGTAACTGCAGCAAAAGCCCAAACCTCTGCACAGGGCGACCACGGCACACAGCCTGGAGCTCAGCAGATGGCGACCATGGCACACGGCACGAACCTCCGTGAAGAGCGACCGTGGAACACAGCCCGGGCCTCGGTGCAGGGCGACTGCGGCAGACAGCCCATACCTCTGCACAGGGTGACCACGGCATGCAGCCCGGAGCTTGGCAGATGGCAACACTGGCACACAGCTCAGATATCAGCAGATGGTGACCACGGCACACAGGCCGGACCTCAGCGCAGGGTAACCGGGGCACACAGCCCGGACCTCAGCACAGGACAGCTACGGCACACAGCCTGAAACTCAGTGAGGAGAGACCGCGCACACAGTCTGGACCTCAACGCAGGGCGACCCTGGCACACAGCATGGATCTCGGTGCACAGCAACCATGGCAGAACCCGGAAATCATCGCTAGGCGACCACAGAACACAGACTGGAACTCAGTGAACAGTGACCATGGCACTCAACCAGGAAATCTGTGCAAGGCGAAGGCAGAACTGATCCCAGAACTCGTCGCTTGCCGACCACGAAACACAGCCCGGACTTCGCTGCAGGGCGACCATGGCACACAGGCCAGATCCAGGCGCAGGGCGACCGTGGAACGCATCATGGACATTGGCGAAAGAACACCACAGCACACAGCATGAACCTCAGTGAAGGGTGATCGTGGCACAAATAACGGACCTCGATGCAGGTTGACCCTAGCACACAGCACAGACATCGGCAGATGGCGACCGCGGCACACACCCCGGATCTGAGTGTAGAGCGAGCACGGCAAACAGCCCGGGCCTGGCGCAGGGCGACCACGGGACACAGCCCGGACGTTGGAACAGGGCGACT
Organism: Neotragus pygmaeus; assembly: GCA_006410875.1. Lineage (NCBI taxonomy): Eukaryota > Metazoa > Chordata > Mammalia > Artiodactyla > Bovidae > Neotragus > Neotragus pygmaeus. The sequence goes on along the minus strand of SJYV01018234.1, from coordinate 5,498 downwards.
ACAGCACACAGCCTGATTCTCAATGAAGGGAGACCATGGCACTCAGCCCAGATATCTGCAGGGCAATCACAGTAGAGAGCCCAGAAATTGTCACTAGACAATGGCGGAAAACACCCGGGACCTGGGGACAGGGTGACCGCGGCACAATTGCCGGACCTCGGCGCAGGCGACCGTGGCACACAGCCCAAACTACAGCACAGGGCGACCGCGGCAAACAGCCCTAACCTCAGAGTGGAGAGACCACATCACACAGCCCGGCCCTGGCGCAGGGTGACCGCGGCACAAAGCCCAGACCTTGGCACAGGGTTATGGCAGCACACATCCCGAATCTCAGTGGAAGGGCGACCGTGTCACACAGCCCAGAAATCTGCAGGGCGATCATGGTAGAGAGCCCGGAACTTGTCGCTAGCCAACCACTGAAGACACCCGGGACCTCGGCACAGGGCGACTGCGGCACACAGGCCTGACCTCGGTGCAGAGCAACTGTGGCACACAGCCCGAACCTCAATGAAGGGCGACTGTGGCACACAGCCCGAAACTCGTCACTAGCCGAACACAGAACACAGCCCGTACCTCGGTGCACGGTGACTGTGGCACACAGCCTGAACCTCCGTGAAGGGCGACCGCGGCACACAGCCCAGACCTCAGCACAGGACGACCCTGGCACACAGCACGGACCTCGGCAGATGGAGAACGCGTCACACGGTCCGGGTCTCGGCGCAGAGCAACCACAGCAAAGAGCCCGGAACTCGTTGCTAGCTGACCTCAAAACACAGCCTGGACTTTGAGGCAGGGCCACATGGCACACAGTATGAACCTCAGTGCAAGGCGAAGCGGGACACAGTCCGGAACTCAGCACAGGGTGACCATGGCACACAGCCCGAACCTCTGTAACAGGCGACCTCGTCACACAGCCTGGACCTCGGCACACAGCGACTGCGGCAGAGCCTGGAACTCTTCGCTACTTGTCCACGGAACACAGCCCAGAACACAGGGAAGGGTGACCGTGGCACGCAGCCCAGAAATCTGCACAGGGAGAGGCGGCACAGATCCCAGAACTCATAGCTAGCTGAACAAGGAACACAGCCCGGACTTCGGTGCAGGGCGACCATGGCACACAGGCTGGACCCAGGCTCAGGGCGACCGTGGCACACATCATGGACATTGGCGCAAGGCGACTGCGGCACACAGCCCGAACTTCAGTGAAAGGTGACCGCGGCCCACATCCCGGACCATGACAAAGGGCGACTCTGGCACACAGCACGGACCTCGGCAGATGGTGACAGTGGAACACACCCAGGACCTCGTGCGGAGCAACCATAGCACAGAGCGAGGAACTCATTGATAGCCAAACGCGGAACACAGCCCAGACTTCGGCACAGGGCAAACGCGGCACACAGGCCAAACTTAGGCGCAGGGGGATGCGGCACAGAGCCTGGACTCAGATGCAGGGCGACCGCGGAACAGAGCCCGAACCTCAGTGAAGGGAGACCACGGCACACAGCCCAAAACTCATCACTAGTTAACCCCATAACACAGCCCATACGTCGGCACAGGGTGAAAGTGGCACACAGGCCAGACCTTGGCACAGGGTACCTGCGGCACACAGCCCGGACCTCGGCGCAGGACTACCACTGCACACAGCCCGAACCTAAGTGAAGGTCAACTGCTCCATACAGCCTTGAACTCATCACTAGCTGAGAGTGGAACACACCCTGGACCTCGGCGCTTTGCTAATGCGGCACACAACCCGAACATTAGTAAAAGGCAGCCGTGGCACACAGCCTGGATCTTGGGACAGGGCGAAAGTGGTACACAGGCTGGACCTCGGTGCAGGGCGACCATGGCACACAGGCTGGACTGCAGCACATATCACGGACATAGGCCAAGTCGACCGTGGCACACAGCCCGAACCCCAGTGAAGGGTGACCGCGGCACACAGCCTGGACCTCGGTGCAGGGCGACTGCAGCACACAGCCCGAACCTATGCGCAAGGTGATCATGGCACACAGCCCGGAGCTCAGCAGATGGCGACCATAACACACAGCCCGGACATCGGGAGATGTTGACCACAGCACACAGGCTGGACCTTGGTTCAGGGCACGGCGCACAGCCCGGACCTCGCACAGGGTGACTACAGCACACAGCCTGATTCACAATAAAGGGAGACTGTGGCACTCAGCCCAGATATCTGCAGGGCGATCACAGTAGAGAGCCTGGAAATTGTCGCTAGACAACTCAGTGAAGAGTGACCGCACACACAGTGTGGACCTCGACGCAGGGCGACCCTGGCACACAGCACGGACCTCAGCGGATGGCCACTGCGGCACACAGCCCAGATCTCAGCACACAGTGACCACGGCAGAGCCCGGAAATCTTCGCTAGGTGACCACAGAACACAGATTGGAACTCAGTGAACGACGACCATGGCACTCAGTCCGGAAATCTGCACAAGGCTAAGGTGGCACTCATCCCAGGATTCGTCGCTTGCCGATCACAAAACACAGCCCAGACTTCGGTGAAGGGCGACCGTGGCACACAGGCTGGACCAAGGCACACGGCGACCGCAGCACACATCACGGACATCAGCCAAGGCGACCGTGGCACACAGCCCAAACCCCAGTGAAGGGTGACCATGGCACACAGCCAGGACCTCGGGGCAGGGCGACCACGGCACAGAGCCCGGAATTCGGCGCAAGGCAACCACGGAACACAGCCCGTACCTCCATGAAGTGGGACCTCGGCACACAGCCCGGAACTCGGTGAGGGCGACTGCGGCACACAGCCCGAACCTCTGTGCAGGGTGACAGCGGCACACCGCCCAGAGCTCGGTGCAGGGCGACCGCGGCACACAGTCCGGACTTCAGCGCAGGGTGACTACGGCACACACCACGGCCCTTGGCTCACAGTAACCGTGGCACACAGCATGGACCTCGGCACAGGGTGACAGCAGCACACAGCCTGGACCTCGGTGCAGGGCGACTGCAGCACACAGCTCGAACCTCTGTGCAAGGTGACCATGGCACACAGCCCGGAATTCGGCACAAGGCGANGGACCTCGGCACAGGGTGACAGCAGCACACAGCCTGGACCTCGGTGCAGGGCGACTGCAGCACACAGCTCGAACCTCTGTGCAAGGTGACCATGGCACACAGCCCGGAATTCGGCACAAGGCGATCACGGCACACAGCCCGAACCTCCATGAAGTGAGACCGCGGCACACAGCCCGGAATTCGGTGAGAGCAACTGCGGCACACAGCCCGAACCTCTGTGCAGGGCGACAGCGGCACATAGCCCAGAGATCGGTGCAGGGTAACCGGGGCACTCAGCCCGGAACACAGCTCAAGGTGACTGCGACACACAGCCTGAACCTCCATGAAGAGCTACCGTGGCACACAGCCTGGACCTCAGTGCAGGGTGACTGTGGCACATAGCTCGAACCTCTGTGCAAGTGACCACGGCACACAGCCCGGAGATCGGCAGATGGTGACCGTCACACACAGCCCGGAAATTGGCAGATGGTGACCGCGGCACACAGGCCAGATCTCAGCACAGGGTGACCGGGGCACACAGCCCGGACCTCAGCACAGGACCGCTACAGCACACAGCCTGAAACTCAGTGAAAAGCGACCACGCACACAGTCTGGACCTCGGCACAGGGCGACCCTGGCACACAGCATGGACCTTAGCAGATGGCCACCGCGGCACACAGCCCGGATCTCGGCTCACAGCCACCGAGGAAGAGCCCGGAAATCATCGCTAGTCAACCACAGAACACAGACTGGAACTCAGTGAATGGCGACCATGGCACTCAGCCAGGAAATCTGCGCAAGGTGAAGGCAGATGTCATCCCAAAACTCGTCGCTTGCTGACCACGAAACACAGCCCGGACTTCGCTGCAGGGTGACCGCGGCACACAGGCCAGATCGAGGTGCAGGGCAACTGTGGCACACATCACGGACATCGGCGCAAGAAGACCGCGGCACACAGCCTGAAACTTAGTGAAGGGTGATCGTGGCACACATAATGGACCTCGACACAGGTTGACCCTGGCACACAGCACAGACATCGGCAGATGGCGACCATGGCACACACCCCGAATCTCGGTGTAGAGCGAGCAAGGCAAACAGCCCAGCCCTGGCGCAGGGCGACCACGGCACACAGCCTGGAACTCAGCACAGGGCGACTACAGCACACAGCCTGATTCTCAATGAAGGGAGACCATGGCACTCAGCCCAGATATCTGNAGCAAGGCAAACAGCCCAGCCCTGGCGCAGGGCGACCACGGCACACAGCCTGGAACTCAGCACAGGGCGACTACAGCACACAGCCTGATTCTCAATGAAGGGAGACCATGGCACTCAGCCCAGATATCTGCAGGGCAATCACAGTAGAGAGCCCGGAAATTGTCGCTAGACAATGGCGGAAAACACCCGGGACCTCGGGACAGGGCGACCACGACACAATTGCTGGAACTCGGCGCAGGCGACCGTGGCACACAGCCCAAACTTCAGCACAGGGCGACCGTGGCAAACAGCCCTAACCTCAGAGTGGAGAGACCACATCACACAGCCCAGCCCTGGCACAGGGTGACCGCAGCACAAAGCCCAGAACTTGGCACAGGGTTACTGCAGAACATATCCCGAATCTCATTGAAGGGCAACCGTGGCACACAGCCCAGAAATCTGCAGGGCGATCATAGTAGAGAGCCTGGAATTTGTCGCTAGCCAACCACGGAAGACACCCGGGACCTTGGCACAGGGTGACCGCGGCACATAGGCCTGACCTCGGTGCAGGGCAACCGCGGCAAACAGCCCGAACCTCAGTGAAGGGCGACTGTGGTACACGGCCCGAAACTCATCGCTAGCCGAACACAGAACACAGCCCGTACCTCGGAGCACGGTGACTGCGGCACACAGCCCGAACCTCCATGAAGGGCGACCGCAGCACACTGCCCGGACCTCAGCACAGGACGACCCTGGCACACAGCACAGACCTCATCAGATGGCGACCGCGTCACACGGCCAGGGTCTCGGCGCAGAGCGACCACGGCACAGAGCCCGGAACTCGTTACTAGCTGACCTCAAAACACAGCCTGGACTTTGAGGCAGGGCCACCATGGCACACAGACTGGACCTTGGTGCAGGGTGAAGTGGGACACAGTCCGGACCTCAGCACAGGGCGACCATGGCACACAGCCCGAACCTCTGTAACGGGCGACCTCGTCACATAGCCTGGACCTCGGCACACAGCGACTGTGGCAGAGCCTGGAACTCTTCACTACTTGTCCATGGAACACAACCCAGAACACAGGGAAGGGTGACCGTGGCACGCAGCCCAGAAATCTGCACAGGGAGAGGCGGCACATATCCCAGAACTCATAGCTAGCTGAACAAGGAACACAGCCCAGACTTTGGTGCAGGGCGACCATGGCACACAGGCTGGACCCAGGCTCAGGGCGACCGTGGCACACATCATGGACATTGGCGCAAGGCGAC
>SJYV01018228.1:0-47217 GCA_006410875.1 Neotragus pygmaeus | reverse complement strand
TCCAGGAGTTGGTGATGGACAGGGAGGCCTGGTGTGCTGCAATTCATTGGGTTGCAAAGAGTCGGACACAACTGAGCCCCTGAACTGAACTGATTGTGAAACTAATCTGGAGGATGTGTGTCTTATTCATATAAATACACACATTAGTAATTATAGTTGTTATTTGAATTGACTATTAAAAATCAAAAATGTTATAAATATACACCAGCATTGTAGGAGAGCATCTATTTCCTCAGTGTAGAAAATGATAGGTTAGGTATATCCAATATTTAGGATTAGTAAAACTTTACTTCCTCATTATTTTTCTAAGAAATTTATCTCCTACTTAGAGTACGTATGCATCATCTGAAAGCCATAAAAATACTTAGGGTTGAGAATAAAGGGTGTAGTAATAATATAAATAAAATAATAATGGTAAAATATGTTTATAACAACAATCCCAAAAGAGGGAATTCTTACCCTTACTAATCAAGGCTTACAGAGACTTCAAAAAGATAGAGTTAGGAAATCAAACCCTGGTCATGTTTGGATTTCTGATGCAAAAATGACATACTTTTATATATTTTTTATATCTGATACTATGAGTGAATTTCATTATCTAGCATTTACTCATAATTCCCTAAGGATGTATCATACTGAAATGCTATTAGGAGAGCAGTTTGGATAATAATCCCCAAAACATCAACTCCCATGTATCTCTGAGGCATGGATATGAACTCTTCATTATCTCAATGGAAAAAAACTAGATCAGTTCCAGATGCGAAAGCCTGTGACCTGTACAATAAAATATCAATTCAGTTCAGTTCAGTCGCTCAGTCATGTCCAACTCTTTGCAACCCCATGAATCGCAGCACGCCAGGCCTCCTTGTCCATCTCCAACTCCCGGAGTTCACTCAGACTCACGTCCGTCGAGTTGGTGATGCCATCCAGCCATCTCATCCTCTGTCGTCCCCTTCTTCTCCTGCTCCCAATCCCTCCCAGCATCAGATTTTTTTCCAATGAGTCAACCCTTTGCATGAGGTGGCCAAAGTACTGGAGTTTCAGCTTTAGCATCATTAGGACTGTGTTAAAACCAACAAAGAAGCAAAAATGAAGCAACCCGTTAGTTAAACTGGCTTCACAGATCTGTTTCTTTGTTTTGTTTTTTAAAACCAGTTACCCTGTGGACTCAGTGTGAGAAGCCTGGTATCTCAACTAACCTAACTACCTGGTCATTTGGCAGAATTCCAAGTTTTGTTCTACAATTTGACCAAATGAGAAGCTCTACATTATTATATATCCTGAGACACTGTATCAATTAACAAAGAGTGCTGAGTCAGTCTTCTTTTAAGGAAGTGATTGCTTAAATAACTCACAGCCACATTTTCAGTAAGATAAAAAAATGTAATAAAATAATTACTGGTACAGTTTTGTATTTCTATTGCTCCCAGTTTTTTACTCTTCAAATCCTATTTCCTTCTGACATTCTTAAAGAGTGCATCATAAAAATACCACAAATGATAAAACTGAGAGTAAGTCACCGGATATGAGTTTACAACAGAGGGAATAACAAAGAATCTTCTCTTGCTTTTACTTTATGTCCTACGTGTTGTCTGCTTTTTACTTTATGCACAGCTTAGAAAAACTTATCTACAAAAAATCGGCTTCACTATTATTTTGACTGGCCTCTTCTTCTTTAAATTATTTACTATTATTGTGCAACTGATACTAAAAATTTGATATCACATAGCTTAAAATACTTCACAATTACACTTAGATCTCTTTAAAGTAAATGGCTTACACTTAAATATTAAAAATTATTATACTTATATTTTAAAAATTATTACACTTATTTACTATTACTGTACAATTGATACTAAATTTTGATATCACATAGCTTAAAATACTTCACAATTACACTTAAATCTCATTAAAGTAAATGGCAAACACACATACACAGAAGCAAGAACAGATTTGTTTGCTTATTTTTTAGCAGAGGTTTCCCTGGAAGGTAGTGACATAATGAATATCCAAGAAATCATCTTGCCCTAAATGATACTAATCATATAGATTACTTGTTAGACAAGAGAAGAATAACTAGTTGTTTCGGAAAAAAAAAAAAAAAAAGAATGCTTACCGAGAAAAATTCTATGGCTATGAAATAAAAAACCTATTCCTTTGGAGTACTTGGCATTAGATATGTTTCATGAATGTTAAACTTTCTAAGTATTTATATTTATATGAATTTATTTGGTAAGATTTTATCTTTTCAACTATAGAGTAAATGATATACAGAGTAACAGATAATAGATGCAAGGTATTAGATATGATAGAGTGCCTGAAGAACTATGGATGGAAGTTTGTGAACTTGTACAAGATGCAGTGATCAAGAGCATCCCCAAGAGGAAAAAATGCAAAAAGGAAAAATGGTTGTCTGAGGAAGCCTTACAAATAGCTGAGAAAAGAAGAGAAGCTGAAAGCAAAGAAGAAAAGGAGATATGCCGATCTGAATGAAGAGTTCCAAGGACAGATAAGAAAGTCTTCCTCAGTGATCAGTGCAAAGAAATAGAGGAAAAGAATAGAATGGGAAAGACTAGAAATCGCTTCAAGAAAATTAGAGATATGAAGGGAACATTTCATGCAAAGATGGGCACAATAAAGGACAGAAATGCTATGGACTAACAGAAGCAGAAGATATTAAGAAGAGGTGGCAAGATTACACAGAAGAACTATACAAAACAATCTTCATGACCCAGATAACCACGAAGGTGTGATCACTCACCTAGAGCCATACATCCTGGAATGTGAAGTCAAGTGGGCCTTAGGAAGCATCACTATGAACAAATCTAGCGGAGGTGATGGAATTCCAATTGAGCTATTTCAAATCCTAAAAGATGCTGCATTGCACTCATCTCACATGCTAGCAAAGTAATGCTCAAGATTCTTCAAGCCAGGCTTCAACAGTATGTGAGCCATGAACTTCCAGATGTTCAAGCTGGATTTAGAAAAGGCGGAGGAAGTAGAGATCAAATTGCTAACATACATTGGATCATTGAAGAAACAAGAGAGTTCCAGAAAAAAATCTATTTCTGCTTTATTGACTATTCCAAAGTCTTTGACTGTGTGGATCACAACAAACTGTGGAAAATTATGAAAGAGATGGGAATACCAGACCATCTGACCTGTCTCCTGAGAAATCGGTATGCAGGTCAAGAAGCAACAGTTAGAACTGGACATGAAACAACAGACTGGTTTCAAATTGGGAAAGGAGTAAGTCAAGGCTATATATTGTCACCCTGATTATTTAACTTATATGCAGAGTACATCATGAGAAATGCTGGATGAAGCACAAGCTGGAATCAAGATTGCCAGGAAAAATATCAATAACCTCAGATATGCAGATGACACCACCTTATGGCAGAAAGTGAACAAGAACTAACAAGTCTCCTGAAAGTGAAAAAAGAGAGTGAAAAAGTTGACTTAATACTCAACATTCTGAAAACTAAGATCATGGCATCTGGTCCCATCACTTCATGGCAAATAGATAGGGAAACAATGGAAACACTGACAGACTTTATTTCTTGGGCTCCAAAATTACTGCTTTTGAACTGTTCTGTTGGAGAAGTCTCTTGAGATCCTTTGGACTGCAAGGAGATCTAACCAGTCCATCCTAAAGGAGATTAGTCCTGGGTATTCATTGGTAGGACTCATGTTGAAGCTGAAACGCCAATATTTTGGCCACCTGATGTGAAGAGTTGACTCATTGGAAGACTCTGATGCTGGGAAAGATTGAGGGCAGGAGGAGAAGGGGACAACAGAGGATAAGATGGTTGGATGGCATCACTGACTCAATGGACATGGGTTTGGGTGGACTCTGGGTGTTGGTGATCGACAGGGAGGCCTGGTGTGCTGCAGTTCATGGGGTCACAAAGAGTTGGACATGACTAAGCGACTGAACTGAACTGAAAATCACCGCATATGGTGACTGCAGCCATGAAATTAAAAGACGCTTATACCTTGGAAGAAAAGCTATGACCAACCTAGACAGCAGAGACATTACTTTGCCAACAAAGATACATCTAGTTAAAGCTATCGTTTTTCCAGTAGTCATGTATGGATGTGAGATTTGGACTATAAAGAAGGCTGGGCGCCGAAGAATTGGTGCTTTTGAACTGTTGTGTTGGAGAAGACTCTTGAGAGTCCCTTGGACAGCAAGGAGATCATACCACTCAATCCTAAAGGAAATCAGTCCTGAATATTCATTGGAAGATCGACATTGTTGGTGATTGACAGGGAGGCCTGGCGTGCTGCAGTCCATGGGGTTGCAAAGACTGGGACATGACTGAGCAACCTACCTGAACTGATACAGAGTAATACTTTCATATATTTTAGCAATGCAGAAGCAGCTGTTGTCCCAGCCCTTCTGTTCTGAGGCCCCAAGAGTAGAGTTCTCTCTGGAATACCAAGTGTCACCTCTCATGCTCCCTGAGACATAAGCGAGCTGGTGGTAGAGCCCACAAATAGTTCTAAAGCCCCTTCCCTCTGGTGGAGTCCATGTGGGGGCAGCTGCTTTATCTTCATGCTGCAGAGTAAGTGCCCACGGAAGGTTGTATATTTAAGACCATTCGAAGATATATTTTATGCTCCATCTCCCAGGGCTTCAGAGTTCCAATCCTGGCCACACATGTTGGCTAAGTGGTGTTCCTCAGGACCTGGGATCATATTGGTAAGCATCGATAAGTTAATCTTGTGATTAGGATACTGCATAATACTGCCTGAGAGAAATTAACCTTGAATATAATACAACTGGACTTCCCAGGTGGTACAGTGGTAAAGAAGCTGCCTGCAATGCAGAAGACATGGGTTCAGTCCCTGGGTCAGGAAGATCCCCAGGAGCAGGAAGTGGCAATCCACTCAGTATTCTTGCCTGGGAAATCACATGGACAGAGGAGCCTGGTGGGCTACAATCCAAGGGATCCCAACAGTTGGACGCAACTTAGCAACTAAACAACTATATATATATATATATATATATATATATANTCCCACCAGCCATCCTCATCTGGGGTTTCCTATTTTGGAGAATGATGCCCCTGCTATGTAGGAGATGCTTAGCAGTCACCTAGAATCTCCTTTGACCTCACCTGCAACATCCCATCATGAGGCTGTGGACCTTACCTCCTAACCCTTTCCATCATCACTGCTAGCTTGGTCCATGCCATCATCTCTTTCTTGGTCCAGTGCAGTTATCTGTTAATTTGTCTCCTCAAACCCACCCTTGCTTCCAATGATCCAATCTTCACAGAGCAGCCAGAGTGGTCCTTTAAGAGTACACATCTTAGGCTTCCCTGGTGGTCTAGTGGTTGGGAATTCACCTGCCAGTGCTGGAGACACAGGTTCGATCCTTGGTTCGGGAAGATTTCACATGGCAGGGAGCAAGTAGGTCTGTGAGCCACAAATACTGAGTCAGTGCTCTAGAGCCCGGGAGCCACAGCTACTGAAGCCACACACCAGGGTCCACAAGGAAGGCTGGTGCACCAAAACGGGAGTGGCCTCTGCTCGCTGCGACTAGAGAGAGTCTGTGTGCGGCAGCAAAGACCCAGTGCAGCCAAAAAAAAAAAAGTAAAAAAAAAAAGAATACATATCTCTTTCATGCCCACCTCCTGTTCAATGGTTTGAATGATTTCAAAGCAAGATGGACTTGGATTTCTCCAGTCTCATCATATACCATGGTTCCCTGGTCTTTGACATGATTCCCACCTGACAGTCATTTCTCTTTGGTTGTTGCTAACATAAACTACTCCACGTGACACAGACTGATCATTGAGAGTCATGAGGGGCAGGACTATTTCTCTCATCAGTAACTGGCTTCTGAGTAGGTATTTGGTGCAAATCTGATCAATGAGAGTTGGTGGTGGTAGAGTCTTCTGGGAAGGGTTTCTTAGTCCTCAAAAAGAAGAATAAGGGAGAACCACTTTTCCCCATCCATCTCTGAATGTTGGTATGGTGGATATAATGCCTGGAGTGGTTGCAGCCATATTGTGACCATGGGGACAGAGCCCATACTCAGGGGCTGGGCGAACTGAAAGATGTACAAAAACTGGGTCCGTGATGACATTAGAGCTCCTCCCTTGCAGCTCCTTGTTGTGTATGGTAATAAATCTCCGTTTAACAATTTTTGAATTGGGTTTTCGGTCACTTGTGTCAAAATCATTCTTACCGTTAAGTGCTGTAGCCATGATAGCCTTCTGGTTTCTGGAACACATCACACACTCAGCACAGAGTTCTGCACATATCCTGATGTGCAGAGCTCTTCTCCTTTCTAGTTAATGTCCGCTCCCCTGATCAAATGTTACTTCTCTGACCTAGGAAGATGTCTCCACGGCACTATCAGAGTTTAAACTTAGGGATTTCCTTATTGTCTTGATTCCTATCTGGCTCCCTTGCTGGAGTGGCAGTTCAGGTGGGGAAAGATGAGGCCTGTCTTTGTCCAGTGTTGTGTACCTTCAGACACAACTGTCCCACTGTTTAGATGAACCAAGTTCACTGATAGTCAGGATCCTATAAGGTGGTGCAACCAAAATAACTTGACAGAAATTGCTTTAATGAAAGGATGGCTCCCAGGGTGTGGCAGGGATAAAGGCTCCAGCGATGACAAAGGACCCAGGGACGAACAACAGCTGGAAGCCATCAGCACCTCTTGTTGGTCACTTAGTTGTGTCCACCTCCTTGCAGCCCCATGGGCTGTAGCCCTCCAGGCTCCTCTGTCCATGAGATTCTCCAGACAAGAATACTGGAGTGGGTTGCCATTTCCTCCTCCAGGGGATCTTCCCCACCCAGGGATTGAACCTGGGTCTCCTGCATTGCAGTCAGGATTCTTTACCATCTGAGCCACCAGGGAAGCCCTCTAGGCCTGAAGAGAGAGGAGGCTGTGGGTTTTCAGAACCTGGAGAGAAAGCTTTAAGAAAGGGACCCCACCTGTGGCCATGCATAAGGATTGGTGGTCACTGCAAACCCACAGCCCACAGACAGGTGATCTGGGAGAATGGCATTGAAGCATATATACTATTTTGTAAGAAACGAATCACCAGTCTATGTTTGATACAGGATGCAGGATGCTTGGGGCTGGTGTACAAGGATGATCCAGAGAGACGTTGTGGGGTGGGAGGTGGGAGGGGGATTCGGGATTGGGAGCTTGTGTACACCGGTGGTGGAGTCATGTCGATGTATGGCAAACCCAATAGAGTATTGTAAAGTCAAATTTAAAAATAAATAAATTAATTAATTAAAAAAAATTCTTTCCCTAACAAATGTTCAGTTTTGTTCACTAAGACAATAGCTCTCAAGTGCCATCCCCAGGCTAGCAGGATTATACCAGAAATACTTAGAAATGCAAAACCTCAGTTGCTGTTTAGTCCCTCAGTCATGTTGAACTCTTTGCAACCCCATGGACTGTTGCCCACCAGGTTCCTGTGTCCATGGGATTTCCCAGGCAAAAATACTGTGCTAGATGGCCATTTCCTTCTTCAGTGGATCTTCCTGTCCCAAGGATTGAACCTGTGTCTCCTACATTGCAGGTAGATTCTTTACCCACGGAGCCATTAGGGCAGCTCTACCCTAAACCTACTGAATGAAGAACTGAACCCATCTACTAAACCCATCTCAGTCCCAGAAATCTACTTTAACAAACCCTCCAGTGACTTTGATGTACAATTTAGTTTGAGAATCTCTAAGAAATCCTTAGCTTAAGGGTTAGTTGTAGGGAATACATTTGTTCTATTTCTGTTGATCCAAAAATCAAACTAGAAACAATATTTAAAGTATTTTTAAAAAGATATAACAATTAAATACTTTTAAAAAAACGTAGCTATGGGAGGTGTCATTGAAATCTCAGATTTCAAGTTAACAACAGAGCTTCCCTTTAAAAAGGAAAAGTTAGAAACAAAATAATAGCTACCACCTTTGTAGTGTTTACTGTGGCTGTGAAGAAGGCATTGTCCTAAGCACTTTATATATAAGAACCCATTTAATCCTCATTTTGGGCTTCCCAGTTGGCTCAGTGGGTAAAGAATCCACCTGCATGGAGGAGACACAGGAGACTTGGGTTTGAAAGATCCTCTGGAGGAGAGCATGGCAACCCACCCCAGTATTCTTGCCTTGAAAATCCCATGGACAGAGGAGCTTGGCGGACTATAGTCCGACAAAGTGTCGGATACAACTGAAGCTGCTAAGCACTCAATCCTCAAATCAACTCATGTAGGTAGGTAGTATAATTTTCCCCAGTTTACAGATGGGAAAACTAGGGCATAGAGAGGTTAATATGATTTGCCCGAAGCATGTATCTAAGGGGAAAGTGAAGTACAGAGGAACGAATGATAGAAATGGGATGCTAACTCTAACTGGATATTTATTTCCATAGTCCTTATTTTAATCATAAGGAAATACTGCTGCTTATGATAAATTGTTTTAAGTACTAATTTTTATTAGTAACCCATTTAATGTTTAAAAGTAGTACATAGGTATGTAAATACTATTTGAAGATGGGTGCAAATGGAGTCTTTTTGTCTTAGTCAGGCCAGTCCACATGTTAGGATCATGTCAGCACTATTTGCTTGTTTGTATTTTACTTTGAGGGACATTAAAGTGGCCTACACCATCAGTTCTCCCACTTTCCTTCACTCTCTGATGTGTTACACTTGCAGCAGAAAAGTTCTAGATTAAAAGAACAAGTCAAAACTGATTCATAAAAACAGAAGGTCACACACACTGAGTCAACTCCCAGACTTGAGTCAGTTTATAGATTGAAAAGTCCCTGAATAAAGAGGAGGTCAGGTCCCCTGGAGGAAGGACCCAGAGACATTACTATAAATTTACACTACTAATATTTCCCCAAGCCATCCCTATGGGACCTATGGCCTTTTACTAGGGTAACTGCGCATTGAGGATAGGAAATAATGAGTCCCTGAGCCCATCCTGTTGGTTCCCCAGTTTAGAGTAACTGGAAGAAATACTCAGTAGTTGACAGAATGCCCTCAACTGGTTCCTTGACATGTGGAGTGAAGGCGATTATGGTGGAAAAGACCAAAGAGAAGCCAACTAGGGCCACTTTTACCCAGCAAAATAGTAAACCAAAATCAATACTGTAATACCCAGAGATAGAGTAGAGATTAGTGCCATNATGCCCTCAACTGGTTCCTTGACATGTGGAGTGAAGGTGATTATGGTGGAAAAGACCAAAGAGAAGCCAACTAGGGCCTCTTTTACCCAGCAAAATAGTAAACCAAAATCAATACTGTAATACCCAGAGATAGAGTAGAGATTAGTGCCATCATCAAGGACTTGAAAGATGCAAACTTAGTGATTCTCATCACATCCCCATGCCACTTGTTTATCTGGCTTGTGCAGAAGACAGAAATATCTTAGAGAATGACAGTGGATTATTGTAGACGATCAGGTGGCGATTCCAACTCCAGTTGCTGTATCAGACATGGTTTCATTGCTTTGAGCAAATTAACACATTCCTTTGTACCAGCTATTGATATGGCAAATGCCTTTTTCTCCATCCCTGTCTCCAAGGTCCACCAGAAGTTGTTTGCTTTCAGCTGGCAAGACCAATAATAAACCTTCACTGTCCTACCTCACAGGGATGTAAACTCTGTAGTCCCATGTCATAGTTTACTTCACAGATATCTTGATCACCTTTCTCTTCCACAAGATATCACACTGGTCTGTTGTATTGGTGACATTATGCTGACTGGANATAATAAACCTTCACTGTCCTACCTCACAGGGATGTAAACTCTGTAGTCCCATGTCATAGTTTACTTCACAGATATCTTGATCACCTTTCTCTTCCACAAGATATCACACTGGTCTGTTGTATTGGTGACATTATGCTGACTGGACCTAGTGAGCAAGAAGTAGCAACTACTGTAGGCTTATTGGTAAGATATTTGCATAACAGAGAGTAGAAAACAAATCCAGCAAATATTCAGGGGCCTTCCACCTCAGTGAAATTTCTAGCAGTTTGGTGGTGTAGGGCATGTTGAGATATCCCTTCTAACATGAAGGATAATTTGGTGCAAAATCTGGCCCCTTCTACAAATGAAAAAAAAAAAAAAAAAAACAACCAGGCACAGTGCCTCCTTGCAGCCTTTGGAGTTTGGAGGCAGCATTTTCTCATTTGAGTGCTGCTGCAGCTCATTTACCAAGTGTCCTGAATGGCTGATAGTTTTGAGCCAGAACCAGAGCAAGCTCTGCAACAGATCTACTCTGCTGTGCAAGCTGCTTGGTCATGTTACCCAGCAGATCCAATGGTGTTTGAAGTGTCTATGACATACAGAGATGCTGCCTGGAGTCTTTAGCGGACCCTTAGGGTTTGGACTGAGGCAGAAGCTGAAACTCCCAATACTTTGGCCACCTGATGCAAACAGCCGACTCATTGGCAAAGACCCTGATGCTGGGAAAAATTGAAGGCAGGAGAAGGGGACGACAGAGGATGAAATGGTTGGATGGCATCACTGATTCAATGGGCATGAACTTGGGCAAACTTCGAGAGAGTGAGGGACAAGGAGGCCTGTCGAGCTGCAGTCCATGGGGCTGTAGAGAGTTGGGCATGACTTGGTGACTGAATGATAACTAGGTTTTGGAGCAAAATCCTGACATCCCCTGAAGAGAACTACTTTCCTTTTGAGAAATCACTCTCGGCCAGCTATGGGCCTTAGCAGAGAAAAAAATTCTTAAGCATTGGCCACCAAGTACCATGGGACCTAAGCTACTGGTCATGAACTGCCTGTTATCTGATCCAGAAAGCCATAAGACTGAGTGTGCATTGAAGTATTCTATCATCAAATGGAAGTGGTATATATGTGATTGGGCCTGAGTAGGCCCAGAAGGCACAGATTACATGAAGAAATAGCCCCAGTGTCCGTGGTCCCCACTCCTGCCACACTGACTTTTCATTCACTCTCAGAATACCCCTGCCATCAATTCACAGAGGAGAAAAACACTCAGGCTTGATTTACAGATGGTTCTGAAGGATACACAGGCACCAGCTGTGGACAGCTGCAACACTACAGCCCCTTTCTGGGATAGCCCTGAAGGACAGTGTCCAAGAAAATCCTCCCAGTTAGCAGACCCTTGGGCAAAACACCTGGTTGTTCACTTTGATTGGAAGGATAAAAGGCCAGATGTGTGATAATGATGCATGGGCTATATGATTCATCAATATTCATCAATGATTCATCAGTGGCTACATGACCATTTGGTTGGATGATCAGAGCTTTGGAATGAACATGGTTGGAAAACCAATGACAAGGAAATATGAGGAAGAGGTAAATGGGCAAACTTCTTTGGGGAAAAACATGAAGTTATCTGTGTCCTATGTGAATGCTCCTCAAAGGGTGACCTCGATAGAGGAGAATTTTAATCATCAAGCAAATAGGATGAACCATTCTGTTCTACCAGCCAATCCCTTTCCCCTGCCACACATCATTGCCCCTTGGATTCGTGGTGGCAGGGAGAAAGGTCAGCGTAGTTTCGGCACCATGAACTTCTCACCAAGCATGGTGAGACTGTGCAATATAAGAGACCCAGGTTCAATCCTTGGGCCAGGAAAGATCCCCTAGAGAAGGAAATGGCAACCCACTCCAGTATTCTTGCCTAGAGAATTCCATGGACTGAGGAGACTGGTTGGCTAAAGTCCATGAGGCCAAAGAGTCGGACACAACCGACCAACACACACACACGGCCAAGGCTGAGCACCCACTCCGCCAGCAGCAGAGCTCAACCCTGAGTCCTCAGTGTGGCATTACTCCGTGAGGTAATCAGCTAGCTACCACATGGCAGGTTCCCTGCTTTGGGCTCTTAGCTCATGGAGGGGCAGCATTTTGTTCTTACTGGAATAGATGCTAACTGATATGGATTTGCTTTCCTTGCATGCAAGGTTTCTGCCAAAACTACCACTTGTGTTTTTTTTCCACCACATCATGGTATTTCACAAAACGTTACTTCTGATTGAGGAACACACATTACAGCAAAGGAAGTGTGGCAATGGGTTTCTGTTCATGGAATTCACTGGTGTTACCATGTTCTTCACCATCTGGAAGCAGCTGGATTGAAATAATGGTTAAACAGCTTTTTGAAGACTTGGCTACAGCACCAAGTGGCAATGCCTTGCAAAGCTGGGATGAGGTTCTCTAGGAGGCTGTATTTGCTCTGACTCAGAACCCAGAATACAGTGCTGTTCTTCTGTAGCCAATATACACGAATAGAGGAATCAAGGGGAGGAAATGGGAGCAGAACCACTGTTACCCATAGGGAATCCATTAGCACAATTTATGTTTCCTCTTCCTGTGACCTCAGGCTCTGCTGGCCTAGAAGCCTTAGTGCCAGGATGAGGAAGGCTTACACTAGGAGGAAAAGCAATGAACTGCATTAAACTGAAAGTTAAGAACCACCACCCTGGCACTTTAAGCCTTTGAATCAACAGGTAAACAAAGGTGTAACTATCCTGAATGAAGTGATTAATCCTGATTACAAAGGGGAAACTGGATTCTACTCAACAATTAAGGTAAAGAAGAGTATTCTGGAATACAGGAAGTCTTGTAGGGCATATCTTGATATTACCATGCCCTGCATTAATGTCAATGGAAAACTACAACAACCCAATCCAGACAGGACTACTATTGTGCTATGCTCTTTAGGAGTGAAGGTTTGGGTAAGTCCACTAAGTAAAAAATCAAACCATCTGCAGTGTTGTCTGCAGGCAAAGGTAATGGATAGAGGAAGAAGGTAATTTTAAAAGCCAGCTATGACCATGTGATCTGTTACAGAATTGGGAATTAGAGTGTTCCTTATTTTGTATATGTTGTGTATATACCAGATGCCTTTGTTTTCCTCTCCTATTCCTTTATTATGTCACATAAGATGTACTGACTTGTTATCATGGTACTTATATATTAATTTTATATCATAGTATTTACGTTACCAGGTATCAGAAGGGTGTATGTCACTCAAGGACTTTATCTTCTGGGGATGGGGTGATTGTGTTTTCAGTTGTAGAAGTATAGTCCTGTCAGGTTAGGTGGAATTAACTTTTATTGTCTATGTTCAAAAGTGAAGTATGGCTTAAGGAGGTATGTATGGGTGCCAAGTTGATACGGAGTAGACTCGTGATAGTTAGTTTTATGTGTCAACATGACTGGGCCATGGGTTGCCCAAATACGTAGTTAGGCTTCCTGAGTATGTCTGTGAGGGTGTTTCTGGATGGCATTAATATTTGAATCAGTAGATGGAGCAAAGCAGATTGCCTTGCAAAACAGTGTAGCTGATTCTCATCTGATCAGCTGGATGCCCATAAAAAGTGGCATTAGGGAGAATTTACTCTCTTTCTGTCTGACCTGTGATAATGGCTTTCTCCTACCTTGGACTTGGACTAGAATACCATTAGCTCACCTGTGTCTCTAGGTTGCCAACGGCAGATTGTGAGACTTCTTAGTCTCTAAAAGCAAATGAGCCAATTTCGTATATCAATATATATTCTCTTGGGTCTCTGGAGAAACTTGACTAATATAGATAGCTTCTGAGATTTTCAATCAGCCATGCTGTTTTGTACATCACAGTTTCTCCCTTTTATTACTGTGTGGTATTCCATTGTGAGAATATGTGGATGGATATTTTGGGATCTTTGCATTTGGTACTATGAAAATAGCTGCTAGAAACATTATTGTGCATGACCTTTGCTTAACATTTGCACTTACTTGAGTATATACCTTTATAAATTAAAATCATAAAGTATATGTCTAGTTTTACTAGATACTTCCAAATGATTTTCTAAAATGGTAAACCAATTTATGAGAGTACCAGTTGTTCTCCACTCTCACTTTGGTTTTATCAGTCTTTTTAGTTTTAAATATTCAGGGCAGGCAAACTTTGAAGTGAGTAAATGTATATCTTTGATACCTCTGCCTGTGTCCAATTGAGAAACTTCCCTCTGTTTTTCATTTTCCTTATCCCTAGGGCCTTTCACTCAACTGCCTAGTTTATCCTAGCTTCTACTAAGATGTTAGTTGATAAAAATGAAATACAAAACTAGAAGCCAGCAAGCATCATCAACCTACAGATGTGTTTTAAAAATGTAGTCAGTTGCCCACATTTATATATTAAGTGATTTCATATAGCATTTTGAATTGCAAGCTTTTTTTGAAGAAAGGGGGGGGGAAAAACCCAAACCAGAACATCTGTGAGCTAGCATTAGTGTTACATACAAACTATTTTCTTTCCTTCCAGGTATATAATAAGATTGTATTTTTTTACTCATTTAAAGTTGGTTGTATCTATCTGGGGTTGACCAATGCATTGTGACTGTAGGTGAGGTACTTCACTTCTGAGGACTGTGGTGTTTTAACTCTGCCTGAGACAAGAAGAGTAAATGTCAATCTGCATCCTTCTACA
The DNA here is from genome assembly GCA_006410875.1 of Neotragus pygmaeus. Lineage (NCBI taxonomy): Eukaryota > Metazoa > Chordata > Mammalia > Artiodactyla > Bovidae > Neotragus > Neotragus pygmaeus. The sequence goes on along the minus strand of SJYV01018228.1, from coordinate 32,784 downwards.
GATCTATTGCACGAAGTCCCCTACATACAAATGAGTTCAGTTCCAAGAGCATATTCATAAGTTCAATTTGCTCCTTAAGTCAAAGTTAGCTAAAGTACCAAATGACAAAATCAGCTATATAGTACTATACTGCAATAGGTTTATAATACTTTTCACAAATAACACATAAAAAACACAAAAATAAAGAAAATATTTTAATCTTACAGTACAGTACCTCAAAAAGTACAGTAGTCAGTACAACATTTGGGGTACAGGGGCTGCCATCGTGTGGACAGGCAAGAAGAGTTACTAACTGGGGGAGGGAGAGGAGGTGAGAGATGGTAGAGTTGAAGGATGGTTAGCAACAGGAGACGGAGGGCAAGCTACAATTTCACTCATACTTGATGCTGAGAGCACAGGTTCTGATTCCCTCCAAGAACCAGATGCATGTTCACATCTTTGAAAGTTCACAGCACTAAGGTTTGCATGTAGGGTACTTATTGTGTTCCCAAAGAACACAGCCATGTACTCTCAACAGCTTTGTCAGGATAAAGATAACATGTTTCTCACTCCTGTTTTCTCAATTGATTATAAAGTGACGTCTTGAAAAATGAAAAAAATATGAACACATTCTCTCTTAGAATGTTATAAATCTATCAGTGAAGAAAATGGTACACTCTCCCTGATATCCATTTCCAGGCAGGTGCTATAGCCATATCACAAACCAACGGCATGGATTACATGTAGACAGAAACACACAAAGACAAACAAAACGGAAAGAAATATACAATCAGAGAAAACATAACAAAAAATGCAAATGTTAAAACTAATGAAAAAATAAAAATAAACTCATGGAAATATTGTAGCAGTACCCAAAATAATTTCCATAGCTGACTGAGTCTGTTAGACCTCTGAATGAAATATTCTCACACCTCCAGGCATGTCTTCTGTCAGGCTGGCAGGAAGGCTGGATGACATCTGGGCAGACTGTATCTGACTGCCCATTAAATATACTTCCCTTCTCCTAATCAAGGTAGTGATTTGATTCTGTCTGTGCTCATCTGATATTGTGCCACCAAAAATTAAATTACCTCAGTGCAAGTGAATCTGTCAAATGCTAAATATCCTTTTACAAAAAAATCTAAAAGCAGTTATATTAATAAAAAAATTAAACTCAGATGTGAATGGTAGCCATGAAAGTAAAGATACAAGTGTATCGACATTTAAAATAAAATAAACTTCTATGTAATCCATGACATAGACACTTTTAAAGTGTTTATTTCTGCAACAGAGTAATCCGGTTCTTCCACCATAGTTAGAGGACTGCTGTGAGATGAGTCTGGATGATTGAAATGGGCCCTGTTTGCATGAGTTTAAAATAGTTTATAATTAATTTAGAATAATAATGAAAATGTCACTGTTATGAAAGTACCTTGAAATGTTTTAAATCAAATTTCTGGTGTGATTGCCAGAATACTGGATGAAAAGGGGGGATATGTAATCACTGGTTCTAGTACTAATTTCTGGCACCAATTTGGATACATGAACTAGGCCTTTCCAGCTTTCTCACTTGTACATTAGAATGTAGAGCAGATAGTTCTTCCTGTTTCTTCTAACTCTAAAACCCTTTGCTTCTATTTATTAAAATGTACTGATTAGACCTGGCATAATTCTGGTTAAGAAAATGAGTATATTTTAGTAAAGAAAGCTATGAGCTAGTGCTGCCCCCTTTTGTAGGTTTTTTTCCTTCAGTTTTATGGTGGAGAGGGCAGAAACAGCTGCGAGCAGCAATTAAAATTAATTTAAAAAACTAGATAAATATTTTGTCATTTTAATTCTCACTGGCATCCCTCATCTGCCTATCTTTGCATAAGCAAGAGTCTGAAATTTGTTTATTCTCTAAATCTGTTTTGCTTGTTTTTAGGGGAAAAAAAAGAGTAAATATTTTCAATGACTGTCAGTGAAAATAACTGAGCAAACATGCTCTTGAAATTTTCAGAAGAAACATAGTTTCATCAGTTTTTCCAAGATAAATTTTTCTGTATCCTGGATCATAAGACAGTTGCTCCTATATTAACTGAATGATGTTTTACATAATAAACAATAGTGGAAACAAACATTTTCAGACAATTGGAAATTCTGTATGAATGCTATCTGACAAAACATTGCAAGTGTTACATTAAACAGAAAACAAAGGACTATCTTTTTTAGTCATTGCAAACAATTAATAATTCACAAGGAGAAAATTATTTTAATTTTTATGTTGATGTCTGAACACTCTGCCTATGTTCATGGCACTAACAAACCATGTCATTTCCATTTCTGGAATGTTCAAAGTAGATAATATGAAAATCTAAAAGTCCTAACTAAAGTACAGTTGACTCCTGAACAATGTGGGCAGTGGGAATCAGAAATCCACATATAACTTTACAGTTCTGCATCTGTGGATTCAACCAAGTGTGGATCATGTGGCACTGTGCTACATATTTACTGGAAAAAATTGCATACAAGTGGACCTGCAGTTCAAACCCTTGTTCTAGGGAAAACTGTATAATTAAAACGTATTTCCACACAAAGCCAAACTCCTAGGAAATTTAGAGAAATCTGTGAAGCTGAAAGTAAGGAAAAATCTGAAAATTCTATGTATTACACAGGCATTTTCTTTGGCTTCTAAGAGTTGCCAATTTCCGATTTGATTTCACTGATTGTGGCAAGGCAGTGGGCCTGAGCATTAAATGTATTGTATTAAAGACCCTCCCAATAACATGGGAACCCTCTAAGGTATACAATCCAGTATAAAAGAGGAACCAGGGAAAAAAAACTGGCAAAGGAGGATTAATAAAAAGCTTGACTGCACTAGTCTGTGCCGGAGGTAGGGAGAAAACTGTCCATTGAGAATTCATAATCAAGATTTGTACTTGTTTAGGGTTTCACATTTAAAACATAAACAGGGCCTGGGAAGCACCAAATTGACAGAATAACATAAAAAGTGATCTTCAGTTGGTTGCACCATTGGGACACCAGAGGAAGGAAAAACACCCTCAGACAAGACTTCTGTAGAGCCTCATGGGCTTCCCAGTTATAATCCTAAAATTTCAAAAATACGTGAGGCAACATGCCACATTTATCCTGTTTCTCTTCCTCTGTGTTAACACAGAAAGAAACCAGAGATCACACAGAGATGAAAGAGGCATGCAGCACAGTGGTTTAAGGTATAGTCTCTGAAGTCACCTTCAATAGTGGCTTTTGGACACCTATATAACTAGATGGCTTTGCACAGGATAACTAACTCTAGTTTTCCCATCTCTAAAGTGGGAATCATCATAGTAACTTATATAACATAAGAATTCAATGAGTTACTACACAGAAAGTAGTTAGAACCAGAAGCATGCATATAATATAAAAACACTAAAAAGGAATAGCTGCCCCTATCATTGTTAGCATCACAGTTAGCATCTTTGCTATTATAAGTAATTGGTTACATTATCCACCTATTTCATGATTAGGATTTTTTTTTTCTTCAAAATCTACCTAGATGCATGTAAGTCTGCTGCTGCTAAGTCACTTCAGTTGTTTCCAACTCTGTGCGACCCCATAGACGGCAGCCCACCAGGCTCCCCCGTCCTTGGGATTCTCCAGGCAAGAACACTGGAGTGGGTTGCCATTTCCTTCTCCAATGCAAGAAAATGAAAAGTGAAAGTGAAGTCGCTCAGTTGTGTCTGACTCTTAGCGATCCCATGGACTGCAGCCTACCAGGCTCCTCTGTCCATGGGATTTTCCAGGCAAGAGTACTGGNATAACTAGATGGCTTTGCACAGGATAACTAACTCTAGTTTTCCCATCTCTAAAGTGGGAATCATCATAGTAACTTATATAACATAAGAATTCAATGAGTTACTACACAGAAAGTAGTTAGAACCAGAAGCATGCATATAATATAAAAACACTAAAAAGGAATAGCTGCCCCTATCATTGTTAGCATCACAGTTAGCATCTTTGCTATTATAAGTAATTGGTTACATTATCCACCTATTTCATGATTAGGATTTTTTTTTCCTCAAAATCTACCTAGATGCATGTAAGTCTGCTGCTGCTAAGTCACTTCAGTTGTTTCCAACTCTGTGCGACCCCATAGACGGCAGCCCACCAGGCTCCCCCGTCCTTGGGATTCTCCAGGCAAGAACACTGGAGTGGGTTGCCATTTCCTTCTCCAATGCATGAAAATGAAAAGTGAAAGTGAAGTCGCTCAGTTGTGTCTGACTCTTAGCGATCCCATGGACTGCAGCCTACCAGGCTCCTCTGTCCATGGGATTTTCCAGGCAAGAGTACTGGCCTGCATTTAATTTTAAGGTAAACCTAGAAATTACATATAACAAAGTTATTTGATTTCACATGACTGATCCTTTGTTGATATCAGCAGTAGAACTAAGAACCATGGGAAAATGTAACGGGCAACTATTCAGCTATTTAATTATATGTGTCTAAAACTTAATTTTAGAATTTATTTTTTAAACTCACTTATATATAGGTTTTTAATGTAAATCATTTGCCTTATAATGTGTTATGTTACTGTACATATATTTTGATTTCTTAGAAGCCAAGAACTGTTACATGGATAGATGCTCTAAGATACACACTTGGTCGGGTAAACAGAATATAGCTTTGATCTCAAGAGTGGATATACCACGGTCATTGCAGCCCTAGACCTCTCCCTGCCCCACCACACATTCCAGTGGCACTGACCACCAGCCTACTCTAGGGGACTGGGAAAACAGAGTTAAGACAGCAGGCTGCCTCATCAAGTTTTCTGTTGGAACTTTGAACTTATGAGCTCACTAAGCTTTTGGATCAGCTAAATTCTGCCTGTTCTGCAACCCTCTCTTCCAGGACCTTTCAAGTCTCTCCCTTTCTTTCCAACTCCCTTCATTACAATTCCTTCTGAAGGAAGAGATTCCTCAGTACTCCCATCTGCCTACTATGAACCCCTGAAAAATTTTAGTTTTATCTCTAAGAAATAGAAGTAATTGACACCTGTCTCATGACATGGTCTGGAAAAGATTAATTTGCATTTATTTTATATTAGAAACTCTTGAAAAACTTCATATCTAGTTATATATTTAATTCATTTACATTTGCTGAGGGATATACTGCTATTTTGTTTATTTTTGATTCCCCTTAAATAGCCAGCCATGTCTTACAAATAACAGGACTTTTATTCATTCAGCATTCACTGAACATCTCAGATGTACTAGAGACTGTTCCTGGCTTCAGTGTAGGTTAATGAATAACTCAAATTTACTGACTGACCTTTTCAACTGAATCGTGTCATAAGTCATGTACCTACCGAGTATGGCAGAGACAGGAGGTGTCCTAGTTCTCACATTTATTCTCTTCCCAGCACTCTGTACTATTATTCCTCATCAGAAAGAATAACACTTTCAAGAATTCAAAAGTGACAGACTTACAATGAGAAAGCAAGCTCCAAAAACCATGGCTTTCATCATCACATCCAGGTCTAACGGGAAGTGAATTTCAAAGCGGTTAGCATTGGTCATTGCTGATAACACACCATTCCACTTCCGAGTAATACTGCCCTTGCTACATATGCCATCAAGTAATCTTACCTAGAAAGACAAGAATGAGACTTTGTGGTGATTGAAAAGTGTTAAAATACATGTTTTAATTTTCTAATTAGAAACAATTTATATTGAGAGAGCATAAAAACAGTTCAGGAAAAGGACTTAGAACCTAATGTAATTTCAAATGAGGAAATTATAGTTAAAAAGGGTTATGTACTATGCAACTAGTTAAGAGCTAAAAATTAAAAATAGAACTACCATATTACCCAACAATCACATTGCTGCTGCTGCTGCTGCTGCTAAGTCGCTTCCATCGTGTCTGACTCTGTGCGACCCCATAGACGGCAGCCCACCAAGCTCCCCCGTCCCTGGGATTCTCCAGGCAAGAACACTGGAGTGGGTTGCCATTTCCTTCTCCAATCAATCACACTACTGGGCATATATCCTGAGAAAACCATAATTCAAAAAGATACATGCACCTCAGTGTTCATTGCAGCACTATTTATAGCAGCCAAGTTATGGAAGCAACCTAAATGTCCATCTACAGATGAATGGATAAAGAAAATGTAGTACATGTATACAATGGAGTATTACTTGGCCATAAAAAGGAGTGAAAGGGTCATTTGCAGTAGTGTGAANCCTCAGTGTTCATTGCAGCACTATTTATAGCAGCCAAGTTATGGAAGCAACCTAAATGTCCATCTACAGATGAATGGATAAAGAAAATGTAGTACATGTATACAATGGAGTATTACTTGGCCATAAAAAGGAGTGAAAGGGTCATTTGCAGTAGTGTGAATGAACCCAGAGTTGGCCATACTGAGTGAATAAGTCAGAAAGAGTAAAACAAATATTGTATATTAACACACATATATATAAAATCTAAAATAATGGTACAGAGAAACCTATTTGCAGGGCAAGAATAGAGAGGCAAATGTAGAGAATGGATTACATCTTAAAATTATCAGGCTGATGCTTTTTCTTCATCTTTAAATGAAGCATAAGGGGGAACTTGTGTCATGAGGTATGATTTGAATTAATTACTAAATTCTTCTCAATATAGCAAAAGATTAGGACTGGGGATTGGAAGGATTCTCCTCCACCTTAGCAAGCAATATGAAAAAGCAAGGAGGTATGGTACTGTGCACTTCATAAAATCCATATTTTCACAAGCTTTTGTAGGTTAAACTCACTGTCTTTAAGGTATCCTAGGACACCAAAGGACTTCTGCATCTAAAAGGGAGACAGGCACTTATATACGGTGAATATGTTAATGTAACTTCCTCATGGGAGTAATATTCTTCCCACTCTTCAGCTCAGCCACATTTTCTCTTTGCTACAGTAACTTTTGTCTTTTTTAATCAGATAAGCAATGCCAGATAATATGGTGAAATAAATATGGAAAAAGTTGAAAAGTTTACTGGATAAGCATGATGAACTTAGCTGGATTGTCAAGCATTCAGAAAGGAATCTTTAAAAAGTCCTGGAAATATTTCTATAAATTTTTTGGTCAAATCTTACTGTTAGATAATAAGAAATTTCTTGTAGACACTGAAAGGCATTTTTTTAATGAAAAAATGCTGTAGTATGAATTGTTATAAGTTCTGTTTATATTAAAAATTATATTACGTTAGGCTCTCAACATTATTGATATTTTTAGTGAGTTATTACTCTTTGTACCTTTATCAACTGCTGAAATCATAAAAAAAAGACCTCCCATTTTGGGAAAAGATGATGGAACCCATTAGCAATCTTTGAAAATGTTTTAATGTCAGCTGGGTAATTAACTCTTTCACCATACTACTATATTTATTTTATTTTTTTTNCTGGAACTCTCTTGCTTTTTCCATGATCCAGCGGATGTTGGCAATTTGATCTCTGGTTCCTCTGCCTTTTCTAAAACCAGCTTGAACATCAGGAAGTTCGTGGTTCACGTATTGCTGAAGCCTGGCTTGGAGAATTTTCAGCATTACTTTACTAGCATGTGAGATGAGTGCAACTGTGCGGTAGTTTGAGCATTCTTTGGCCTCATAGCTACATGTTATTCCATAATAGTGATACATCATATTCATTACACATGTACTTCTAAGTTGGCCTCATAGCTAAATGCTATCTCAAAATATTGATACACCATTACTTACTTAGGGGCTTCCCAAGTGGCGCTGGTCGTAAAGAACCTGCCTGCCAATGCAGGAGACACAGGAGATGTGGGTTCAATTCCTGGGTCAGGAAGATCCCCTGGAGAAGGAAATGGCAACTCCACTCTAGTGTTCTTGTCTGGAGAATCCCATAGACAGAAGAGCCTGATGGGCTACAGTCCATAGGGTAGCAAAAAGTCGGACATGAGTGAGGTGACTTAGCACGTGCTACATACAACACTTACTTAACCATATCTTTGTTCATGGACATTTAGGTTGTTTTCAGTTTGGAGCTATTCCGTATACCATATTCCAATTCCAGGGCCCTCAGGGTGATTCCTCTTGTTGTCAACTAACTTGTGTGCATCATAGGAACTACCAGGTTGTCCTTGGAAAACTAACTCTTAAAGTTGAGAATCCTGTGTCTCCATAGCCCCAATGAGTGTAAAAGGGCAGTATTGTCCCAGATTCCCTACTGATTCCCCCATTCATTCATCTAACATTTATTAAGCATGTTTTCTATGCCAGGCATTATACTGAGCATTATAAATATAAAGAAGATGAACAAAAGATTCTAACCTCAAATTGCTCAGTCTTAGCACAACGATAATTATCAAGACACTGTAAATCAATTATACCTCAATTTAAAAAGAGAAGGAAAAAAAAGGGTCTTCCTTTTCTGTTTGGAGCAGTATCTCTACCTAGGCAGGTTAAGGCTTTTGAAAACCAACAGAGTGGATTCTTTCCTGAATAACTATCCTATTCAGGGACATCAATGACATAATGACATCAACTTTTCTAAACTGCAGTCCCTAGGAAAAATACACCAAAGAAACTCTGCTCATTTAATTAGATGTGAAGAACTAACCTACCAGTGATCACCCAGTGCCCTCAGGATGATTCCTCTTGAAGTGTGGTATCCGATGACATGGGGTTGGAGAAGGACACTGTGGTTCACTATTTGAGGCAGCTGCTTGTGTTGACATTTTCTTAGGAGCAGGTTGGGGAGAGCAAACCTTGACTGTGAGAGCACTTCAGGCATTTTATTTTGGATACATTGTATTTTCTTCTCCTGACGCTGATTCAACAGCAAAGGTGGGCTCCTATATATAAAAGAAGGTCTGTTTTTTATATCAATCATTGATCAATTCTCTGTAAACCTAAGGACAATCCACTTAACACCAAGTTTAAAGGGGATCATATAGGATTCAGTGGGGTCTTCAGAGAACTATATTAATAGGCTGTATGAACCACAGACCTGTCCAGAAGCTTAAATCCAGCCTTGTGGTAATTGAGATTTCTGGTTTCTTTACATTTATAGGGTTCAATTTCCCAAGTGTTACGTGTTAAAGAAACAAAGCAACCAGCAAATTTGCTAATTTCATATTAAACACAATTTCAAACCACTTTAGAGTAGTGTTAGTTCTCAAAGGTAACTGACAGCTTTGCTTTTGATTTGTCTCATTAGGCTGGGTCCTCTTTTATCCTTAAAACAGACATTTAAAATTAGAATTAAAATCTAGATTTGGGATCTTCACATAAGGTTTTTAAGAAACATTCTGTGTTCCTGCTTGTACGCCGTATAATTTTTATTGAGGTGGTTAGTTGCACTCTGTCTAGACTTCTTGGAGAAAAATATCAACAATGTATTTTTCTCGGTCTTGGGCTCCGCAAGGGAGAATTACAGGAAAACTTAACAGGTACCTTCCTAATTCAAGCAGTTGGATCTATATATTTATCTTTTGCTTTCCTCCCCCGGCCCCCCTTTTTCCATGTTTACCAAATGGCAACTGGCAGCAGTCAATAAAGTACTTCGGGAAAACCTGACCAAATTCGTCCATTCAAAATAAAACCACTTCACCGGAAGGTGTACAATGAAGCATAAAAATAACCCTGTTAGGTGGGACTAGCTGGTTACATCATGGAATATGGTAATCCTCTATTTAATTTACAAAGCCCTTGGCCGAGAGGAGGAAGGGATGGAAAAGTTTGAGTGAAGGCTTTAAATGACTAGTCATACAGACAGTGAGTCACTGTAAGTTTCCAGTTAATAATCCCCTCTGCCGGGCTGGGCTTTATGAGCCACAAAGCAGTTTAAGTGGTAATGGCTCACAGTTTTATGGTCTCTTCTACCAAATGAATACAGAAAATGAAAGACGCCCTGAGTCGTCTTTGAAATGTAGGGCAAATTCTGACTGGTGCAGGGAGGAGGGTAGAATGAAAGAGAACGAGGTAGGATGCCTGTGAGGCAGGGAACGCAGAGGGCTGGTGAAACGAGAAGGGAACGATTTTCAGGAGTTGAAGGCTTTTCTCTCCACCTTGGAACTGCTGTCCACTTTCCCGAGTTCTGTGCAGAACAGCAGGGAACTGGCCACCCCCGCGACCTGAGAGGCTCGCGGTCAGCCGCCCCGCGCCGAGTCCCGCCAGGGCTCGCTCCCACCCCCGCCCCCACTCGGTGACAGGTGGGGCAGCCGTGCGGCAACCAGACCTCCGCCTCCTCGCGCTGCCTGCCGGGAGCCGGCGCCGCTTCCGGTTGCTGTCGGCCCCGAACTCCGACTCCCGTCGGCCCCCGGGAAAACCGCAGCGGGGTCGCGCGGGCGCTGCCGGAACTCGTAGTTTCGCCTTCTGCGGCGCTTCATAAGCGGAAACGGGGTCGCCCGGGGCCGAGAACTACCGAGGCGAAGGTACGGGTGGCGGCGAGGGGTCAAACCGCGCCGGGCGTAGGGTTGGCGCTGAGACGGTCGGAGGTGGTTGGGGCTGGGTGGGTGGAGATCAGCTCGCACACACGAGGAGGGTTGAGTCGCCAGCGCCGCTGCCGTCGTCGCGAGTGCGGAGTCGGGACTTGAGCTGCCGCCGCGACGACGCCAGGGATTGTGCCGCTAGCCCCCGGCCCTTCTGTCTTGCCGCTTTCCTGGGTCAGCGCGGCCTGCTCCTCCCCAGCCCATCTCCCCCGCCTCCATTTCCCGCCCTCTCTTCACCACACACACGGCCCCCCCGATCATGGATCCCGGCAGTGGTGGCGGTGGCGGCGGCGGCGGCGGCGGCGGGAGCAGCAGCAGCAGCGACTCGGCGCCCGACTGCTGGGATCAGGCGGACATGGAAGCTCCCGGGCCAGGCCCGTGCGGCGGCGCCGGCGGCCCCTTGGCGGCGGCGGCGGCCGAGGCCCAGCGTGAGCACCTCAGCGCGGCCTTCAGCCGGCAGCTCAACGTCAACGCCAAGCCCTTCGTGCCCAACGTCCACGCCGCCGAGTTCGTGCCGTCCTTCCTGCGGGGCCCGGCCCAGTCGCCGGCATCCCCAGCTGGCGCCGCCGCCAACAACCACGGAGCCGGCAGCGGCGCGGGAGGCCCTTCGGGTAAAGGGCAGGGATCAGTCCCCGGGACGGGAGGAAGCCGTGCTGCGAGGCCTGGGGCAGATGGCCTTGGGGCCGGAGCCCNATGTGTGTGTGTGTGGTCAGTTGTGTCCAACTCTTGATGACCCTCATGGACTGAAGCCCATCAGGCTCCTCTGTCCATGGGATTTCCCAGGCAAGAATACTGGAGTGGGTTGTTATTTCCTTCTCCAAGGTATCTTCCTAACCCTGGGATCAAACTTGTGTCTCCTGCATGGGTAGGTAGATTGTTTACCATGGAGCCACTCTGCATCATGGCTTACTTTAATCTTGGAAGAAAACTCAAACCATGAATATGAAGAAAAATTCCTAGTATATCCAAAATAATCAAAGATTAGAAATAAAGCTTCATTCCAAATATAAGACTGTTATTACAAAAGCAGTAGTGATAAAGTAGGATACCTGGAAATAAATATTAATAACATTCTCCCACCAATGTACTATGTCCCAGGTGCTGTTCAGAGCAGTTAACATTTATTATTTTTTAACCCTCAAAAAGATCCAAGTGATGGGTACTATTATTTTCTCTATTATATAGAAAATCGAATCACATAATCATTAAGTATCAGTATTTACTAAATTATTAATGTAAATAAACATCTAGTAAATGCTAATAAACACATCTTTTAAAAAATCCTGTGGATATTATTGTGCCTATTATTAAGTACAAGAACACTGGTTTCCAAAGAAGTTAAACAAACTGTAGACATTTAAGTGGGTGACATATCTAGAATTCAAAATTCTCTTTGGCCTCTTTCCTTTTCCTTGTAGCAAACAAACAGTTTGGAGAAGAGTTGGCTTTCCAGGTGGCGCTAGTGGCAAAGATTCTGCCTACCACTGCAGGAGATGCAGGAGATGTGGGTTCCATCCCTGGGTTGGGGAGATCCCCTGGAGGAGGGCATGGCAACCCATTCCAGTATGCTTGCCTGGGAAATCCCATGGACAGAGGAGTCTGGTGGGCTACTGTCCATAGGGTCACAGAGTCAGACATGACTGAAGTGACTGAGATACACATGCACAGTTCAGTTCAGTTCCGTCACTCAGTCATGTCTGACTCTTTGCGACCCCATGAATCGCAGCACGCCAGGCCTCCCTGTCCANGTCCATAGGGTCACAGAGTCAGACATGACTGAAGTGACTGAGATACACATGCACAGTTCAGTTCAGTTCCGTCACTCAGTCATGTCTGACTCTTTGCGACCCCATGAATCGCAGCACGCCAGGCCTCCCTGTCCAGCAAACCATAATTCAGAATATCTGCTTTCCAGTTCTGGCACTGCCACCTGCCAAACATAACACCATCATCGGGCACTTAACTCTTTTGAACCACTCTTTCTTTATCTGTAGCAAGATATGGGTGTGATGGATTGTGTAAAGTTGCCTAAAATCTCTGCTAATACTAAAAGCCTAAGTGTATGTTTACCAATGCCTTATCTAGGTATCCAAAGGTACCTTTAGAATAGTGTGTGACTACTGTTCTCCATCACAGGTAAATTTCTAATTCAGTACATACAGTTGATAGAACTGTGGACACTAACTAAACAATTCTAACTTGTTCTTGGCCTACCAATTATCATCAAAAAGCATGAACCCATAAGAAAATCCCTTGGTGATTTTCCTTAGGTGAATTAATTAAATTGATTAATTAAATTTCCCCTCCTCCAAATCTTCTTCCATACTGACTTGTCAGAGCCAGTGAGAATCCCCATCTCCATGGTTTTGGAAAGAGCACAACCATGTGGTGAAGAGTCGGATCAGAAAGAAACAATGGATTAGACTTTCATTCTCTAACCTTTTGCCCAGAGGAGGGACAACAGAAACAGGTGCATTTTTGAAAGGTCTCTGCATTGCCATGACTTCTTGGCCCATAGGGTCAATGACCCTGAGCACAGAGGGCCTCAGTGTCTCAGCAGCATTCTGCATAAAGTCGGCTCCATCTTCAGTTACAGTGTAAACCATCTGGTCCATGTTGTTTTCAGCATAGTATCTATAATTAGTTTAAAAGTGTGTTCGTCACTCAGTCTTGTCCGACTCTTTGTGGCCCCATGGACTGTAGCCCGCCAGGTTCCTCTGTCCGTGGAATATTCCAGGCAAGAATCCTGGAGTGGGTTGCCATTTCCTTCTCCAATTAGTTTCAAAACCTGTCATCATTAAAACACAAAATGAGAGAGCCATCTTAAATTAGAAGTAGTGAAAATAGTCCTCAAGAAGTTATTTGTGCAACATTTGTAACAGATGTAAAGAAAAACAACTTTTTAAAAATTTCATGGGAAACAATGCAACTGATTTAAGCATCAAAATATTTTATAATTCTTATAAGTATTTAAATCTTTTAGAATTTAAAACATTTATTTTAATCTCAGGGTAAAATGATTAAAATTTTTTTTCACATAAGAGTAAAGATTGAAACCATATTGAAGAATATACAATACCAATATCCAGAAAATTTGACTTATAAAAGTATTTTGANATTTAAATCTTTTAGAATTTAAAACATTTATTTTAATCTCAGGGTAAAATGATTAAAATTTTTTTCACATAAGAGTAAAGATTGAAACCATATTGAAGAATATACAATACCTATATCCAGAAAATTTGACTTATAAAAATATTTTGATGAGCTTGTATGTTGCATCATGAATTAGTCAGCTTGTGGAAGATGATTAGTATAATTGAAACTTGCAAATAGGAAAAACACCAACAGTCTCCATGTTGACTGTCCTCATTCTTCCTATTTCCAAAGCAAGGGCCTTGGACTGGAATCCAGCAAATCAACATTCTGCTTGTCATTTGCTAAGTCATTTGGTTTTTCTGCTCTTTTTCCCTCCTTCTCTATACAAGTTAATGATAGGAATGAAGACAAGGACTAAGTGAAGAACCAGATAATATATAAGATTTGATGATTACATGATTTATAAATAAATGCAATTATACAAAGATAATTCTCTTAGTTTCTAAAGGAAATATTTCCTCTTTGAACCACTAAAATGGATTAAAGAATAAAGTGGCTACAGGATAATTCTGATTTTAATGTTGCTGATTCAAACTTCCACCTTATTCAAATAGTTGAATTATACATACTTTCCAGAGGCTCAAAATGCTGAAGAACACGTATGTAGTTCACCTGTTGGGAGAGAAAAAAGCAATTAGGAGAGAAATAAAAGAATTAAGTCAGCGTTAGGAAAGAAATTGATCATATATTATAGCATATTAATTGATTTTTAAAGTGTCTTTAATAACAGCATCAAGGCTTCCCTGGTGGCTCAGACAGTAAAGCATCTGCCTGCAATGCGGGAGATCCAGGTTCAATCCCTGTGTTGGGAAGATCCCCTGGAGAAGGAAATGGCAACCCACTCCAGTACTCTTGCGTGGAAAATTCCACGGACTGAGGCGCCTGGTAGACTACAGTACATGGGATTGCAAAGAGTTGGACATGACTGAGCGACTTCACTTCACTTATTATGAATAGAATTAATTGAAAATATATTTTATCAAGTGAAATTAGCCTGTTTGCACCTGATCAGATGGTTATTAGCAGAGATGACCAGATAGGAAAAACTGTTTCCTCCAGTTCTACTGTAAAAGATAGAAACATTTATCTAAAATATCAGAAAATCACCTTCCTGCTACAGTGATTGAATTTGACATGGGCTGCTCTCAGCTTAGTCCCCTAATCTCTACTCACTGACACCTGACATGTCTCCCACAGACTGGAGTTGTCAGGAAGTTCATGATGGTTTAATATGGACCAGCCACAGAGAAGCCAATTTTCTCAGTGGCTTGCAGAGAGTGAATTAGCCAGTGGACTTTACTCAGGAATGTCCAATTTATCATTTCATGGGTACTTCTGAGAAAATAACATAGTGACTGCCATTCACGTATACTACTAAACACCAAGATCTTCCCGCAGCACATACTTTAATTAGGAAACGTTTGGAGAGGGCAGGCAACATGTGACTAGGATTAGGGCAAAGGAAAGGGAGGTTGGGAATGCCATTAGGTAAATTTTTATCTTCACTTTATTTCAGAATTACTCCCAAGATAGACATTTAACAATTCCATTACTTATATTTGATCCCTTCTAAGAGAGGAAATCTCCTTGAGGACAAACTGATAATACCTTATACAATTTTACATCATTCCTAATCTATGAACATAGAACATTGACTGAAATATGTCTTAAATATTTGTTGAACAAGTTAATGAATTTGTTGAATAAGTTAATGAATACATTTTGAAATGAACGGAAATGATGAGTGTTTAGTCATGTGAGTGATTACATGCAGACAGAGATAACGCAATCCATGTTTAATTCAGTAGTATTTCTCCTGTGAAAACACGAAAAGATGGTGGGGGGAGTCTGAAAATGTCTTACGATATTTCAAAAGTGGCCATTAAAATGGTTTACCATCCCTTTAAAATATCCTAGCATCTTAAATCTAGGATTAAAAGATAAAACATATTCACTACTTGGTAAAATGTCCACTGCTGGGCAAAATATCCTAAAGAAATGAAGCTCTTCATTGTGGGAGAAATTTACCCCATAACAAACTGTAGCTATTTAGGAGTAGTTATTTGAGGATTTACTGGAGTCTCTGGCAAACTTAAGTCTCAGAGACCAAATAATCCTGCCATGCTAGACAGAATTCCACTAACAGGTCCTGAAAAGGATCTACATATCTTCCATATGACATCTCAAAGATGTAGGAAAGATACAGAACAATGATTGGGTGTGTGCCTTCCACTCACAGCCAAGGAGGCACTTTAACTAAATAGCATCAATACAGTTCTCATTTATTCTGTACTTCCTGTGTGCCAGGAATTATATTACATGTCAATGATTCTCATAATGCCCAGTAGGGCAGGAATAGATAGTACTGTTTTATAAATGAAGGAATTAAAACACCAACAAGTTAAGAAGTGTGTTAAAGGTTGCAGAGCTTGTAGGGGATAAAGTCAGAATTAAAAACCATACTGTCTCGCTCCAACGCCTGTTTTATTTTTCTTTATTCTTGGTTTTGTTTTTTAAATGAAACCATTTCTGAAAGGAAAAAGTGAATTGATAGTATTTGTCGAGGTAACAGAAAAAGTTGTACAAATTTTTTGAACTTAGGTAAATTTAAAGTTGTACAATTTTTTTTATTATGCATTATAATTTTTTCTTCTCTTTTTTAACAAATTTATTTATTTTAATTGGAGGTTAATTACTTTACAATACTGTGGTGGTTTTTGCCATTATTGACATGAATCTGTACAATTTTAAAAGAAAGGGAAATGGTCTAGGAGACCCTAGGCTTGCGAGGACAAATTCCTCTATTAGTGTGTGAGCAGAAAAATGATTTTCCAAAATGTATTACCTATAAACATTCTATAAAAGGGTTTACTCTAGCAGTTTAATGGCCTTTATGTGTATTTATTGTTGTTTTACAAAACAAAAATTTACTAAAATTTTTGTGTTAAATTTCAGTTTCCTAATACAACATTCTAAAGGAGATCAGCCCTGGATGTTCTTTGGAAGGAATGATACTAAAGCTGAAGCTCCAGTACTTTGGCCACCTCATGTGAAGAGCTGACTCATTGGAAAAGACTCTGATGCTGGGAGGGATTGGGGGCAGGAGAAGGGGACGACAGAGGATGAGATGGCTGGATGCCAACACCGACTCGATGGATGTGAGTTTGAGTGAACTCCGGGAGTTGGTGTGATGGACAGGGAGGCCTGGCGTGCTGCCATTCATGGGGTCGCAGAGTCAGACATGACTGAGTGACTGAACTGAACTGAACTGAATACAACTGTATTGAATTTCACACATTGTTTCTATAACATTGTATCAGTAGTTTGCAATGCCAAGATTAACAATATATAGAATTGCCTTGGCAACCTCAAGGAATATTTTATTAACTATATTGGGAAACAGGTATTGAATTATGGTCTTTTGCTCACAAAGAACTTTAGAACCCCTGGCATCCAAAACCAAATGGGCCAAGATTACAGAAGCTTTTCCACTAACAGCTTTATCTTAGGGTACAATTTTTGAGTGTACACCATTTTGTTCACCAAACCTGCCTATCCCCAAATTTCTGATCAGGGTTTCAGGGTAGTTCTACAATTTTTATGTAGAAGGGATTGAGATCACCGTTTTGTGGGAGGGGGAGTCTTATGGACTTGACTTGAAGCTATGTATGCTTGGTTGCTGTTGTTTAGCCTCTCAGTTGCGTCCAACTCTTTGTGACACCATAGACTGTAGCTCTCCAGGCTCCCTCACCCATGGGATTCTCCAAACAACAATACTGGAGTGGGTTGCCATTTCTTTCTCCATGGGATCTCCCCTATCCAATGATTGAACCTCCATCTCCTGCACTGGCAGGTGGACTCTTTACAACTGAGTTACCAGGGAAGCCCATATATGCTTGGTAATCACCTTATTTTTTACTAAGGTATTAGGTTTTTGTGGGGGCTGGAGCAGCTAATGAATTATGAGTGGTGAGGGAAAGCAAGGGGTCAAGCCACTTGATGATTTGGCCATTAAGTGTCTGTTTCTTTCATATCATCTTTCTTCATGTTCACTCTTCGTTCCTAATAAGTGACACCCTATCTTGCCTCTACCAGAGCATTTTTCTATTCCTACTTCTGTTTTTCTAATTCTCTACAAGAGGCCACCTTGATTATTTTGCAGGTCAACCTGCTCTGTTTATGAAAACCACACTCTTCCTACTAAAAGAATCCTTATCCTCTACATTTCTTAAATTAGTACCACCACTTTTAAAGTCTCACAAACTAGACACCTGTCATCACTAACCTTTACCCACCCTCTTCAACTTTTCATTTCTTCTTGTTGGATCTCCCAGATCATATTTCATGAGAAAACAATTTGGATTTGTGTGAAGTACCTGACCTAAGTATTTCAGACCAGGAGGACAGTTCAGCATAGGAACTGGCTCTGGCATCCAAGTTGCTGGAGCAGTCTTACTTGGTGAAGGGTACCAGCCATGTTGGTACTGTATAGGATGGGTGCCACCAGTTGGCAGGTATGAAGGGAGGGTCCTGAGTTGCTATGGGCTATAGTATCCCACAGGCAAGTCTCCTGGAGTGTATGCAGGTGAAGGGACAGCTGGTCCAGGGAGCCTGCATTCAAAAACAAATGTTATATATAGTGAAAACTAATATATTGAGACTTAGCATGAATTTTTATATGGAGATTATGAGTCACATGACAGGTTCTTAACAATGACGAAGTTCCATTTTCTAAGGGAAGGGGCATGTACCAAAAATGTAGTGGGAGGATTTCCAGATTACTAACTTATTTAATCTTCTTATACCTACCTGTGAGATAGTTATGCCCAGTTCACAAGTGCAAAAACTAAGGTTGAGAAGATTAAGTAATTTGTTACCCTCTCTATGCCTATCACATAAAGCTAGTTAACACAGGGTCTGGCATAAAATTACCATGATGCAAAATTCTACTTTTATATTCTTTACTATTATTGTTCAAGTTCATGTAAGTGGTAACACTGAGATTTGAAGTCATGTGCTAGTTTCAAAGTGATGATTTAGACTGCTGCATTGTCTGTGACTCAGTCACATGTTTATACCCTTATCATCTGGTTTACACAAGCTTTCCTCCAATCAAGGATCAGTTAAATTTTAACTCTGTCAATATAAAAAAGATCGCAGTCAAGGAAACCAGATTTCCTTAAAGAGACTTGATATTTAAGAAGATAAGCACTCAAAATCATGGATTAATAAGAGGTTGTAACTAATGGGTGACTTTAGATTTTGTTTTTCTTCTACTAAATGTCTCTTAAAAGCAGCAGGGATATCATCTCCTTTTATATCTGCTTTCTCCAGCCAGGATGGTATCAGTGTAGGCCTAACAGGGAGCTTGACCTCCTGCCAGCAGTAACAAGGAGCACTTCCCCTCCACCTGTGCAAAAGGAAGGTTTCCTATAAGGAAGCAGGATCCCCTGACACTTAATGAAGAAGCATGGGTAATTTTCCATAAACATTTCACAATGACTGCTTAAAATATGAAGAATTACTAGCATTTAGACATGAGACTGTCCATTCTGCTGGGAAGTATCTATAGTTCTTGAAAAAAATAAGATCTAAGTACTTTTATCTCCAAATTTGTTTCATTTTACTTTCTTAGATTTAAACTAATTAATTGGTTTATTTATGTAAGTAATTGGGCTTTGGTCCACTACTGAGGGGTATCTAATAAACTCTAAGTTATTTCTAACTTTGGAGAGCCTTACCTGAAGCCCTGTGAGAGGGAGAACCACAGCTTTCTTTCTCTGACCTTTGAGGAAAGGCCAGAACAAAATGTAATAAACAGTCAGATCCACAAGACAAAAGGTGCTTTCCTCTTAATCCCAGCCAAAAGAGATGGTTTTTAAAAACTACTGTAGTTGAAAACAAAATAGAAGAAACCAGGTTGAATATTTTATTCTCAGGTTTTATTACAGATCTATTTTAGCTAAAATGCAACCAACTCCAAATCAACAGGAGATTGTAGCTGAGCTCTGACCTATAAAACTGACTGAAGCCTTGATGACATTTGTGGGTTTTTATTTATTCTCACCTTTTTTTGGTCAAGAATTTATTAGACTGAAAATTCTAACTTAATTTCACAGTCTATGCATGGATGTATAGGTTGGGAAACAGTATTTGAACAGTAATTCTCAAATTTAGCTGTTGACATAATTCCAAAAGACACCCGTATGCCAGTGTTCATTGCAGCACTATTTATAACAGACAGGACATGGAAGCAACCTAGATGTCCATCGATAGATGAATGTATAAAGAAGTTGTGGTATATATATATATATATATACACACAATGGAATATTACTTAGACATAAAAAGGAATGAATTTGAGCCAGTTCTAGTGAGGTGAATGAACCTATGGTCTGTTATACAAAGTGAAGTCAGAGAGAGAAAAACAAGTATTATTTATTAATGCATATTAAAAATAGTACCGATGAACCTATTTGCAGGGCCAGAATAGAGACACAGAAGTAGCAAATGGACTTGTGGACACAGCAGGGGAAGAAGTGGGTGGGACAAACTGAGAGAGTAGAACTGAAACATACATATGACTGTATGTAAAATAGCTAGCTAGTGGAAAGTTGCTGTATACCACAGGGAGCTCAACCTGGNGATGCAGGATGCTTGGGGCTGGTGCACGGGGATGATCCAGAGAGACGTTGTGGGGTGGGAGGTGGGAGGGGGATTCAGGATTGGGAATTTGTGTACACCCATGGTGGATTCATGTCGATGTATCGCAAAGCCAATAGAGTATTTTAAAGTAAAATTTAATAAATAAATAAATTAATTAAAAAAATAAAAATAAATTTCTGATATCCATTTTCCTGTAGAATACATTCTGTGAGAGTGTGTATGGTACCCATTCATAGGTCACATAAGCACTGTTGGCATTGGTTTCTGGAGGAAAAAGCCTGAGAAATACTGTACTGTCTTATACTTGTGGAGAAAGCAGAAGTAAGTTGTTGGGGTAAGTCTTGAATTCTCTCATCCATGTTGAAATTCCATGGGAATGAATGTTGTGAAGGAAGAATACAAATTGTTAAAACTGAAAAACATAACTAGACAATGATACAAAAATGGAGGATAAAAGAATAGATTAAAGATTCTATAGATACCAAATGTATTTAAATAAAACAATGATAAAGAATCTGCCTGCCAATGCAAGAGATGTGAGTTTGATCCCTGGGTCTGGAAGATCTCCTGGAGGAAGAAATGTCAACCCACTCCAATATCCTTGCCTGAGAAATTCCATGGTCAGAGGAGCCTGGCTGGCCGTAGTCCATGGGGTTGTAAAGAGTCAGACTTGACTGAGGACACACACCTATGAGGAAACAAGTACAAGAGAGAAAAAGCAGACCCTAGGAAAGGCATGCAAAAACATTATTAGTCTGCTGACCAGATGCCTCAAAACATACGACTCTTGGAATAAGTCCAGAGGGAACAGAAAAACATCTTGAAAGCACAATGTGTTCCTGGAGATGGAAAGCCATCATCAGGTTGTTCTGTGATCTGGCATCTCTGAGTCAGATTTTTTTGTGTGTCTGGAGCTTTGTTTTTTAGACATAAACCTAAGTCATTAGATAAAAGTAAATCTTTATGTTGCATGCCTATCCTATCTTTGACAGCTGTATGGCTCCATATGCTTCTGAGAGCATGTTCTCTCTCCCTTGCACGTACTTCCCTGCCTGAAAACATACGATAAAGCTGACTTGATCAGATTGGGCACCTTCACCTCAGAACGGTATCGGTCCCCTGATCCTCACTTTCAGTTCTTGTGTCTTTCTCATTCTTTTGCCGCACCGTGCTTTTGGGAAAATGTGCCTCGTTGAGCCGGACTCGACACCCATACAAACACTTTGCTGTGAAAGCATTTGAATCAGATGAAATAGTATATATGAATATATTTTGGAAATGTATTGAACATAGTTTAAACTTCTCACAGAATAATCCGAAGCTGAATCCTCTTGAGCTGATGAAGACCAAAGAAAATGTTTACTTTCTCCTTTTATTCACCTCTTGATTATTTCTCTCTTCATTTAACATTATCTCTAAGATAATGTGGACAGTGAATTTAAAAAACCCAAATAAAAACTTAGACTAAAATTAATGTAACACTTTCCTCAACAACTTACTTGCTACTATACTTATAGCCAAGTATAGTAAAAAGGGTTTTTGTTANTTTCTCTCTTCATTTAACATTATCTCTAAGATAATGTGGACAGTGAATTTAAAAAACCCAAATAAAAACTTAGACTAAAATTAATGTAACACTTTCCTCAACAACTTACTTGCTACTATACTTATAGCCAAGTATAGTAAAAAGGGTTTTTGTTAGGACTTTGCCATTAACTTACTTTCTGAACTCAAACAAGATTTTTTATAGAGTGAGGTTTAGCATGTCTTCAGCCTAAAATTCAGACTCCCACTAGACCAAATTCAATTAAACAGATTTTTTTGTATTCATATAGGACTACAGATCTGTTCTCTCTTTTTAAAGAAACTCCTCAGTTGAAAGAATCACCCTATAGGTACAGACAAATTTATTTTCGAACCAACTTATAAAACAGTGCATTCAAGTTGTATATATCTGATGTTTGCTTTGTTATCTTTCTGCAGCACTCATAGTGTGTTCTGAGATTTTGGTAGACAAACTACATTAGATAAGAGTAGTTTGCTGGGTGTATACTGGGGTATCTTCTAAGCTCCACATGGGAAATACATTTGAGCCTCACATCAGTCTAGAACCATGGTTTGCAAATGTGTCTGTACCTTAGTCTGGAGAAATTTATTAAAATCCAGACTGTATGTACAGAGACCCTGACTTAATTATTCTGATATAGGGCCCAGAAATTAAGTACTTCTTCCAGCTGTAGTATTTTGGTGAAACCAACAATTCTGTCTTCTTTCTCCTTGTCTTTCCCATGCTGATTTTGAAGGAAGAACTTCATCACTCTTGTTATTGTTTATATGTCTCAAACTTAATGTGTAATCTTCTCCTACCTTCTGTTGTTGAAACTGGTCTTTTCCTACCTTTTCCCCATCATCAAAAATACATTCATGTTTATTTTTCAAAGCTTCTGAAGCTAAAAATTGTCCAGTTAGAAAAAATATATATAACCTCTTTTGTTTGCTTTTTGCTATCAAGGGAGCTTTAGCTGCATATCTCTGCATTTATCACTTGGGTAATAAGCTTTGTCAAAAGAAAGGAGGGTTTTGTCAGTGTCTGTTCCAAAAATATTGGAAAAGAGCTGCTCATTTTGACCTCAGTTTGGTCTGTGCCAAGTCATAGTAGAAGTCATTATGCCACAGGGAATTAGCACACTCTGCCAAGTCCCAACTTCTCAAAACCACTGGGTTGTGCTATGATAAACAATGCATACTGGTTAGAAAAAACATAGTCATTTAGAGACAACTTCAGTGCTCTGAACCCTTTCAGGAGCCTGGTATACCTTGATCCATAGGCTTAATTATCATAGCCACGTCTCCTGTGTCTCCTGCATTGATTGGCAGATGCTTTACCACTGCACCGCCTAGGAAGCCCACAGTTTCTCATAAGATTGTTTAATAGTTTAGATGAGTTAGTGAGTATGGTCAGGAGGTAGCACTGGGCTTGGGGAGTTTTTATAGTGTTTCTCTGGCAACAATCCAATGGCTAATCTGACTTTAGAGTTCCTGGGGGTAGTTTCTGGGAGAAATATTTACATGTATCATTTTTTAGTTGAATTTTATTGAGATAATTGTAGATTCACATGTAGTTGCTTAAAAATAATAGAGAAATCCCTTAAACACTTTACTTACTTCCCCCACCAGTCACATTTTGTAAACTTAGTATAGTATTACAGCAAGGATATTGACATTGCTATGATTGAATTTATTTAGGTTTCTCCAGCTTTGTTCTCCACTGGTGTGTGTGTGTGTGTGTGTGTGTGTGTGTGTGTGTGTGTGTGTGCACATATGTGTTGGAGGGGGATTGAGTTGTATGTAATTTTATCACAGTTGTTGGTTGGTGTATCTAGCATCTTAGTCATGATATGAAACATTCCAGATCATAAGAATCCATCAAGTTGCCCTTGTATGACCATACCCACCTCGCTCTAGTTTCTCCATACATCTTCTCTCCTATGCTAACTCTAGAAACCAGGACTCTGACCTCCACTTCTGAAATGTTGTCATTTAAAAATTGTTGCATACATAGAATCATACAAGTATGTGACCTTTAGGGACTAACATTTTTTTACCCAAGGTGCATGTATCAATGATTTGTTCTTCTTATTGCTGAATAATATTGCATATTACGAATGTACTACAGTTGAACTAGTCATCAACTGACGGAAATCTGGACTATTTTCAGTTTGGGGCTGTTATGAATAAAGTTGCTATGACTTATGCATGAAAATATATTTCTATTTCTTTGGGAGAAATGCCTGAGCTGAAAATTTCTGGGTTCTATGATAATTGCTTGTTTTGTTTTATAAGAAACTGCCAAATATTTCCAGAGGGTCTAGTATATCATTTTACATTCCCACCAGCAGTAGGATGTGTTTTCTCTGGATTCTTGCCAATGTTTCGCATGGTAACTATTTTTATTTTAGCCATTCTGTTAGGTAGATAGTGGTTTCAATTTACATTTCCCTAATAGCTAATGATGTTGAACGTCTTTTCATAAACTTATTTGCTGTTTGTATATTTTCTTCTGTGAACTATCTGTTCATGTCTTTTACCATTTTTTAAATTGTATTATTTTTTTACTATTGAGTTTTGAAAGTTCTTTATGTATTCTGTGGTTCTTGGTTGGATATGTGGTTTGCAAATATTTTCTCTTAGTGGGTAGCTTGTCTTTTCACCCTCTTCATTCCTGCTTGCATTGGGCTTGTTTTGCCTCTCTTTATCTAATTTCTTGAGGTAGAAACTTATATTATTAACTTGAGATCTTTCCTCTTCTGTAATATAAAATTTTAACAGGTGGCTCAGTGGTAAAGAATCCGGCTGTCAATGCAGGAGACAGGAGATCCAGGTTTGATTCTGGGTTGGGAAGATCCCTTAGAGGATGAAATGGCAACCTAGTTCAGTATTCTTGCCTGGAAAATCCCAGGGACAGAGGAACCTGGCCAGCTAGAGTCCATGGGGTTGCAAAGAGTCAGTAATGATTGCGCGTGCACACACACACACACACACACACACACACACACGCGCGCGCGCGCGCTACTGTAAAATTTCCCCTCGGCACTGTTTTAGCTGAGTCCTACATATTTTAATACATTGCTTCTTTATTTTCATTCAGTTCCATGTATCCTTTTTATGTCTTGTTATTTAGAAGTGTGTTATGTTCTAAATGTTCAGAGGTTTTTTTTCTTTTCTGTTTATTTCTAGTTGTTTCCATTATTAACAGAAACATGTTCTGTAGATTTCAACTCTTTAATTTGTTGCGATTTATTTATGATCAAAAATATGGTCTATCTTGGTGAAAGAATGTGTATTTTATTTTTAATTGCTGGAGTGTTCTTTATATGTCAGTTATTCCCTGTTGGTTGTGTTCTTCAGCTCATCTACATCCCTGCAGATTTTCTGCATAGTAATTCTCTCAGTTGCTGAATGAACTGTGTGAAACTCTGGGTCCTATTTAAATATCTTATGTTTAGTAGACACCATGTTTAGATTTATCTAGCTGATTGTGGTCTACTTTGGGCAATAGTTCTAATGTCACTTCCTGGTAGGCCAGCAGGTGAAGGCCAAGGGAAGAACTGACAGAATAGCAAAAGCGCTGGGACTAGAGACACATGGCTTGCTCCATTTCTCTCATTTTCACTTTATGTTAATTATATTAAGATGAAAATGTTTAAGTTCGTTTAAGAGGCATTTTGAAGACCCTCTGACACAATGAATGTATTGCTGTTAAACATATCAATGTCAGATGGTAGGGTAATTTCCTTTCCGTTGCCACAATAACCATCCAGAAATAAGGTTCCTTTACATTTATCTTCAAAGATATGCCAACAAAATAAGAATATTCTTGGATATAGAAAGAATATGAGAAATTTTATTGCATATACCACAAAATTAGACTGAGTTTCTCAGCCATGACCTGACAATATCTAATATATGGTATTTATATTCCTGTTGAATATTTACCTTATTCTGCAAGGTCTGACAAAAACTAAAATGATTTATTTGGATAAACTGAGATGACTGAGTTTCATGCTAGCAAGAAAATAGTGGAGAAGTATTTTAATGCTACAAAACATATGTCTTTAAAAATAATTCTAAATGAAGAACATTTTATAAGTATTTAAAGGAAGTATTTTGTAATCATCATCATTATAAATATATGAATTTTCAGACTCTTTTGCATTTCTCACACTTTGAATACATCAGATTAGAATATAAACTCCTTACTTCATAAGCCAGAGGTGGTTACATCATGATTTTCAGATCAAGAAAACTTATATAATCCTTCTCACCCTCTCAGATTTATTAGGCCTATATTTCAGAGTTCTGGCTAGGACAACAACCATGGTTAGGAGATGCTACTGTACTGTTAGTTCTGCATATCCAAAAAGATGTTGTGTTTACATTAAAAAAATTAGAATGATATATACACAGTTTTACAACTGAAATATTTGTTTTATGTATATAGCCTATAAGCTAATACCAGAAAAATGTCAGAAATACAAAAATTCTACAAAGGCATCCTTGGTTCCCCTGCACAACACCCTGCCCTTAATGATTCAGGACAGGCACAGCTGGGCAACTCTCTCATCACTGGGAAAGAGTTCCTGAGCCACATGTCATTTCAAATACTGTTTGAAAGTGAGGACATTTACTCTAGACCCAGACCACCTAGATTTGAACTCCAGCTTTGCAACTTACCTAGTAGTAAAATGACCTTGAAGAAATCACTAAATTTTCTTTTGCTTTAGTTTCTTTCACTGTAAAAAGGGGATGGTATTAGTATCTGTCCTAGAGATTTGTTGTAAGATTAAATATGTCAATGAATGAAAAGTGTTTGTTGTAGGACCTGGTTTAGAGTAATATGCTAAATATTATTCTTAAGAAGTTTACATCACTGATGATTTATTCTGTAATAGGAAGGTCAATTGCCACATCAATTTTGATCACTAGATTTGTGACCTTGGATATTTCACTTCATTCATCTGCCTTTGTGCTTCTCACTAGTAAGATGAGTAATTCTTGCCCTTGTTATCCCACAATGATTTAAATAAGAGTTGTATTCAAAGGCTAAGGGCACAGAACACACAGGAGCAAGCATCAATAATGTAGGTGGGAATTCACAGACAGTGTCAGTAGGAGTGTGAGTTCTTGTTTTTGCAACTTTCTAGGGAGATGTGCTTGGACTATGGGGTGGGATGTTGGGAGAGGTATTCTGTACACTTCTTTTTTCTCTTTTTAATGGAGAGAGCATAACAGTGATATTACTCAGAAAGTTAAATAATTGAAGTTGTGGTTTCAGTTTTTAATGATGTTATGAAAAAGCTAGTTCTCTAAAACGTACCTGGAAACAAAAAAGAAAGTTATGAGACAACCTAGAGAGAGAGAGGTCCACAGTCAAGACAACATTCGTTTTTCTGCATAAGAATGAAATCTAAAATATAAGTAAATAATTTATTTTTACTTAAAAATAATTAAGGTATAGTTTATACGTAGCATTATTTAGTTCTGGGTGTTGTTTAGTTGCTAAGTCATGTCTGATTCTTTGTGATCCCATGACCTTGTAGCCTGCCAGGCTCCTCTGTCCATGGGATTTCCCAGGCAAGAATCCAAGAATGGATTGCCATTTCCTTCTTCAGGGGATCTTCCTGAGACAGTGGTCAAAACCACATCTCCTGCATTGATAGGCAGATTCTTTACTGCTGAGCCACAAGGGAAGCCCAATTTTAGTGTACAACATACCAATTTGATATTTATATATATTGCAAAATGATTATCACCATAAGTCTGGGGAATATCAGTCACCATACAGTTACAAAATTTTTATTCTTGTGGTTCTAAGATCTATTCTCAGCAATTTAAAAATATGCAATATATTAATAATATTATTGACTATAGTCACCACACTGTACATTACATTCCCATGACTTATTTATTTTATAACTGACAGTTTGTAACTTCTCCCTTTACTCATTTCTCCCACCCTTCAATCTCTTCTCTGTATCTATTAGTTTAGTTTTTATTTTCTTTTAGATTTCACACAAAAATGAAATCAATATTTGTCTTTCTCAGTCTGACTTATTTCACATAGTATAATCCCCTCAAGAACATCCATGTTGTTGTAAATGGCCAGATTGCATTCTTTTTTATGGCTGAGTAGTATTCTTTTGCATATAAGCATATATATAATATATATATATCTCACATCTTTTTTGTCTGTTCATCTATTGATGGACATATCTTGGCTAGGGTAAATAACATTACAGTGAAAATAAGTGTGCCTATATCTTTTTAAATTATGTTTTGCATATATGCATATATATATATCACATCTTTTTTGTCTGTTCATCTATTGATGGACATATCTTGGCTAGGGTAAATAACATTGCAGTGAAAATAAGTGTGCCTATATCTTTTTAAATTAATGTTTTTCTGTTCTTTTTATAAATGCCCAGAAGTGGAATTGCTAGATCATATGGTAGTTCTATTTTTCAGTTTTGGGGAACTTTCATATTGTTTTCCATAGTGGTTGCATCAATTTACATTCTGATCAACAGTGCACAAGAGTTCCTTTTCTCCATAGTCTTGCAAGTACCTGTCATTTCTTGTGCTTTTTTCATAATAGTCATTTTAGCAGGTGTGAGGTGGTATCTCATTGAGGTTTTAATTTATATTTCCCTGATCATAAGTGATGTTAGGCATCTTTTCATGTGCTTATTGACCATCTTCATGCCTTTGGAAAGATGTCTATTCGGATTCTCTGCCAATTTTTAAAACAGATTGCTTGTTTTTACTGTTGAGTTGTATGAGTTCTTTATATGTTTTGGATATTAACTCTTTATTGGATATATGATTTGCAAATATTTTCTCCCATTCATTAGGTTACACTTTCATTTTTTAAAATTTCCTTTGCTGTTCCCTGGTGGCTCAGTGGTGAAGAATCTGCCTACAACGCAGGAGCTGTAGGAGACATGGGTTCAATCCCTGGGTCAGGAATATCCCCTGAAGGAATATCCGTGCTCTCTTGCCCAGAGAATCCCCGGGACAGAGGAGACTGGAAGGCTACAGTCCATAGCGTCGCAAAAAGTCGGACACGACTGAAGTGACTTAGCATAGCACAGCACAGAAGCCTTTTAGTTTGATGTAGTCCCACTTGTTGACCTTTGGTTTTGTTGCTTTTGCATTTTGGTGTCAAATACAAAAATCATCATCTGGACTGATGACAGAGAGCTTACTGCTTATGTTTTCTAATAGCAGTTTTACAGTTTCAGGCTTTATATTCCAGTACATCTTGAGTTAACTTTTGTGTGTGGTTTCAGATAGTAGTCCAGTTTCATTCTATTGCATGTGGCTGTCCAGTTTTCCCAACAGCAGTTACTGAAGAGACTGTCCTTTCCTTGTCTTCTTTGTAAATTATTGATCATATCTCTTTAGGTTTATTTCCGGTCTCTTTATTCTGTTCTGTTAATTTATGTATTTTTATGCCAAGATGCTAACTGCTTTAGTAAGGATTTTTTAAATTGTTAAACACAATGTAAATTAAATGAATTTGTCTGTGAATACCCCAAAGTAGTGTTGGGGTATTACAATGGAAATATTACAATGGAGAATATAATATACAGATTATATAGTGCACATGAGATTATGTTCTTAAATCTAAATATAAAACTTTTATTAAATGTCTAAAAATCTTATCTTAAAATGATCCTTATGGTGAATATATGTGATTAATACCTCACAGCTGAAATGAGGGATATCATTAATGGAGAAGGAAATTAAAAAGTAATTAAAGGACTATATCAAGATAATTATGTGTATAAAACATAGCAATGTTATAAAGCCACTAATTTGCACAGTTTTTATAATATATTTGAAAGTGAAAGTCACTCAGTAATGGCCGACTCTTTGTTACCCCATGTACTATACAGACCATGGAATTCTCCAGGTCAGAATACTGGAGTGGGTAGCCTTTCCCTCCTCCAGGGGATCTTCCCAACCCAGGGATTGAACCCAGGTCTCCTGCATTGCAGGCAGATTCTTTACCAGCAGAGCCACAAGGGATATATATTTAATTATTTGTAAATTCACCAGAAGAAAATTCACATGTGCAAATACATGTATAGTATTAGAACTTGCAGTGGAAATTTTAATTAACATGGCCACATTTCAGTGAGGAAATGGAAAATTTCATAACTTTTCCAACATTCAGTTGGTAATATGTGATGGAAGTAGGATTCAGACCTGTATTTGCTATAGTTAAAAGATGATGATTTACGTTCTAGACCAAATAAGAAAGATTTAGCTTGCTCCAATGTATGCTGCTACTGCTGCTAAGTCGCGTCAGTTGTGTCTGACTCTGTGTGACCCCATAGACAGCAACCCACTAGGCTCCTCTGTCCTAGGATTCTCCAGGCAAGAACACTGGAGTGGGTTGCCATTTCCTTCTTCAATGCATGAAAGTGAAAAGTGAAAGTGAAGTTGCTCAGTCGTGTCCGACTCTTAGCGACCCCGTGGACTGCAGTCTACCAGGCTCCTCCGTCCATGGGGTTCTCCAGGCAAGAGTACTGGAGTGGATTGCCATTGCTTTCAATGTATACAGTGATACCATCCTCTGGTCAGGGATGGTTTCATGGACCTTGAAGCTGTGCTTGGATTAATGTGCTGCTATTGGCATCTTGAAAGTTCAGAGGCATTTGAATAAGTGGAACTTCATTTTTATGCAAATTATGTAACAGGTCCTGCTTTCGGGAAATATGTCAGCAACTTTTTTTTTTTTTTCTTATTTGCTGTGATGTTAAGTGCATTCCTTAACATCTCTGTTTTCATCTCCTTTCTTAAAAATTCAGATTCTGCTGAAATGAACTAGTATAACCATTTAGGAAACATTTTCAGATAGGTCAGTTTCACTCATCATAGATTCTTTAAACAATTTTTATTGGAGTGTAGTTGTTTTACAATGTTGTGTTAGTTTCTGCTGTACAACAAAGTGAATCATCTATACATATACACATATCCTCTATTTTTTGGATTTTCTTCCCATTTAGGTCAACACAGGGCATGAGTAGAGTTCCCTGGGTTCTCATTAGTTATCTGTTTTATACATAAAAGTGTTAATATGTCAATCCCAATCTTCTAATTTCCCCTCCCTCCTTTAGCACCGTGGTATCCACACATTTGTTCTCTACATCTGTGTCTCTATTTCTGCTTTGCAAATAGATTCATCTGTACCATTTTTTCTAGACTCCACATATATGTCTTTTTAAATTTATTTATCTTAATTGGAAGCTAATTACTTTATAATTTTGTAGTGGTTTTGCCATACATTGACATGAATCAGCCATGGGTGTAATGTGTTCCACATCCTGAGCCCCTCTCCCACCTCCCTGCCCATCCCATCCCTCTGGGTCATCCCAGTGCACAGCCCTGAGCACCCTGACTCATGCATTGAAACTGGACTGGCAATCTGTTTCACATACAATCATATACGTGTTTCAATGCTATTCTGTCAAGTCATCCCACCCTCATCTTCTCCCACAGAGTCCAAAAGACTGTTCTATACATCTGTGTCTCTTTTGCTGTCTCGCTTATAGGGTTATCATTACCATCTTTTAAAAATCCATATACATGGATTAGTATACTGTATTGGTGTTTTTCTTTCTGACTTATTTCACTCTATATAATAGGCTCCAGTTTCATCCACCTCATTAGAACTGATTCAGATGCATTCTTTTTAATGGCTGGGTAATATTCCATTGTGTATATGTACCACTGCTTTCTTATCCATTCATCTGCTGATGGACATCTAGGTTGCTTCCATGTCCTGGCTATTATAAACAGTGCTGCAATGAACATTGGGGTACANCATTACCATCTTTCTAAATTCCATATATATATATTAGTATACTGTATTGGTGTTTTTCTTTCTGGCGTACTTCATTCTGTATAATAGGCTCCAGTTTCATCCACCTCATTAGGACTGATTCAAATGCATTCTTTTTAATGGCCGAGTAATATCCCATTGTGTATATGTACCACAACTTTCTTATCCATTCATCTGCTGATGGACATCTAGGTTGCTTCCATGTCCTGGCTATTATAAACAGTGCTGCAATGAACATTGGGGTACACGTGTCTCTTTCAATTCTGGTTTCCTTGGTGTGTATGCCCAGCAGTGGGATTGCTGGGTCATATGGCAGTTCTATTTCAAGTTTTTTAAGGAATCTCTACACTGTTCTCCATAGTGGCTGTACTAGTTTGCATTCCCACCAACAGTGTAAGAGGGTTCCTTTTTCTTTGTACCCTCTCCAGCTCTTATTGTTTGTAGACTTTTGGATCGCAGCCATTCTGACTGGCATGAGATGGTACCTCACTGTGGTTTTGATTTTAGGGAGGTCTTTTTAAAAACAAATTTAATGAGAGCTTTTTAATCTTATACTTTCAATAATGTCTCCCTGAACCAATTTATGTCATAGATGACGAGAAACAGGCTATTTTATTATGCTCTTCACATAGTGATTCAATTTCTAATTAGAAGTTGATGAAGTTCTTTCATTTAGTACAGTATCATTGGCACCACATTTTCCAACTGCAGTAAGAAGTTCAGTTATCTTGCAGAAGATAAAAGACAGGGGAATTTATTCACCAATCTAGAAATATATATATAAAGGGCATGTGCATGTGTATATGTATGTGCATTGACTAGAAACCAAGCTTGAGGACAGCATGTCCCTATGTCCTGAAGTGAAAAGCTAGACAAACTGTGCTTTATCTTGTAGCACCGCCCAGAAGAGGTCAGTCAAGTCCAATGACCAACTGCGTACACCTTGCCCCACATAAACAGATCATTTGAGAGAATTTTTGGAAAGAGTTCCTAGGAATGAGGAATTACTAGTGGTTCTTAAAGCTGCTGTTTGGAAGTGACCTGTGGCTCACATTTCCCTGATCAAATCAAGTCACATGAAACATGATGTGGGTAGGAGAAAGCACACT
>SJYV01018224.1:0-15577 GCA_006410875.1 Neotragus pygmaeus | reverse complement strand
GAGATTTCTCAACTATCCATATTGAGAAATCTAGTATGAGGCCATTCAACACATAGGAAGAAAAACCTTACTGACCCTGGCCCAAAGAAACTGGTGTATGCTATTAAATATGGAATGTGTTTTGTTACTTCCTTTCCTCCATAATCTATTGCTTTTCCACCTTTGGATAATGAGTGGAAATCATAGCTAAATTCTTCAATGAGTCAATAAATTGCAGAATATTGAAAAGGGATCACCACAGAAGTAAATGTGTACCTAGAACTTACCTAGTTGTCATCTATTATCATCCTGGAATCTGCCATTTGGGAATTATCTGGTTTTATTATGTTGTGAAGGAAACAAACCCTTTTTCTAGTCCATGTTGGAAAGTTATATTATGGTTGAAATAGGGTATAGATAAGTGAAGAACATCATAGGGATATGATATTCTGCATGTTCATCTCTGTTGGAGCTGTCATATATATTTTGAAGAAAGATTATACTAAAGACTCAATTCAAGTCAAACCATGAAGAACTGATATATGGTCAAAAGTTCATAATTACAGTAGTCAAGCCTCTGAATATAGTGCGAAGGCAGATCAAATTGGAAAACTGGAGAAAAGCTAATAAATTTTACTTGCTAAAGGTATGTTTTTACTTTTCTTGGTTGGACAAATTACAAAATATTCTTAATGCNATTACAGTAGTCAAGCCTCTGAATATAGTGAGAAGGCAGATCAAATTGGAAAACTGGAGAAAAGCTAATAAATTTTACTTGCTAAAGGTATATTTTTACTTTTCTTGGTTGGACAAATTGCAAAATATTCTTAATGCAATAGAATAGATGTGGATATGACTATACATACTGGCTCATAGATAAGAAATTCAGTGAGAGTACTTTGTGTTTCAGTAACTGGATATGACCTTGTTTGGTACACTTTTGTGAAAGGGCTGAATGTACTTTCTGCTTACTGAATAATCAAAGAAATTGCCCTAATCAGAAAGATGGATTACACTATTTGAACTGTCCTTAGGGACATATTCAATCTTAGGGAGCTGAAGACTGGTAACTGACATCTTTGCTTCAGTTTCTGTTGAGTTTCTAATATCTGCAACTGAAAATCTTGACTAATACAATATGAATATAACAATACTTAAGAATAGACTTCTTACTATGGAGTATAACAAATTCAATAATAAAAGAGTAGTCAATAATAATATAATTTTATGAAAGTATTTTAATGTGAAGAATATTTTACATAATTTCTTACAATGATAATAATTATATGTTAATTGTTATCTGTACTTCACAAAGGAAAACTGAAGCCTTGATATCTTAAGGTCTAGCACCTTATAAATAAGAGCCAAATTTGAACTTAAATTTTGTTTCCCACAAATAACAGAATATTTTTATTTCATTAAAGCAATCATCAGGAAGTGTATTATATTCAACTCCCACATACTTCACCTGGGATGCATGTGAGTAAGCATCCTGCATAGCACCATGTACAAAGGAATACCAGAAATTAGCACTGTTTCTATTCTTGTCAAGTATAGAGTATAATGTGAAAGTAAAAGAAAACAAAACATAAGCAAATAAGTGATTGGAAAGTAAGAAAGCTTCATATGGAAAAAGAAAATATGTGGTACTTTAATAGAAAATAGAACATTGGAATGGATTGTGNCCCATGGACTATATTCCATGGAATTCTCCAAGTCAGAATACTGGAGTGGGTAGCCTTTGCCTTCTCTAGGGGATCTTCCCAACCCAGGGATAAAACCCAGGTCTCCTGCATTGCAGGCAGATTCTTTACCAACTGAGCACAAGGGAAGCCCAAGAATACTGGAGTGTGTAGCCTATCCCTTCTCCAGTGGATCTTCCTGATCCAGGAATGGAACCAGTGTCTCCTGCATTACAGGCAGATTCTTTACCAAGGAACCAGGGAAGCCCAATAAGTTTAGTAGTTAAAAGTGATAAAAAAAAAAAGGGGGGGGGATGTTACCAAATGTACAGTTGTAATGACACGGATTTTCCCAGAGACTTTAAGTTTTGATGGACTTTGGAAAATAAGTAGTCTGAAAATAGAGAAAAGAAACTATAGGCCACAAGTCATGTGGAGTATGAAACAAAAATCATCTTTGACTTATGGGAACTGCAAGAGATAAGATATCCATATATCTTTCAGGAGTATACTGAAAGGTAGTTGAGAACTGGGGGGAGAGAAAAAATTAGCCAAGATGGTGTGTTCAGGCTCTCTCATGCCATGTTTTTTAAATAATGACTATGTAACACCTGAGATCATTTATAGCACTGTGCATGTGCATCACATGGTTTTCGTTTGGTCATGGGCTACTTTGTGTTGTATGCCTGTATGAGCTCCACCTAAAAAGTGGTGGCATTACCTCTGTGTCTTGCCTGTGTTTGTTTGGTCAGACAAGAGAGGAGAGAATATAGCACATCTATTTGTACAGCTGCTGTGTCAACCAGGAGAGAACACTGTTATGGCTGCTGTGTCAGTCAAGAGAGAGGTTGTGTTGTGTTAGGTAATGCTATGGCTGCTGCTATGCCTTCTGCATCAGACAGGAAATAATAAGCATGTCTGCAGTTCCTGGAGTCTTCCTCCAGCCTCTTAGCTCATGTCTTGCCTACCCTGGGTTCAGCAAGCAATGTGAACAGCAAAACAATTGGCATCACTAACAGGATCAGCAATAAAAGAACAGAGGAAAGATTGCTGAGTTTAGAACAAATGATTTAGGTAAGTTTTAAGACTGAATCTGAACATAGTAGCATAAGATTAACATGTGGTAACCAGTGAGTTCTGGGGGTTATTGAAGCTAAGATATATGAATCATGATGAAAGGCAAAGGGAAATGAAACACTGCATAGGTTTCCGCTTTTAAACAGGAAATCAAAACACCATAACTTCAAAACTCACATTTTCACAGAATTCCTGTCTAAGCAGTTGGGAGTGTCAGAGTCTAAGGTCAGGAGGATCAACCAACTCTGCAACAGTAATGGCCATCAGAAGGGTGAGAACACAAGGTAACCAGAAATACCATGTATCCCATTGGTTCTCAAACTCGAGTGTGAAACAAAGCAAATGGAATGACTTATTAAAACTACAGAGTTCTGAGCTCCGATTCAATACATCTGGAACAAGGGTTTTAAACTTGTAGTTCTAATGACCCTGATGATGCTGCCCCTGCTGCTTATCCCTGGCATCACTTCGTGAATCCCTGGTTTATACTCAAAGGATGTTAAGCTATGGTGGCATCTACCATTCTTCTCCCTGAAAAGAAGACATTCACTTTCTTTCAGCATGGCTGATTACGGTTGAGTGCTCAAACCATATGTTTGAATATGCAATGTAGAACATTTATAAGATTACACAGAAACTGTTTACTGAAGTAATCTCTGGGGAATAAGAATAGAGAGGTAAGGAGATAAGAAATAGAACACAGATCCTTTGACCTCTTTAAAATTCTAAAAACAATTTCTTTATTCTAAGAAAGACCAGCTGTTTAAGATCCTCATCAAACACCCCTTCTTTCAAAAGTCCTCATTCTCTTGCTCGTAGCTACCACACTTGTTCTTTTCCTAGCTGTGTTAATTCAGGGTCCCAGACAGATATAAAATTTAACCCATACATTTCAAATGAAAAGACTGTGTACAGAAGTGTGAGCAAGTTAAGGGAACAGAGAGGAATAATGAAATACCCAGAGGTGAAAAATAGTTGACAAACACAAAGGTATAAGGAGAAGAGATTGTAGCTCTGGAGCCCCAGCTGAGGGACATGGGAATTGTAATTTTCAAGAGTTATTCCTCTTACCAGAGGAAACAAAGGAAAATAACCCAAGCTATCCCCTCTCCTGAATTCTGAAATCCTACAGACAATATCTATGAGTCAAACCCAACTGAAAACTAGTCATCAAAAAAGTATAGGTGACACGTTCACTAGGCTCAGTCTCTCTCTTTGAAAACAGTAACAAAAGGAAGGATGGAGAATATATCTAGTGGCAAACAGATCAACACAGCCAGTCACAATTTTCCCAAAAACCACTCTCTTCAGCAGCTCTATGCTCTCTTTTTCTGATTATATAAAGTAAGCTAGGCTTCCCTGGTGGCTCAGAAGATAAAGCATTTACCTACAATGCGGGAGACCTGGGTTTGATCCCTGGGTCAGAAAGATCTTCTGTATAAAAAATTGCAACCAACTCCAGTACTGGTGCCTGGAAAGTCCCATGGATGGAGCCCATGGGGCCATGACGGGTCCAGACCCGGTGGATCCAGGGAATTCGAAGCAGGGATAGAGTCAGTGATTAAAGAGAGATTAATTAGAAATTTAAAGAGGGATTAGGGAATAATAATGTAGTGAAAAAATAGAGGAGAAAAGAGGCTGATATTCCTTGGTTTACATGGAAAGCTAATAAAGTCTCAAGACAAGAAACTTGCACCATCTATGTTAGGCCACAGGCGCCCAGTTGAATAGTGGAGGGTGCCCTGCCTTGGGCTCCCTCTTGCATGGGTCTTAGAAGCCCAAGCAAATAAGTAGACATGGAGAGCCTCTGCATTCCAAGGGATCAGCCTGAAAAAGAGAGGGAGGGAGAGGGAGAAAGAGAGAGAAAAAGTCGACATGGGAGAGGCCAAGCTTGTGCAAACCCCCTCCCCCCCATAATTTTATTTTCAAAAGGTGCTGGTATACCGTAAGCTTTACATAATGGAGGATACAGAGTCATGCAGGGGCAGCAGTCCTGACCCTTATCAATACCAGGTTTTCTTTCTGCATATCTTTCTGTATAAAAAAGATCTCAAGTGATTTACATTATCTTCTGGCCAAGAGGCCTGTTAACACTTTATGGCTCTCTTCCATAAAGAATGTTAATCTCATTTTCCCTGAAGTGTTTTTCTTTCATCTGCATCACCCTCAAAGCACTAAATGAAGTTACATCCCTGTAGAAAAAAGGTGCAGTGGGTCATAACAAAAAAGGTACTTAACTCAAAGATCTATGTTATTACTAGCTTTTTCTATATACCAACTATATCAAGAAATAAAAGACATGAAAATTTGGCAGCAAGCAGGCGGCAGCAGTGGCCGGCACACTAAGTGTGGCTGAGAGCTACCCTACATCCAAGGTCAGGGGCAGCGGCCTAGAGTGCCAGGCTGCAATGGCACAGGAGTGGCTGAGAGAAGCTATCCCATGTCCTAGATCAGGGGCAGCAGCCGAGAGGAGCTACCCGGCATCCGAGGTCAGAGGCTACAGCTGAGAAGAGATACCCTGTGACTGAGGCCAGGGACAGTGGCCAGGAGGAGCTACCCCACATCCAAGGTCAAGGACGATGACTGAGATGAGCTACCCAGCATCCGAGGCCAGGGGTGGTGGCTGAGAGGAGCCACCCCATCTCCGAGGCCAGGGGCAGTGCCTGAGTCCAGGAATGGCGGCCAGGAGAAGCAAGCCACGCCCAAGGCCAGGGCGGCAACCGGGAGGAGAAACCCCATGTCCAAGGAGCGGTGGCTGTGCGGGTGCAAGAGGGCCTAGAGGAGCCATCATGATGTTGAAAGTCACGATGGGCAGCGGGAGGAGATACCCATCATCTAAGGTAAGGAGTAGCAGCTGTGCTTTGCTGGAGCGGCCATGAAGAGATACCTCACACCCAAGGCAAGAGAAACCCAAGTAAGATGGTAGATGTTGCAACAGCGCATCAGAGGGCAGACACACTGAAAGCATATTCACAGAAAATTAGTCAATCTAATCACACTAGGACCACAGCCTTGTCTAACTCAATGAAACTAAGCCATGCCCGTGGGGCAACCCAAGATGGGCGGGTCATGGTGGAGAGGTCTGACAGAATATGGTCCACTGGAGAAGGGAATGGCAAACCACTTCAGTATTCTTGCCTTGAGAACCCCAAGAATGAAGGGATAGAGCCAAAGCAAAAGCAATACCCAGCTGTGGATGTGACTGGTGATAGAAGCAAGGTCCGATGCTGTAAAGAGCAATATTGCACAGGAACCTGGAATGTCAGGCCCATGAATCAAGGCAAATTGGAAGTGGTCAAATNTGTTGAAGGGCTTGGCAGAATAAGCAAAAGCTAAAATTTTTGGAAAACAACAAGATGAAAGGGCTATAATTTGATGAGGAGTAAAACAATAAGATTATGAGGATACTCTCAGTTCAGATAAAATGCATTCATTATCTTGCAGGCAGACATATTTAAATTGGGAGAGATAGTGCCATATATTAGCTGTAAAGTTGTCTTATTCACAATGTAGAGAGGGAATGTGGGAGGTTGGTAAAATGCAATGCAGAGATGCAAATTAAGAAGTTGTTGTAGTCATTATTGCAGAATCAAATGATTAATGGCAGTGAATG
The DNA here is from genome assembly GCA_006410875.1 of Neotragus pygmaeus. Taxonomy (NCBI): domain Eukaryota; kingdom Metazoa; phylum Chordata; class Mammalia; order Artiodactyla; family Bovidae; genus Neotragus; species Neotragus pygmaeus. Next base: position 9,226 of record SJYV01018224.1, on the reverse strand, counting down.
GAAAAANCAATAAGATTATGAGGATACTCTCAGTTCAGATAAAATGCATTCATTATCTTGCAGGCAGACATATTTAAATTGGGAGAGATAGTGCCATATATTAGCTGTAAAGTTGTCTTATTCACAATGTAGAGAGGGAATGTGGGAGGTTGGTAAAATGCAATGCAGAGATGCAAATTAAGAAGTTGTTGTAGTCATTATTGCAGAATCAAATGATTAATGGCAGTGAATGGAAAAAGAAAATAGATCCAAATGATCTTAGATTGGAAATAGATACCAACAGATTAAAAAGAAAGAAGATGTAGATGGTGAATTTGAACTCTGGAATAAAGTAGAAGAAATTAAAAAAAAAATTACTCCTGTTTCTTGATATAAGCCTTTGATTAAATTGTTAATACAACTCCTAAGTGGTTATAGCTATTTGCCCGGAGCCAGCACGGGAGATCCCACCCATCACAAGGTCATGTGGAAGAGACCTGATGAGCAAGGCGGATCAGGACTCAAGGGACCCCCTGGACCTGCTCGAGCATCTACCCTAAACCCAGAATCTGTCTGTCTTACTATTTTGTGCCTTTCACCAACTCTTCTGACATTAACAGGGGGCTATCCCCGACCACATTTCTCTGGAAAGAAATCAACTTAGGGGTCTAGTTAATAAGTCTTTTGGCCATGAAAGGAATATTTCAATTCAAACCCCCTCTATTGGCATTCTAGCTTGCTTGGCAGGTTTATCCAGACTCTTGCAGATACATATGTGATTGTTCACAGCCTCCCAAATGTGAGAGACATGGGAAGCCTAAAGCATCCTAAAAATATAGAGCCTTTCAAAGAGTTAAAACTCCAGTACTGTTGAGCCAATGCTTGCTGCCAACTGCCCATATCCCTTATCCATTGTGCACCTGGAAGGAGGCTGACATAGATTAGAAATATAAAGAAAAAACACTTCAAGGGAAAATAAGTTTTCTGATTGAGCAGCCTTTATCAAAAGAGGGTCATAAAATGTCCACAGGCTTCTAAGGCCAGAAGATAATGTATACAACATTGTTTATGGGAAAGGTATGCAGAAAAAATCCTGGTTTCAATAAACACAAAACAGATGTAATGTTTGGGCTGACTCTGCATGACATTGCATCTTTCATTTCCCTCTATGTACAAGTCAAGGTATAAAAGTTCCTTTTGAAAATAAAGTTAGGGGCCTCACTCACCCAAGCTTGGTCTCCCCATGTCATTCTCTCTCTCTCTCTTTTCTGACGCCAATGCCGTCTCTCCTGAGGGCACCCCTAGATCCTGCTGGGGTTATTGAAGTGCATTCACTAATTTCCTTTTTTTAAATAAACAGGTTGTTTTTGCTTAATTATTCCTATTTAATTCCAAACATGAATATCTTAAAGAAAAATCAAAATTTTACCTATAAAAGTCTGGAAAAGCTCTCTTTTTATGCAGTAGTTACATGTGCATAAACTACAAAAAAAAAAAAAGAATAACAAACTAGAAGCAAATACAAATCTATAAGGGATGGATTGCTGATACCAGAAGCAAATAAAAATCCATATTGGATGGATTACTAATACCAGAGTGATAAATTATGAAAGCACTATCATTGAAGTAGATGTTGATAGAGAAGCTTTTAAAGTTCTGGCAGATATTGTTTGTAAATGACACTTTGCAATCATAGGAACGCTAAAAAGAAAAATGATAAACTACCATGTACATANTACCAGAGTGATAAATTATGAAAGCACTATCATTGAAGTAGATGTTGATAGAGAAGCTTTTAAAGTTCTGGCAGATATTGTTTGTAAATGACACTTTGCAATCATAGGAACGCTAAAAAGAAAAATAATAAACTACCATGTACATAAAGCCAATGCTGTGCATAAACAACCAAAAGTGAACAGAAACTATAAATAGACTTCTAAGAATTATAGTCTGTCTTTGTGAACTGTTTAATTTTTTCATAAAAATGGGCATAATAATACTAATGTAGAGGTAAATTTATACATATTAACATATGCACATGAACTACTCATACATATATATTTCCAGTATTTGGCCATTATTTTTCATATTCATAATTCACAAAATATTTTCTCATTCAAAAAAAAAAAACTTTACATAGAAAATCAAATTTCCACATGGCAATAATATTGAATTTACTAGGCAACAATTGTAATTTAAAAGTTGTATATACTTAATAACATTGTTTCGCAATCACAAACAAAATAATTATTGATAGAACTACAAATAGAAATACATGAATTCAATATCATGATAAGATACTTTAAGGCATGTCTTTCAGTAATTGGTAAATAAAAATAAGCAATAAAATGCATGTATGTATATTATATGTATGAACAATAAAATTTAAAAAAAATAATATATCATAACTGAGGAAACCCAGATATTAGACTTCCAAGATAAAGACTTTAAATCAGCTATTTTTAAAATGTTCAAAGATCCAAAGTAGCTATATTTCAAGAACTAAAAGATGATATGAGAATAATATGTAACAACCCTGGGATTTCTTTGGAAGGAATGATGCTAAAGCTGAAACTCCAGTACTTTGGCCACCTCATGCGAAGAGTTGACTCACTGGAAAAGACTCTGATGCTGGGAGGGATTGGGGGCAGGAGGAGAAGGGGACGACTGAGGATGAGATCGGCATCACGGACTCGATGGACATGAGTCTGAATGAAGTCTGAGAGATGGTGATGAACAGGGAGGCCTGGCGTGCTGCAATTCATGGGGTCGCAAAGAGTCGGACACGACTGAGCAACTGAACTGAACTGAAGATAGCATGAATAAGATGACTTAAATTACAATAGCAAAAAGTAACAAAGTGCATTTCTGGAGGTGAAAAGTCCAATAAATTAAATTTAAAATGTACTAGTGTGATACCACTTCAAGTCTGGAAAAGCACCAGAAAGAAGCAGTGTACTATAGGATAATTGAAGCTATCCCATCTTAAGTGCAGAAAGTAAAATGAATGAAGAAAAATGAACAGAGCCTCAGAGATTGCAGGCCTCTATTAAGGTATCAACATAAGCACAACTGGAGGTTCAGAGGATGGAAGAGAAAGGGTCAACAATGATATCTGAGGACTTAATGACTGCAAAGCCAGTAAACCACATATTATTAAACCACACACAATGAATCTCAATGAACTCCAGGTACAATGTATGCCGTGTTATGCTAAGTTGCTTCAATCACACCTGAGTCTTTGCAACCCTGTGGACTGTAGCCCACAAGGCTCTNAAATGAATGAAGAAAAATGAACAGAGCCTCAGAGATTGCAGGCCTCTATTAAGGTATCAACATAAGCACAATTGGAGGTTCAGAGGATGGAAGAGAAAGGGGCAACAATGATATCTGAGGACTTAATGACTGCAAAACCAGTAAACCACATATTATTAAACCACACACAATGAATCTCAATGAACTCCAGGTACAATGTATGCTGTGTTATGCTAAGTTGCTTCAATCACACCTGAGTCTTTGCAACCCTGTGGACTGTAGCCCACAAGGCTCTGCTCTTCTTGGGATTCTCCAGGCAAGAATATTGGAGTTATTTGTCGAGCTTTGTTCCAGGGGATCTTCCTGACCTGGGAGTCATACTTCCATCTCTTATGTCTCCAGTATTGGCAGGCAAGTTCTTTACCACTAACACCAGACTGGAAACCTCCAAGTACAATATAATCAAAGAAACACAACAAATTTTTGAAGCATAACAAACTTTTTAAAGACAAAGAAGAAGAAAAATCGTGTGAACAGTAAGAGAGAAGCAATTCATCATATAAAAGGGATGCTCTATAAGATTTTCAGAAGATTTATTTTCAGAAGCCATGAAGTACAGAGAGCAGTAGAATGATTTACTAATACCACTACTAGGAAAAGAGCGTATATCAAAAATTCAACATCCAGTAAAACTATTTTTCAAAATGAGTAAGAAATAAAGACAAGTTCAGATAAATAAAACTGAGAAAATGAATAGCTAGCAGACTATCCCTTCACTATGTTGTTGTTCTTCAGTCAGTTAGTACTGTCTGACTCTTTGCAACCCCATGAACTGCAGCACACCAGGCTTCCTTGTCCTCTACTATCTCCCAGAGTCTGCTCAAGTTCACGTCCATTGAGTCAGTGATGCTATCTAACAATCTCATTCTCGTTAGCCCTCTTCTGTTTATTCCCTCAATCTTTAAGGTCGTGTACAAAGTACTATGAGAAATACTAGAAAGAGTTGTTATGGCTGAAACGGAAGAATACTAGGCAAGAACTTGAATCTACATAATGAAATGAAGAGCTGTGAGAAAGATAGCTTCATAAAAGACTGTATTATTTTTCCTCTCATTTTTTTTCTTCTGATTAAACAGACAAATGTATTAATAAATAAGTACAAAAATGTATTGATGGGCACATGATGTATAAAAACATATGTTCTATGATGATAGCATGAAGGAAGAAGAGGAGCCATATGGGAGCAAACTTTTGTATATTATTGAATTAAATTCATAAATGAAACTGTATTTTTGAAAGTTAACATGGTAACTGTCATCATTAGGACAACCACAAAAATAACTTTAAAAGATATCATTAAACAACAACAACAACAACAAAGGAATCAATATAGGACTGTGGAAATATCTATTTAAAGAAGATAATCAAGGAAAAATTCTGCAAGATACAAGTCAAGATAAGTGAAAAACAAGTATCAAAATGTCAGACACAAATTGGAGAAGGAAGTGGCAACCCACCCCAGTATTCTTGCCTGGAAAATCCTATGGGCAGAGGAGCCTCAAGGCTACAGTCCATGGTGTCGCAAAGAGTCAGACATGACTAAAGCGACTTAACACACATGTACAGACATAAATCCTAAATACAACATGCAAATAATTATGAGATACAGTAAGAGCAGTACCCAGAGGGAATTTATAAAACAAACAAAAAAATTAAAATCAACAAACCTAACTTTCTATCTTAAGAATTAAAAAATATAGTATCCCAAACAGAAATTTTATAAAAAGAAGGAAATTATGAGTGGAAATGAATGAAACAGAGAGTAGAAAAACACTTAGAGAATCAATGATACTAAGAATCAGTTCTTTCAATAGATTAACAAAGTTGACAAAACTTTACCTAGACTGACCAATAAAGAAGAGGCAAAATTATTAAATCATTAAAATAAGAAATGAAGAAAGATACTTAACTACAACCTTCTAGAAATAANAGAGAATCAATGATACTAAGAATCAGTTCTTTCAATAGATTAACAAAGTTGACAAAACTTTACCTAGACTGACCAATAAAGAAGAGGCAAAATTATTAAATCATTAAAATAAGAAATGAAGAAAGATATTTAACTACAACCTTCTAGAAATAAATATGATTGTGGTAGTGTTTTAGTCACTAAGTCGTGTCTAATTCTTGTGATCCCATGTATTGTAGTCCATCAGGCTCCTCTGTCCTTGGGATTTTCCAAGCAAGAATACTGGAATGAGTTGCCATTTCCTTCTCCAGAGGATCTTCTCGACCCAGGAATTGAACCTCAGTCTTCCGCATTGCAGGCAGTTTCTTTACCTACTGAGCTATTAGGGAAGCCCCCAAAATATGATTATTGGCTATATAATAAATATCTGTATATCAACAAAATTTATAATATAGAATAAGTGGACATATTTCTAGAAGCATACAAACTGCTGGAACTCACTCAAGGGAAAATAGAAAATCTAAACTGATTTGTGATAATTAAAGACATTGAATCAGTAATTATAAACTCACCACAAAGAAGCACTCTGGTACAGAGGACATACCTAGTAAATTCTATCAAAAATGTAAACAACTAACAGTAATTTTTTTCACAATCCTCTCAGAAAAAAAGTAGATGGAGAAATCCATATTTCAGTACACAATCAAAATATTACCAAGATAAAAATATTTAAAGATATTACAATAAAAATAGAGCCAATATTGTGTATAAATATAGGTATAAAAATCTGGAACAAATTAGTTGCAAATCGAATATAGCAACATATGAAACAAGCTGCATAGTATGACTAAATGAGACTTGTCCCAATATAATCTGTTTAACACAAAAAACTCAACAGAGAATCTGGGAAGATGGTAATGTTGGAAGCACCAGGAATCTCTACTCCACCTAAACTGCAACTGCACTGGCAAAATCAGTCTGATGTGAATATGCAACTATCTTGGAACTCTGGAGTCTCCTGAAAGCTTGGAACTTCCAGGAGAGGCTAGATGATGCTATGTAGTTGGTGTAGATCAAGTTCAACTCCTAACACTGTACCAGTTTTCTGTCATCCATCCCTCAATTTACATATGGTTTGTGGGAGCCAAGAGCCAGGAAAAAGAAAAAAGAAAAAAATTGTCCTTTAAATATAAGGGGTCTATGCCCTGGTGAGAGCTGCCTCTGATCACAAAGGTGCAGACAAATAGCCTAGCAGTAATTGTTGGTGCACCTTCCCCCATGGTTGAAAATTCCTTCTCCATCTGAAATGACTCCCAGGAAATTCAAAGGCCAGCACCTTACCTTCTCACGGTTTTTCTTTTTTCTTCCTTTTAGGAGCCAAAATTTGAAAGCAAAGGTATGTAAGGGGATAATTATAAAGTGGTCAAAAATGCTAAGGAAAAGTCTTGTAAAAGACCTGAGAAAAAATTAGGTTTATACTTTAGACTGATTCTCAAAATAGAGCCTGAATACCACAATCAAAGACAAAATAATAGTAATAATAATAATAAAATCAGCAAGCCCTGGGAAATGGGGAGAATCTGATTACCACATTATTAGATTCAAATATCCAGCTTAAAAAAAAAAAAAGACATGTAAAGAACAGGAAAGTACATCTCATTCAAAATAATAATAATAAATCAACAGATACTGTCACTGAAAAAGACTTGATGGTACATTTATTAGAAAAAAAAACTTTCAAAGAACTGTCTTAAAGATGATTAATTAAAAGAAAACATGAAAAAAATCAAGAAAATAATATGTAATAAAATGTAAATATCGATAAAGATAGAGGGAGCTAAAAGAAAAAAGCAAAAAGAAATTATAGAGTCAAAAAGTACAGTAACTGGAATATAATTGGAATAAAAATTTCACTGAGGGATTCAAGTCATATTTAAGCAGGCCAAAGAAGGCATTAACAAACTAAAAAAATAGAATGTTGGAAATTACTAATTTTAATGAATAGAAAGAAACAGAGTTAAGAAAAGTTTACAGGGCCTAAGAGACCTGTGAGTCACAATCAAGTTGATCAAAGAATACATTACATGAGCTTCAGTAGAGGAAAAGAGAGGTAAAGGAATTATTGAGAATGTTTGAACAAGTAATGGTTGAAAACTTCCTAAATTTAATGAAATGCAAGTAGTTAATATCCAAGTAGCTAAACAAACCCCAAAAGAATTCAGATGCTCACATTGCAACAAAGTTCTGACATTGCAGTAAAATTTTCAAATGCCAAACTCAAAGAGAAAATCTTGAAAACAGCAAAACAGAAACAATTTCTCTTATACAAGTGATATCCAATAAAGTTATAAATCTATTTTCCATCAGAAAGTTTGGGGTCCAGAAATCAGTGGAATGATGTATAAGTACAACTCGAAGATGTTGTAGGTTTGGTTCCTGACCACTGCAATAAAGCAGATATTGCAATAATTTGAGTCACATGAACTTTTTGGTTTTTCCATGCATGTAAAAGCTAAGTTTACAATATACTATAGCCTNTCAGTGGAATGATGTATAAGTACAACTCGAAGATGTTGTAGGTTTGGTTCCTGACCACTGCAATAAAGCAGATATTGCAATAATTTGAGTCACATGAACTTTTTGGTTTTTCCATGCATGTAAAAGGTAAGTTTACAATATACTATAGCCTATTAAGTATGCAATAGCATTATGTATTTAAAATGTACATATCTTAATTAAAAATACTTTATTGTTAAAAAAAGCCAGCTATCAGCTGAGCCTTCAGTAATTCATAATCATTTTGCTGAGGGAGATTTTGAAATATTACCAGAATTAACAATAATGTGACAAAGAGATACAAAGTAAGAAAATGCTGTTGGAAAAATGATACCCAATAGGCTTATTTATTGCAAAGCCATTAAAAAAATTCAATTTTTAAAAAATGCAATACCTGTACAGCAAAATAAAGTGAAGAGTGAAGCAATATAAAAATCATAGGTCTATATTTAGAGGGTTAAAAGTAACCACCTGTCAACCAAGAATCCTTTCTCTGGTGAAACTGACCTTCACAAGCAAAGGAAAAATTAAGACATTTCCTAACAAAGGCTTAAAAGGTTTATTATCATTAAATATTACCTGCAAGAAATACTCAAGAGAATCCTGTAGGATGAAAAGAAAGGACAAGGAAATAAAACTGTCTGAAGAAACAAAAATATAAATAAAAGTAAATACATAGACAATTGTTAAAGCTATTTTACTCTAACAATAATGCATAACTCCACTTTTTGTTTTCACATGATATAGCAGAGTAACATATTAAAAATATATTATTCTAAAAGATAGTGTAATTTTGATTTGTAACTCCACACTTTGGTTGCTACATAAAAAAGACTACTGCATTTAAAAGAGTTATTATGCTTTTGGCNACTCCACTTTTTGTTTTCACATGATATAGCAGAGTAACATATTAAAAATATATTATTCTAAAAGATAGTGTAATTTTGATTTGTAACTCCACACTTTGGTTGCTACATAAAAAAGACTACTGCATTTAAAAGAGTTATTATGCTTTTAGCTACAAAATAAGATATAATTTGGGGACAACAATGAAAGGTGTGGGGACAGAGTTTTGAATGAGTGGAATTTTAAAACATTATTGAAGTTAAATGAGTATAAATTCAAATTAAGATATCTTAAAATTAGGATATTAAATGTAATAATTAAATGTTAGTGGTTAAAAAAATAGCTGTGGAATACACAAAATGTAAGAACACAGATAGTAAACACTTCATCAAAACCCCCAGTAGCATAGTAATGGAGAAAATTAGGAACAAAAACCTACAAGGTAAAAAGAAAACAAATTAAAAAAATGATAGAAATCAGTCTCTCCTTATCAATAATTATTCAAATGTAAATGGATTAAATCTTCAGTCAAAACACAAACTTACAGACTGGATAAACACAAGTGGTCCAATGAGATTTTATTTTTGTTTTTACAAGAGATTTACTGTAGATCTAGAGACA
>SJYV01018223.1:0-10396 GCA_006410875.1 Neotragus pygmaeus | reverse complement strand
GGAACAATTCAACAAATTCCAAGTTGACAGACTGAAAACCACTGTTTAAAGGAGTAGATGTTGACTGAATATTCACTGTGCCATAGGTACCCATACAGAATCTCTACATTTCTGTGGCCCTCCCAAGAGCCCTTTGAGGATCCTTTATTTTTGCCGTGAGAAAACTGAATGTCATAAACAGGTCCCGTTCAGGGACTTACACAGGCTCTCGTGGAGCTGCGAGCAGAGCTGGGGCCTTGATCAGGACCTGAATCCAGCAGAACCTTTACCTCCATCACTGCTGTGCAACATGTAGAGTAAAACTGATTGGAATGTGTTGTGTCCACAAAGGCAGCATGTTCTCTGGAAAGAGCTGACATTTCAAATCCTGGGCACAAAGGGAACCGAATCAGGAAGAGGCAGACTCACTGAGCGTAGGCCACGGCTGCAGGGAACGGTCCCTGTGGGGTGGCCAGGGCCTGGCTGCTTCAGCTTCCAGGGAGCGTGAGCTGGGGTAAGTTGGCCCACTGACGCTCTCGTCTCCGTACCGCATGCTGAGCAACGCTAGAAAGACACTCTAGACATCCCGAGGAAGTAAATGGCATGAGAAGTCATGTGTGTAGAAGCAGGCAGTATAAAGAGATTTATCACGTGCTGATAAATTGACAGTGAAATTAAAAAGCTTAATTATTTCAGCACGAATTTTGAAGAGGCATCTTTTCCCACTGAACATATGAAAAAGTTTCAAAGCATTTTGCAGCCATAAAACATCTGTGACCCAATTTACCAAAAAAAAAAATGCAACAACAACAACAAAAAAAAGGATGAAACTGAGAGTTGTTAAGGTAGCAAAGTACAGCAAGATGATTGTGAACCCTTATTCTAATAAGATCCATCAGTAAAGAGACCCCTGTGCATACAGCAGCCCTTCAAAAGTGTGTCCTTTTACATTTTGAGTGTGTAGGGAGGTGGGAGGCATTGCAGGGACCCAGAACACCACTGAAAAGAGCATGTGAAAGTTCATGACAGATCAAAGACCCAGGGAAGAGATGCGCTGAGAGTTCACTAATGGAAAGGCGGTGGCCTTCGGGAGCTGGTGCAGAAGACAAAACAGAATGAATGCATTTTAAGGACAAAAACACACTTAAAAAAAAAATACCACAATTACATCATCTGAAAGCACTGAATTATAATAATTCCAAGATATTTCTTTTGTTTCATGTTGTATGCTGTATCAGAGAAAGATGAAAGTTATAGTCCAAAGGGTTTAATGGTTAGTTTTTAAAGGGTTTTGGCAATGCTTGAATTTNGATCAAAGACCCAGGGAAGAGATGCGCTGAGAGTTCACTAATGGAAAGGCGGTGGCCTTCGGGAGCTGGTGCAGAAGACAAAACAGAATGAATGCATTTTAAGGACAAAAACACACTTAAAAAAAAAATACCACAATTACATCATCTGAAAGCACTGAATTATAATAATTCCAAGATATTTCTTTTGTTTCATGTTGTATGCTGTATCAGAGAAAGATGAAAGTTATAGTCCAAAGGGTTTAATGGTTAGTTTTTAAAGGGTTTTGGCAATGCTTGAATTTTAATTACAGTGAATCAGGCAGAACTTAAAAAAAAAAGTATCTTTTGAAGAAAACTGAAATCAGATCCAATAAACTCAATAAATATTCACCATTCTTGAATGATTTGAAGTAGATTATTTTAAACTGATGTAAAGCGTGACAAAAATCTGTTCTAAAGAATGTATAGAATATTGACATATGGTAATTTACTAATTGGAAAAAAAACTGACAACACTTACTTCTCTAAGATGTGAAACTTAAATTGTGCAAAGGCTTAACTGGATCAAACGAACGGAAAATTTTTTGACTTTTTGTTTTTATCATTATTTCACTCTGATTCCCCAGTGCCCAGGCAATTTTATGCATAAGAAAGTAGCCACTTCTGTAAGCATATTCATTTTTAGCAAGGATCCATTTGGTAGAGAAAATTTTAGATGCCCCAAAATAAGTACACACCTGTAAGTATTCTCTGAGGGAACTATTTGGTTAACGAGTTCTAATTAAGAGAATATTGGTTTTTAAAAAGTAATTGCTTGCATATACCTTTTAACAAACATTTTTACATGAAAACATTAATTCATTATACACTAAGAAGTGATTCACAAAGGACAGCACCATTTTTTAGCTGGTGGATGGGAACATGCCATCCCTTTCCATGTACACTCAGTAGTGCTGGACTCTTTGACCCCATGGACTGTAGCCCGCCAGATTCCTCTGGACATGGGATTTTCCAGGCAAGAATGTTGGAGTGGATTGCCATTTCCTTCTCCAGGGAATCTTCCCGACCCAGGGATTGAACACTCCTCTCCCTCATTGCAGGCAGATTCTTTACCACATCATCTCTTTAGGACTTTGCAAAATATAGCCCTGCCCACCACCCAACTCCTCCTACCCAATCCTGGAAGAAAATCCTAGAATGTATCCCCAAAGTGACACTGTCAAAAACTCTCCATCCCATTCTTATTAGAAATTAATGCCTCGTTGAGTCACTGCTGTTGGTAAGAATGAGCCATTTCTTTCAAGTATGTGGGGAGTATGAATCAGGAACAAGTTCTGTGGTTGAACACTCTAGTCAACGCTACCCACGCTGAGGACTGGACTCTACCAGCTCTGCTGAAGCTGGGAACAGAGGCTCAGACTCAGCTGGCAACAGGTCTGGGAGCTGAAGGAGGAATGATCTTAGATGCACAGTCATTCAAAACTCTTACAGAGCTGGGAAGAAAGGAGCAGTGTTAATAAAACGTCATCAACGTGAAGATCTACTAGGGCAGAGGTTATGTGGCAAGTGACGTGTGTCTCTTCTGCACTGGGTGTGAAGGGATGGACCCCCAGGCCAGCAGGGGAGTGCATGCAGGCCGAATGCAAGTGGAGGAGCTCTCCAAAAGGGGTTCCTTTGTGGGAACAAAAACAATGTTGTCAGTGTTCACAACAGTTGCTGAAATTTTGGATTTTTTTTTCTTTTGTAACTATATTCGGTGACTGGTGGAGCTCCCCAGGTAGCACTAGTGGTAAAGAACCCACCTGCCACTGCAGGAGATATAAGAGGTGCAAGTTCGATCCCATGGCCGGGAAGATCCCCTGGAGGAAGGCATGGCAACCCACTCTAGTATTCTTGCCTGAAAAATCCCATGGACAGAGGAACCTAATGGGCCAGTCCATGAGGTCACAGAGAGTCAGCCATGACTGAAGTGACCCGCACACGGTGACTGTCATTCACTAGACTTACTGTGGTGATCATTTTGCAATATATACAATATCAAATTGGTAGGCTGTATGCCTGAAACTAATAAAATATTGCATACCAATGATATGTTAATTTTTCTAACAGTAAAAATAAATTATTTACTCAAAAATACCTGGATTTTTATGTAAACTTGCCTAATTTATATTTTATAATCTAATTTTTTTTTAAACAGACACTATAGGAACCAACTTCATAGCATAAAGACACCCTCTCTGGGGATTCGGTGAAGCCGTGTAGTCTGGGATCTCAGCTCCAGGTACTCTGAAGTCCGTGGAGCTGAAGACCCGGAGACAGAGATCCAGCATACTTCCTCTCCTTCCTAGCAACCCAGATTGCTGTTCCCGAATCGCTGGGCTTTTTGTTTTTGTGTGAGTGTTTTGGGGTTTTTGTTGTTGTCGTTGTTGTTGTTGCTTTATTTCTCATGTGGTGGAAACAGCTGAAATATGTTATTAAAAGTAGCCCTGCAAAAATTAGCCTTGTGTTTATTGTAAAGATGTCGTCATGGACTTTGCTGATTATGTGATACCATGTGATCTGTAAGAATAACAGAGACAACTCTGCTCAAGTTTCATTATCAGAAACAATGGTGTTTTTTAGGAGCAAAGACTTTGTCTTTCTACCTTTTGGGCTCTGTGACTCATTACAGATCGTGTTTGCATCTTGGCACTGGATGCCCAGAAGCTTAATGTGAATCTGTGTGTGAACGCTTCTGAATCCATCCTGCTTCCCTTTACTCATTTTCCTTTTGTTTAACCTGATTTACAATCTTCCTCATTTCTATTCAAGGTATCTTGTTATACTGACTGGATTCTCGGTAAGATGAGTCACATCCATCTCAAAACAGAGCAGAAAGGGAATAAGGACAGGCATTTTAAAAACAAAATTTGAATATTTATAGTCTGCCTTCTTCTAAGGAGCAAGTTGGTTTTTACGTGAAGTGGGATGAAGAATGGAGGAATTCTTAGGTAGCCTCATTCTGGACTGAGGGCCTGGGATTGGACAGATTCAAACTCATAATTATCACATAGGGGGCTAAGGGATTGGGTGGGGATCAGAAGAAGGAGAGCGAGACAGATAACACCAAGACTCCAGATTCGTCTTTGTGCCAAGTTTTGGCAATTATGAGTAAAGCTGCTATAAACATCTGTGTGCTGATTTTTGTGTGGACATAAGTTTTAACTCCTTTGGGTAAATACCAAGAAACACAATTGCTGATCATATGGTAAAAATATATTTAGTTTTGTAGGAAACTGCCAAACTGTCTTTTAAAGTGGCTGTACCATTTTACATTCTGGTGATGCTGGTTTTTGATTAGATGGTCTTCAATAGGAATTACCCTGAGGTTGCATATTCACCATTAAGTTACTTTTAATACTAACAACTACTACTTGCATGTGGATTAAATATGCCTGTAAACATACATACACACACACACACACATACAGATATTTTTATATGAACTGAAAGATGCTCAGTAGTATCCAACTCTCTGTGACCGCATGGACTGCACCCCACCAAGCTCCTCTGTCCATTGGATTTCCCAGGTGAGAATACTGGAGTGGGTTGCATTTCTTTCTCCAATATATACACTACTGTGTATAAAATAGATAACTAATGAAAACTGGGGGGAAAAAATGAGAAACTGGAGTTGAAAGTAGTTAACTAGGAAAACCCAAAAAGCCACTCCATGAGAACTCGTCAGAGAGGTCCTCACAACGGGGGCAACGGTGGAAGTAACATCTTCGCCTGCACTTCTGGGTTTCTGGAAAAGGAAACCAAAACATCTTTCACCACCACTTATCTTCATAGTAAGCGAGGCTAGAACACAACAGTTCGGGAGCCATCTTCCCATCCTGGCCATCCTTCAGCTTTTCCTTCAAGAGATGTCTGGTTTGCTAAGTTGAATGATGTCCATTTGAAGTCACTGATTTCTTGCTATTTCTGAGTCATTATTTTCCTCTATAATCTTGCAATCTCCCTTAACTTCACAAAGTTGTAGCTTTTCTTTATCTCCTGTCATCATTATTCCCTCTATGCGCTTCTAGTTCAAGGTGTGTGAGCCAGTCCTATGAGAAAAAGTGTTGATCACGGTAGTCTGAAGAGCCATGAAAAGTTAAGGATAACTTGCAATATGAATATCTTGCATTTAAACTGAACTAAAACTTGAGCTGGTTTGTGGCGGCCCCTTTGTCTTAAGTGTAGACAGTCTGACCATTTTGAGGTCAATCCACCTCTCTGTCCAAGTTCAGGCTTCCATATATTGAGGGTAACACGATAAATTACAACTTTGTAATTTCTACTGGTTGTGCAGTGTGTCACACCACAGATCCAACAACTGTAGCAATATGTACTGTTTGCTAGTTTGCTATCATCTGTTGGCAGACTGATCTGTTTGGGAAAATTATTCTTTTCTGGAAATGCGGTGGAAAAAGATCAGCACAAAAACAAATATATTTATATACACAATGCAAAGTGCGCGGTTTGGGGTTAGGATGGTGATTTAGAATATCATAGTGGAGATACATCTATCACACATAATTTCACTTCTCTCCAGCCATCATGGGTTTGTTTCATTTTTGTAAACTATAAGAACTGAAAAAATCCCACTACAAGCTATTCACCAGGGCTTAGTGATTCACACTTGGGATATTTAAAAATATACGTTTCCATCCAGGCAACTAAATTTAAAGAAAAGAGAAAGACAAATGAGACAGACTCACCTGAATGCTACAGAGAATCTGGCCACTGTGATTTTGCCAGGTGGAAGCCTGTGAAGGAGAACCTCAATGTCATAGACACAGAGTGAGCCTGGGGAAGTTTGCTGGTGCCATAAAATGGACAAAGAGCATGTGACTCAGAGATGACGAGCTAGAGTTCAGGTCCAGACAAAGAGCAACAGAAAATAGAGAGTTAAGGACAGGGCCGTGATCCCATGAAAGCATAGAGGTAGATATGAGGATTCGGCATGTCTTAGCAAGAAACACATCATAGAAAAGTGACTCATGCTGGACCCTCTCCTTAATACAGCTGGTGTCAACAGTCTTTCTATTCATCTTGCATCTCAGAAGTCTACCTCATTCCTAATTCATGATAAACCTCAATATTTGTCTGATAATCAAGGATCTATTGATAGAAAGCAAGAGACAGGAAAAACTGAAAGACTGCTTCAGGGAAAGATGGATACATCCTTTCTATTAAATACTCCCAGAGGATAAAAACAGTCCAGTTTTAATGTTGCAATCATTTATTCATCATTTTAAAATCTCTCTGTTTCTCTGACAATAAAGAGATGCTTTTTTCACATGTATTAAGATGTTGACCCTTAATACTGATACGATAAGGTAAATGAGCTTCAACAGCGACAACTTGTTGAAAATAACAAAATTTGTTTGAAATATCAACTATGTTTAAAAAAAAAAAGGCAAAAGACAAAATAGCCAGCCAACAAAATCCTCCTGAACTCACACCCTGATGGTCACTAGGATTCTGAGCTGATCAAATGCCTACTTTGCTTAGTAACCTCTAAGCTTTTTGGGTGACCTTCCACATACACCCACCCCCACATCTGGAGTCATCTCTAAGCTCTAATGTCAGGTCACCAAGTTTGGTGCAGGCCCTCCAGCTACTCCTGTTCCCTTTTTTTTTTTTCCTACTCTCGTACATACTCCATTTTTTCTTTATTCACCACCATAACCTTATTCTGAAACAAACAATCCACACCCATAGTGGGTGCCAGGACAGCAGTATAATTTTAAGGCTGCCTTAAAGCCTTTGAGTTTTCAAAGCACTCCCTTATTCAGTTTTACACAGCATCATCACACCACGGGCTTCCCTGGTGGCTCAGATGGTAAAGAATCTGCCTGCAATATGGGAGACCTGGGTTTGATCCCTAGGTTGGGAAGATCCCCCGAAGGAAGGCATGGCAACCCACTCCAGTATAACTGCCTGGAGAATCCCTATAGACTGAAGAACCTGGTGGGCCACAGTCCACATTGCAAAGAGTTGGGCAGGACTGAGCAGCTAAGCACATCACACCATGCCATAAAGGGAGACATCCTACCTGCTTTGCAGGCAAAGACTGTGAGGTCCGGTGACCTGATTGATGTACTTACAGACACATAACAGTAACAGAAATGAGACTTAACATCTAAGACCAGCGTCAAGAAACAACTGTGAAAAATGTTTGAACTCCACTGAATCTTGTTATTGTTTGACCTCTTTGTATTAGATTACCAGCCTTAAATTTGCATCAGGTATACTGACAATAACCCCTACCTCATGATATGTAAATAATCCTTTGTTGTACAGAAAAATAAGACAGTGCATGCGCACACACAGGCTAAAACATTTACACGCACGTCTATTAGACAAATTTGTGCTAAGAGTTGAGTCTTATATCACTTAAGGATGCCTTTAGAAGGACGAGGTTGGCGAGAGAAAAAAAGAAGCCTGCAGCTAACAACTACAGCTGGATTTTCCGAGGGCTTTGGTAAGATGCTCTCTAGGTCCACTCATGTTCCAGTGACTCTTAATATGCCTACTGCTTCCATCATATTTGGCGTTAACTGGGTGAATTGAAAAAGACTTGTAGGAGCCTGTAGAAATACCACTGTATTTCTGCTGGACAACATTGTAGAAACTCATGGAAGAATGAGTGGAGCTGCCTCCGAGAGCTCTGAGTACAGAGAGCGCTCAGGGTGATCATCTAAAGGTCATACTACAGAGCTTGTAGAAAGACCAGGATGAAGCTCTTCCTATAAAGAACAATTTAGGCTACATTTCTACAAGACCAGCAAATTTAACAGCTGCGTTAAATTATACTTCTTTGAGGCTCACAGGTACTTCTTCTACCAAAACCAAACTAAGTCGAACAAACAAAAGCCTTGGTCTACTGAGTTCTATATAAAATGACAATGGTCACAGCTGGTAAAAGACAGCAATTTAAACAAACAAACAAAAAAATGAGATTGGGAGAAGGGAAAAGTCTATATATTTTGATTTTTTTTTAATTGAAGAGGATCCTGGTGGGCTACAGTCCATAGGGTCACAAAGAGTCGGACATGACTGAAATGACTTCACGCATGGTTGATTTACAATGTTGTGTTAGTTTCAGGAATACAGCAAAGTCACAGTTTATCTATTCATTTTGTAGAATGTTTTCCATTGTGGGTTATGATATTCTTGTGCTGTACAGTAACTCCTTGTTGATTATTTTATACATGTTGCTGCTAAGTCGCTTCAGTCGTGTCTGACTCTGTGCGACCCCATAGATGGCAGCCCACCAGGCTCCCCCATCCCTGGGATTCTCCAGGCAAGAACACTGGAGTGGGTTGCCATTTCCTTCTCCAATGCGTGAAAGTGAAGAGTGAAAGTGAAGTCGCTCAGTCGTGTCCAACTCTTAGCGACCCCATGGACTGCGGCCCACCAGGCTCCTCCGTCCATGGGGTTTTTCAGGCGAGAGTACTGGAGTGGGGTGCCATTGCCTTCCGGTGTGTTTATATTAATCCCAAACTCCTAGTTTCTCTCTCCTCACCCTTTCCCCCTTGGTAATCACGTTTTGTACGTCTGTACATCTATTTCTGTTTTGTTTATAATTTCAGTTGGATCATTTTTTTAAGATTCCACATATAAGTGACATCACATGGTATTTGTCTTCACTTAGTATGAAGCTCTCTTGGTCCCCTCATGTTCCAATGACTCTTAATATGCCTACTGCTTCCATCTTATTTGGCGTTAACTGGGTGAATCGAGAAAGACTTGTAGGAGCCTGTAGGTTATATACATATAAATGCACAAACACATGTATATAATTCATAATTTATGAATTGTCACTAATTTATTCAATACTATTATAATATGCAATTCATATATACCCATATATAACACATAATTATATCCACTAAATGAAAGACAGTATGCAAAACAGGGTAAGGATTCACATTGCAGTCCCCAAGCACC
This sequence comes from Neotragus pygmaeus, assembly GCA_006410875.1. Taxonomy (NCBI): domain Eukaryota; kingdom Metazoa; phylum Chordata; class Mammalia; order Artiodactyla; family Bovidae; genus Neotragus; species Neotragus pygmaeus. The sequence goes on along the minus strand of SJYV01018223.1, from coordinate 1,145 downwards.
CTTCAGACAGCAGGAGAGCGCAAGTTAAGCTTGCAAATAGTGCAGTGACGATAGGGCAACCACCATAACAGAAGATAGAGTGCTTTAAAATTATTTTAAAAAATAATTTTTGTTTTGCTGGAAAGAACTGTGGAAATTATGGAGGGTTGGAAATGTGTGTTCTTTTTTAATTTCTCATTTGCATAGAAGAGAACTGTGAATTTAGCATAAATTTTATATGATGAAAAGGCTTAGACTTGGAGAACTGGCGAGTTTTGCAGCACCTACGGTAAATTGAGTCTGAGAAAAGCCGTTTCCTTGATCAGGAACCTCGTGGCACATCATACAATAAAACAGGCTCTCTTCTCGCGGTGAAATGTCGTTATGGTTCCTGTGAAATGGCGTGCTCTCGAGAGGTAATTGCAAATTTCCTTCCCAAGCTGAAATTTAGGAATAACCAAGCAGGCCTTGAAATCGAAAGCACCAGTTGGCTCCACGTCCCTTAGCAAATTTTTTTCCAGAAGTAAATAATTGTTACTGGCTGAAATGACATTCAGCCGAGGCAAAACGGTCCTTCTGAGGCCCAGCGGGGTGCTAATGGTCAGATGGTATGTCCTTAACTTGCTGGGATGCAGAGCAATGCCTTGAATCTTGCCCATCCTATTTGAAACACTTAGCTGTTCTATAGGGAGCGCTCAGAAGGAGATGCAAATTGCGCTGGCATCTGAATGAAAACAAAGAGGAGAAAATGAAAACAACACTGGCGAGTGGGCCTCCCAGACGCTGAAGCTTATTTCTTCATCACTGTTAAATTTCAGCAATTTGGTTTTGAAAATTTCTGTTGTGAAATACCAGGTTCAGTCACAAACAGGGGTGTGTTTAGTGACTATAAACCAAGGACAATCAGAAGAATAGATGTGTTTCAAAATGGAGAAGGCAGAAGGAAGGGAGGAAAGAAGGAAAAGAGGAAGTGTGGGTCTGAAAGGATCAGAAGGTCAGGAAGGAATGTGGGACGCAGTCCCAGAGGCCACAGCACTGGCAAAGGCCCTGGGGCAGGGAAGGGTTTGGTGTGCTCTGAAACACTTCGCTGGTTTCAGGATCATTATAACCAGTTCTGCTGATTTCTTCTTGTCTCTTTGAGCTTCAGTGGTCATTCTTTTAAAAGA
>SJYV01018220.1:0-15338 GCA_006410875.1 Neotragus pygmaeus | reverse complement strand
TGGGGCCTGGGGCGGGTCGTCTGGCAGGTGTGGGTGCTGTGGGTCGTCTGGCAGGTGGGGACCTGGGGCAGGTCGTCTGGCAGATGTGGGCACTGCGGGTCAGCTGGCAGGTGGGGGCGCTATGGGTCATCTGGCAGGTGGGGCCCTGGGGCGGGTCATCTGGCAGGTGGGGCCCTGGGGCAGGTCATCTGGCAGGTGGGGCCCTGGGGCGGATTATCTGGCAGGTGGGGCCCTGGGGCAGGGCCCCTGAGAGCGCCCTGGCTCGGTGTCGAGTGCACAGCTGTCGCACGCTGCTGAGTCATTGCTGTGGCTGCCACTTTTGTGTCTCCCAGAGCATGGCCCAGAACCCATGGACAATAGTTCTTCAGTCACTGAAGAAAAGAAGAAGAATGCGAAAAAGGGCAAAGGTAATTCTGGACTTGGGAGTACACATCTCATCAGTGGGAGGCAAACTCTCACGCTCAGGCCTCAGATGTCCTCAGACGTAGCTTCTGGTGGGAAGGACAGTGAGAAAAGGTTCTGTTTTCATTAGAAATTGGGTTACTGAAACCGGAAGTAACAAGAACGTAAGCAACAAAGTAGGGTTTATCTTCTCTCCAGTGATGAGAAGTGTGGGAGGCAGGCCAGGGCTCGTGGGGCTCTACCAGAAGCAGCCCTACAAGACCTTCCAGGCGACCGGGCTCTACGTCTTCTTGCTCGACCATCTCTACTTTCTGGTCTTTCTACCACAAGATTGTTGCCTGGTCAGAAAATGGCTGCAGTAGCTCCAGCTATCACATCTGCTTCCAGAAAGGGAGAAGGAGGAAAGGGAAAGGCTAACTCAGCCGTCCTTGGGGAAAGATCTTTCCCAGAAGTCCCACCCAACAGTTTCTTGCCACACTCCATTTGTTATGGGGCATCAGCATCTGCCAGGGAGGCTGAGAAATGCAGCTTTTCAGTGAGTCGCAGGTTGGCACCTGTTAGGAGACGGAAAGGGGCGCATCTGGCAGCCACACGCCTCGTCCTCTGGGCCCTGCTATGTCCTCCACACCCTGGCTTCCTGGACTCCCTCCTGGGCCCTTGGCTGTCCCCACCCCAACCTGGCCCCGCAAGCCAGTCTGCTCCTCCTGCAGAGGGGAGCAGCTCTGAGCACGTTCCCCGAGCCTGCCTTCTCTGGCCAAGCTCCCGCCCTGGGACTGGGCTTCCCTGTCCACCCTGCCCACCCCGACTTCCTCTTTCTTTTAGTTACCAAAACCCACACCTGCCTAGCAGAGCCTGAAGGTCAGTGAACTCGTGTGCTCGTCACCAGACAGGAAGCAGACAAGATTTAGCCACCTCTGCCTCACCTGTTCTTTTTTCTTTTTTTGTCTTTGCCAGAATAGTTTACTGTTTCACAATGTGTTTTTTTTTTTTTGAAGTGTAGTTGATTTACACTGCTGTGCTGTATAGCAAAGTGATTCAGCTGTGCACATGCATACGTTCTTTAATATTCTTTTCCATTTTGGTTCATCCCAGGATATTGGCTATCTGTGCTGTACAGTGAAAGTGTTACTCACTCAGTCGTGTCCGACTCTGTGACCCCATGGACTCTAGCCCACCAGGCTCCTCTGTCCATGGGATTCTCCAGGCAAAAGTACTGGAGTGGGGTGCCATTTCCTTCTCCGGGGGATTTTCCTTACCCCGGTATCGAGCCTGCGCCTCTTCCATCTCCTGCTTCGTGAGGTGGGTTCTTCACCACTGGTGCCACCTGGGAAGCCCTGTTCTGGCTGCACTAGATCTTAGCTGGGCACACGAGCTCTTTGTCTTCATTGTGGCATGCAGGGTCTCTCGTTGGCTGCATGTGAACCCTTAGTTGCGGCACGTGGGATCTGATTCCCTGACTAGGGGTTGAACCTGGGCCCCCTCTGTTGGCAGCACAGAGACTTAGCCACTGGTCGCCAGGGAGGCTCCTGTGGCGTATGTGAGATGCCACGTCCAAGTGATATCATAAGGTGCTTGTCTTTTTCTTTCTGACTTCTTTTAGTGTGATGATCTCTGGTTGCACTCACATTGCTACAGATTTTCCCAGGATAGACTCCAGGTGCTATTGCACTCCTGCAGTGTGCATTTTCAAATATCAGGGTCTTTCTCACATGCCCAGAAGCAGTTAACCAGGCCATCATCAGATTTACCCAGCTGTCTCAGGAACGTCTTCCCGCAGAAGGTTTGCTCTCATCCACCGTCAGTTGAGAGCTGAGCACCTCCAGCCTGCTCTAACCGAGCAGCGCGGCCTCCGCGTCCTTTCGCTCCCTGTGCTTCTGGCGGAGCAACCGTGCTGCTCTCCCGGTGGCCTGTCCCTGTGGCGAGCACGTCTGCCCCCCTCCTGGTGGTGTCACTGAGGCCATTTCTGCCGGTCCTGCCTCTCCTCTGGCTCAGCGTTAACCAGGCTGCCTGAGAGAACCTGTATCTGCCTGTGTGTGCACAGACCCCTTCCCGGTGGGCTCTGTGCACTCAGCTGCCTCCCTGGAAGCCACCTGTGAGTGCTGGGTTCAGCCTGATCCCGCATTGCCCATCCCAGTTGTTCACCCAACAGTTTCTTCCACCCATGATGCTTGCATTGAGCTGAGTGTGACATTACGGCCCAGGGGTCTGCACTGTGGCTTGTCTGTCTTTCTTCACTGAGGTACCATTCCTATGCAGTGCAATGACAACCTCCAGGTTACAGTTTGATCCATTTTGATAAATGTGCACAACTCTGTGCACAGCCTCCGCCCCGTTTGCCATCTAGAACGTCTCCCTCCTTTCTCCCGAGGATGGCTGATGGCCTGCCGTCCCCATCAGTTCCATTCAGGCGCTTAGTCGTGTCTGACTCTTCACAGCCCCATGGACTGAGGCACACAGGCCTCCCTGTCCATCACCAGCTCCCAGAGTTTACTGAAACTCATGTCCATCGAGTCAGTGATGCCACCAACTATCTCATCCTCTGTCATCCCCTTCTCCTCCCACCTTCAATCTTTCCCAGCATCAGGGTCTTTTCAAATGAGTCAGTTCTTCGGAGCAGGTGGCCAAAGTATTGGAGTTTCAGGTTCAGCATCTGTCCTTCCAATAAATATTCAGGACTAATTTCCTTAAGGATGGACTGGTTGGATCTCCTTGCAGTCCAAGGGACTCTCAGGAGTCTTCTCCAACACCACAGTTCAAAAGGATCCATTCTCCCATGCTCAGATTCCTTTATAGTCCAACTCTCATACCCATACATGACTACTGGAAAACCATGGCCTGCCTGCCACTGGCCATCTGCTGGGCACCCGCGGAGCCCCTGAAGCTCCCCTTCTGTCCTTGCTGGTGGCAGGAGCTCCCCTCCCTTCTGCCCCAGTAGAGTGCAGGTCCTGTCGCCCCTCCTCTTCCTTCCTTCTTTTGTCCTGCCTGGTCACGTGGGATCCTTCCAGGTGTCTGAGGTCCCGGCTGGCTCAGCAGGTGCTCTGTGGCAACCCTTCCATTTGCACGTGCATCGTGGATGCGTTTGTAGGGAGAGATGGACTCCACGTCCTCCTCCTCCTCCACCACCTGCTGTTCTGAGGCTGTTTCCCCCCGCGCATACCAGGAGGACTGGAGCTGCTGCTGGGGTGTTAAACTTTAGAAGTTGTCACTGAACATCTACCAGAGCGACTGTACCAGCTCACAGCCCACCAGCAGGTGTGAGGGCTCCGGCCACTTCATGCCGCTCCAGCCCTGGCACCAGCCCTTCCTTCCTGGGCTACCTGGGCCGCTGGGCATGTTAGCATCCCGTGTTCCCTGTGACCAGCGAGGGGGATGGGCTGTGTGTACGGGGCGTTGATGGTTCTGTGCTGTGAAGCACCTGCCTTCTGCCCACTTTTCTACTAGGTTGTCTGTCTCCTTATTTTAATAATTCCTGGGCTTCCCTGGCTGCTCAATGGTAAAGAATCTTCCTGCTAATGCAAGAGACATGAATTCGATTCCTAGGTCAGGAAGGTCTCCTGAAGAAGGAAGCAGCCAACCCATTCTTGCCTGGGAAATCCAGGGGTCGCAAAGAGTCAGACATGACTGAGCACATACAAATTCCCTTTTAATTTGAAGATTTTTAAAAAAATGATGAACCCTGTTTCTTCTGAATTGAGGGTAATAGGAAAGCAACCATAATTTTAAGCCGTTAGGTTGGCGCCCTCTGGGTTCCATGTTCTCTGACACCTGGTGAGCTGGGCTGTGGGAACATCTCCCTCATGCCTGGGTGGGGGACAGCAGGACTGGGGTCCTTGGCAGCCCCAACCTCCCGAGCAGCCCGGCACNGGTTCCTGGGGTTGGAGGTGACGGAGAAGCTGGACTCTGACACCCTGGAAGTGACGCATAAGCCCAGACCTGGGGTTCCTGGCATCGGTCACTTCTGCATCTTTCCTGGTAAGCCCAAAGAGATGGAGGAAAACTCATCTCACAAGTAATGGGTCCAAAGAGATTTTAGACACAATACTGGGATTTTATAAATTACTGTCACAGAAGAAATAGTATCTTCAATTTTTTTTTTCATATAGAATTGTGAATTATACACTGAATTTGCCTAGAGACGTATTGATTCTGCCACTGAGAAAGCTCTGACAGTTCTGGGAGGAGGTGATGCCACTTAGGTTCTTCAGAATTTATGAAGGAGAAGCTGACATAATGACTTTGCACTCAAAGGTAATAAATAAAATAAAATGTTTTCATTGAGCTGGTGTTGTCTTATTGAACAAGGGCATAAAGAAATTCTGATTGCCTATATTTCCATAAGTATTTTTCCTCTCCTAGAACTTGGAGACTGATCATTTTGATGTACCTGGAGAAGTTTCAGGTCACACCTCTCCACCAGGGCCTGGTTTGTATGAAGATGTTCGCTTTGATGATGATGAACCATGGGCTGAGGACGCAGCAGGCAAGTCATAAACATCTCTGGATGATTTCAGGAATAATGTCTGACACTATCCCAGAGTGACCTGATTATCTAGAATGAGCAGTAAATGGAACATCCTAAGAACTGAAATTTCTGATTATTTGATGGTAACCACCAGAAGCACTCTTGGTTTCAATCATTGTTGAAGAACTTTATGAATAAAATTCTTTGCTGTCAGCATTTCTGACAGCATTTCAGAAATGCGGAAAAAAAAGAAGCTGCATTTTCTTCTTTGCTGTTAGCAAGCACAATGTGGAAGCATCATTTAATCTTATTTTCACAGCTTGGGAATTTGTGGAGGTTTTAGAACGAGCATGTTAACAATGCTTCTCTTTCCTTTTACTACAAATGATTAAGGAAAAATCAATGATATTGAATCAGGTTTGACCCTAAAATGTGCCCTGGGATTTCTTTTCTTACCATCTGGCTTCTTTTCTCTTAAAAATGAAGATCAGGGAAAAATGCCAGAAAATAAATTTTTAGTTCACCTGTTCAAATAAACATGCCAGTGTCTCTAGTTTAGGAGCTTCCCCTCACCCCAAGTTGTTTCTAAACAACTTTACTAAATTTTAACACAATGACAAAGATTAACTGTGACTGCAATGGTCCCTGGGCATCTGCACAGAATTTGTTGCAGGAGCAACAAAGTGTCTAGTAAGTGACTGACTTACTGATGCGAAGCTTGGGAGAGACTTCTAGGTTGGAAATTTAGATTAAGAAGTCACCAGCAATTAAACAAAATATCTAGTACTGGTCACTGTAATTTATTGGTAATAAATATAAGACCCAGAAAGGGAGTGGACCAGAGTTATCTACTCATTTATTTTTTCACTCATTCATTCAGGGACTAAATATCACCTATGAATTGATTGAAGTAAAACCAAGACTTCTGTTTTCCACAACAGTGCTCTAAAAGCATTTATAAAACCAAAAAACTTCACTCAAATTTTCTTGGGCTTCTCTTTTCAATAGGCAATGAGTTCTGGGCTGTCAGAAGAGTTGAGACGCAAGCAGGTTATCTAAGAGACATCCACACTCTGGGTTTTCCTCCAACCATGAAGAAAACTGATGTAGCTATTTCTGATCAGGATGCTTCTTTGTAGAGAACAAATACTAGAGGTAAGTAGCAATAGGAATGACTTCATATGAAGCCTAATTGGGAAAATTATCATTTTTTCTTTAAGGATATCCCCTACTCCCACAATCAAAGTTTCTCTAATTTCAAATTTTCTGATCATGAAGAAGACAGCTTACAATCATTCAACTTCCCAGATATAACCAAGGAATCTCAGAATGGCTGATCCTTGGATCATATATCCAGACACCAAAGGCATCAGCAGAGACCAACTGAGGCCCAGACAATGTGCCACTATAGGAAGCCCAGGTGTATCAGGCTGAAGAGCAAGTGTGATAAAGAACTGAAAGTTTACTTTAGCCAGTGATTTAATTCACTTTGCATCGTTTGTATATACGGTCCTCAAGCATCTGAAGCAGAAAGACACTTAGGCTCTGTGTGTCTAGACTTAGAAAATTGACCTCAGACATAGTGTATGGTCCCTCTGTAGAAGAGCATGATGTTGTTGTATCTGGACAAAGTATTGTTTTATGTACTAAACTTTTAAGCCCAAGAAAGTCACATATTCTCATAGTCAAAAAAATAGTTAACACTTCCTTACACATTTTAGAATTTTATCCAGGATTTCACACTGGGACATTAATATGACATCATACTTTCGCAATGGGGCCTCTGCATAATGTTGGACTGTGTTTCTTTCATTTGGTATGGATTTGATGAAAATAGCTAGTCCGTGGAGCAAAGTTTTCCCAGACTAATAGCTGATGACTTTCCTGGGGTTGAGCTGAAGAGTAATGCTGTGTAACAGGCATTTGGTAAGAGGACACTCATTTCATTGCCAGTGGGGACACTTTAGGGAATTTTATGGTGTCAAACTGAAGAGGAAACACAAAACACTTTTCAAATAACTCAAGCTTACATCTTTTTATCCTAAACTCTTGAAAAATTCCACTTTCCAACTTATGCAAATTGGGCTTAAACTTTTTTCTTGAATAATTTCCAAGTCCCTGTTTCATCCTGAGCCCTGCATGCATGCTCAATCATGTCTGACTCTTTGTGACCTCATGAGTATAGCCCACCAGTCTCCTCTGTCCATTGAATTTTCCAGGCAAGAATACTGGAGTGGGTTACCATTTCCGACTCCAGGGGATCTTTCCGACACAGTGATCAAACTGGCGTCGCTTGCATCTCCTGCACTGGCAAGGGAATTCTTTACTGCTGTGCCACCTGGGAAGCCTCTACTGTTTCACACTTGCACATAAAATCAAAGGATACTTCCTCATATCATAGCCATTTCAAGTCGCTGTTTTGGAATAAAAATGCAACCGAGCGTGAGCCAGGTCTGCCAGTATCTGCTTGTCTTTCTCCTCCAGTGCCTTCTTGTTGGCCATGCTCTGCTATCCCAAGGAGAGATGAGAAGAGTCTGTCTGGCTTTCTGCTGCAAGCTGCCATTGCCTATATTAAATATTATTTGTAAATAAATTATAGCCCTTCCATACACTCAAAAAAGACAAAAGTTGACTGTTGGTAATGAACAGATGAGAAAGCAAAAAGCATGCTTGCTTTTAAGGAATCTGGAGGGAGCTGCCAGGGCTTGACATCATAAGGCTCAGCCCATAGGGGATTGATCTTGTTACAGGATAACTTGGCCTGAACATATGCAAAGCAGTAAATGGACCTCCAGCGCATTTTATTGATGGCCTGTTTCTCTTGGGTCTAGTCGCTTCCCAAACTGTGATTTAGTACCTCATAGGGGGAAATGGGATTGGATAGAAAGAGGAAAATGAGACAAGCAGTTCCTAAGCAGGTTGATAAGAAGTCTGGGGTCCCCGAGGAGGTGGGGGGAGGAGGAGGAGGAGACTGTAGTCAGACTATTGAAGAGACTTGGACTCTCATGGGAGGACAAGACCAGCACTATGGTGAATTGAGAAGAGTGCTCAAAAAGAGGTGCAGAAGAGGTTTCAGTGATTCCTACCTCTGGTCAATATTGGTCCTGGAAATTAGAAAAGGTGATCCTTCAGGAAGGGATCAAGTAGTTTTAGTGTTGGGGAGACGGAGGAAAGTTGGGGTTGTGACTAGATTGGCAGTTGTCGATAGGATGGTGATAATGAGGCAGAAAAGAAAGTGAATACAACCTGAGTGAGCTCAGAAGTGGCTAGGTGATGCCCTGAGATCCTAGGCAGGAAACCCAGATAAGTTCTTGAAGGTAAAAGGAGAAGAAGGCAGCAGAGGATGAAATAGTTATATAGCATCACTCACTGGTCAGAAGCATGACCAATGGTCCGGAATCTGAGCAAACTCTGGGAGATCGTGAAGGACAGGGAGGGAGGGAGGCCTGTGTGCTGCAGTCCATGGGGTCATAAAGAGTCAGACACTACTTAACAACTGACCAACAGCAGCAAAGACCCCCTTCCCACAGAAACCGAAATAGTAACGTGTGTTGTTTTAACCCACTACGTTTGTAGTAATTTTAAAATCAGTAATACACATCTAATACAGTAAATGATCTTATGTACAGTCATAGATACACAACAATTATCCAGATAATTCAGGTAAAAAATCATGCTCAAGAAGCTCTGAAGGCAGCAATATCTCACCACTTTCTGGAGTTCCAAATCTGGCAGTGATACCCATGACATAGAGAGAAGTGTGACTGTGTCAAGGGGAGTTCAAAGGCAAAATTTTATAGTAGAAAAAAATTGGCTCTTGATGACCTCACTTTATTTGGGGTATCTTTCTCTTTCATTTTCTGTATCTTACCTTTTTATCCAGTCATAAAGTAGCATCATTACACAGCGTTTGTAGCTATTAATAAAATAATAAATGATAGCAAATCAGATGTGTTTGAATTATAAAAAATTTTTTCTTATTATCAGTAATTGTTATACACTTGAAAGAGACAGAGAAATTGTAGAATCAGAGCAAAAGACACGCAGAGAAAAGAAAGCAGGGAGACAGAAGGACAAAGACAAAAGGGGAGACGGAGAGAAGGTAACAGGTGACACGGTGGCAGTAAGCACAGGTGTGGGCAGGAAGGTGGGAACCACGCTGAAATGCAACAGGATGACCCAGGTACAAGCAAACCTAAGGCAGGGAAGGGTGTGCACTGATGAAGGGCGAAAGGAAGAAGGAAAAAGCCAATAAGACATAATTAGGACTACATTAGGAAGTCATAGCTTCCCTGGTGGCTCAGAGGATAAAGCGTCTGCCTGCAATGGGGGAGACCCGGGTTCAGTCCCTGAGTTGGGAAGATCCCCTGGAGAAGGAAATGGCAACCCACTCCAATATTCTTGCCTGGAGAATCCCATGGANCTTCCCTGGTGGCTCAGAGGATAAAGCGTCTGCCTGCAATGGGGGAGACCCGGGTTCAGTCCCTGAGTTGGGAAGATCCCCTGGAGAAGGAAATGGCAACCCACTCCAATATTCTTGCCTGGAGAATCCCATGGACAGAGGAGCCTGGCAGGCTACAGTCCGCGGGGTCGCAAAGAGTCAGACACGACTGAGCAGCGTCACTTCGCTAGGAAGTCACACTGGGGCAGGCCACCCCTGAAACCACCTGGAAATCAGGGACAGTGGCCTGGCAAGCAGTATTATCCCATACCTTGACATGAGACCAGGAACCTGTTGGGAGCAACTTTGTGCCTCAAGGACCACAAGCAGAGAATTCGAGCTGGTGACCTAAGAAGCAAGCCCTGACTGCTCTCTAAGCGTGACAAGAGGTGCTTGCATGAGACAGTCTCCTGGAGACTGGCTGCACCGCCTCTGCTCCTTCGTTTACTGGCTAATCCACTCATGTACAGGTGAGCGTGAGGGCTTCGGGGTAAGGACACAGGCACAGAGCTTTACCGACGTGGCTCCACTCTTCCAGAGCTTAAGTGCTCCAGAGGGAGGCGGAGAAGTGGAAAGTGTGTGATATGATCCTAAGTGCTTTGGCCATAGCAGGGAAGCACACGGGGCTGTCGGATCACCTAGAAGCAGCTCCATCCCAACCGTAACACTGACAAGTCAGGGGAAGCCACAAGCCATGAGAAGCCTCCTAGAGTTTTCACCTAGGAACAACCCCCTAAATGAAAAATCAAAGAGCAGGAATTTAGGAAGCAAGTGGGCAGGAGGTGGCCAAGGTGAAGAGAGAGGGCAGTATCGGAAGGCGTTTAGACCTTGTGGCCTAAGGCAGTGTTTCTCAAACCAGCGGTAGTGAAGGGCCAGTTTCTTAAATTGCCAGTAAATTATGGACTGATACTTCATATAATACAATAAAAAAGAATTACTAGCAAAATGGAATGACAAAAATTTTGAGTGCCTGATTTTTAGATCTGACAGACATAAATCTCTCTGTCAAACTGCTAGAAAAGAGGCTCAAAGCACTTATTCCCTATTTTTGTACTTATTTGGCATGCTTCAGGTAAGTACATGGGGTCCATGGGGTCTCAAAGAGTCAGACATGACTTAGCAATGGAACAACAATATTGTAGAATAATAGCTAATCATCCGGGGGCCAGCAGAGAGGACACTCTGATAGCACTGGCATATAATATACTATACAGCAAAGACTTGCTTTAGAGAGAGGGGTAAACATCAAGAAACTCTGCTGCCTGAAGCACTTTCTGGGTGGTGCTGGCATTCAGACTACTGAAAGTCAGGTCTAAAATGCACCTGACTGTACTGTAACAGTTGAATTCTCAACACTCCTAACTGTTAACACCAAGGCTAATATTCTGGGGGCGATTCCGGGCAACCAGAACAGGGGTAATAGGGAAAACCTGGGAGAGGAGATGGGGAAAACTTCCCTTTCTGTCTGTTCTTCAAAGCAACTTATTTGCTGCCATGAAAGTCTTTCTATAATAAACTTTAGTTCAATTTGATTGACTTGGTTAAAAACACAAACAGGAAATGAAACAAACCACAAAACTCTTCCCACACTTTCCCCCCTCACTTCACAGCTACCTCCTTGCACCTGGGACTCAGCTCGGAGCTGCGTCTCTGAGATGCTCCCTTTCTTCCCCTAGATGTGCTGCGTCATCCCAGCTGCTCACAGAACACTTTCACTTTCTGTTACCAGTAATGCCGCAGATTTGTCCTGCAGCAGGCTACAACCTTGAATTATTTTCCACTCTAAATTGCTCAAGGGTCTTCCCAGGAGGCTAAATGGTTAAGAATCCACCTGCCAATGCAAGAAACACAAGAGAAGCAGGTTCGATCCCTGAGTAGGGAACATCCCCTAGAGTAGGAAACGTCAACAGAGGAGCCTGGCAGGCTATATAGTTCACAGGCTGGCAAAGAGCTGGGCACTACCGAAGCGGCTGAACATACACGGTAAATTCTTCAAGGGCACAATAGTTGACATGAAGTAGGTGCTCAGTAAATGATTGTTGAATGGATAAATAAATGGGTCACTAAGTCTCAGAAGGAAGTCATGTTTGATGTTAGAATAAAGAAAGAGTAGGAGTTGTCAGGCCACCAGTTTGGAGAGGAAGGGTGTTCTAAATGCAGAGAACCATACGGAGCAATGGTGTGGAGATATCTGGTGACATGTCATGACTGGGGACTCCCAAAATGTTTGGTTAGAGTCAAGAAAATGTTAGGCACTTTTAATGCATATTTTGGAAAGAGGACTATGAAACATTCAACTTATAATTAGAATCATAAGATTTTAGTTAATATATATGACAACTGAGTGAAATGCTTCCACAGAGTTCATGTCTAACTTTAACTTGTTTTCATGGTAAAGTAATTAACCATATTTTCATAATTCATTTACACATTTATTATTCAATAATCATGATTTGATCATGGCATCAAATCTAGTTTTGAAGCAAGCATGATATAAATGTTTTAAAAATGTACTCAGTCAGCTAAAAATGCCAAATTACTCTGTACTACATGATACATTTCTTTAGCAACTCAGCAGACAAACACTATTTCAGTAAGTGAGCAGGGAAAGGAATGACTTGGCCCCCCAAAGACTTAATCAAGGAAGATTTTCTGGTTATTTATTGCTACATAACAAGAAAAAATTCCCAAATTTAGTGGCTTAAACTGACACTCTCTCGTGACTTCAGGTTGACTGTTTACAGCTGTGCAGTTCTTGCTCAGGCTTCTGTGTGGCTGTAGACAGATGATTTCTGGGGCTGAAGTCATTGCAGGCTTCTTCACTCATGTGTCTGGTGCCTGGCTGGAAGGGAGAAACAGGCCCCGCTCCATGCAGCCTCTGCACCTGACTGACTTGGTCTTCCTAACAGCATGCAGCCTCCGCAAAGGTAAATTTCCCCCATGGCTGCCCAGGGCTCCAAAAGCAAGTGTTTTGAGACAGAAAGTGAAGGTGCCAATCTCCTAAGGCACTATGTCACTTTTGCTTTATTCTTATTATCAAAGCAGTCATAGAATTCACCCAGATTCAAAAGGAAAGGACACAGACCTAATCTTTTAAAAGCTGGGGGAACAGAATGCCAAAAAATTGAGGCTACTTAAAAAAAAAAAATCTGTCACAGAGATATTTAAGGATCTCTACAAACTTGGTCCTCTCAACTGAGGGGTTGGAAACACAGCTCTTCAGGAAGAGTCTTTCCTGGACCTTCAATATGGCACTGGTGAATCAGCTGGTACCCAGAAGTTGACTTCTAAGTGATTGTATCAGTAAAGCTTTCCCAACAAGATTAATAGGGTGGTATTGCACCGTCATTAGCTAAATCGAACATTTGGGTATACAAGATACTTGAATTTAGGGCTCAGCTTATCTCTCTTGGAAGCATGCCATTTTATCAATTATTCTTATCAACAGAATCACATTTAACTCGCAGCAATGATGACTATGCAGGAACACATGGTTGTCTCTTAGGCAAGACTCCTATGTTTATAAAGGACATGCATCACTGTATAGTTTATAATGTGAATTCAGCTGAAGATAGTTTTCCCTTTTTTCCTCATTGCCCAGAAACAACTTCCTCAAGTGTTACATCCCTTCAGGAAGCTGACATCCACTCTGAATGTTCTTACTCTATTCCTTGGATCATTTTCTAGTTGTTTCATTTCTAAAAAATGAAACAACTTAGCATTTCTCAATTTTCCCATCTTTCATGTGGGAGGGTTTAATTCGATGACTTATTTTATTTTATTTATTTTTAATGAACATGTTTATGTATTATTTTATTTATTTATTTTTAATTTTATCTTTAGTTTATTTTACTTTACAATACTGTATTGGTTTTGCCATATATTGACATGAATCCGCCATGGGTGTATACGAGCTCCCAATCCTGAATCCCCCTCCCACCTCCCACCCCATATCATCTCTCTGGATCATCCCCGTGCACCAGCCCCAAGCATCCTGTATCCTGTATTGAACACAGACTGGCGCTTCGTTTCTTACATGATAGTATACATGTTTCAATGCCATTCTCCCAAATCATCCCACCCTCTCCCTCTCCCTCAGAGTCCAAAAGTCTGTTCTATACATCTGTGTCTCTTTTGCTGTCGATGACTTATTTTAAAAGCTCTCTTGCAACTCTAAGAAGAATGAGCACTCGTTGAGTAATGTGTTTCTATGTTACAAGCCTTGAACTACAGATACATCACATAGATTATTCCATTTAATTCTCCTGAAAACCATTTTGGGAAGATATTATCATATTATTAGGACTTTCGTGGTGGCTCAGATGGTAAAGATCTGGGTTTGACCCCTGGGTTGGGAAGATCTCCTGGAGGAGGGCATGGCAACCCACTCCAGTATTCTTGCCTGGAGAATCCCATGGACCGAGGAGCCTGGCAGGCCTGCAGTCCCTGGGGTCGCAAAGAGTTGGACACAACTGAGCGACTAAGTACAGCACACAGCACGTTATTCTTCCTATTCTCCAGTCAAGGAGACAAATCTCTAGATATTACATGGCCAAGTTCTACATACCTAGTCATAAAAAGACTTAGGATTCAAAATTTTATCTTCTTTTCACCAAAATCTTCAAAGTGTTGCCTTCCATTCAACATCCTATGAGCCTATGACTTGAAATTATTCAGGGATTTTGAATTATTTTCAATGAAGTTATTAGGGTGTCAATTACTTAGGGAGTTCTATTATACATGCTCTATGTTCTTAGTACTCTGATTTATGTTCTCTTATTTTATGCCAGAAAGATAGCCTGTGTACAGCACTTCCTCTTTATCTACCTGATCATAGAAAAAAATCTGTTAAGGAAATGATAATTATTACTGCTCTTATTAAAACAACTCACAAAGGATTCATCAATACAATTATGCTTTAAATAATTTGGTGGATGAAGCATTATAATTTCCTTTTTTCAGCTGAGCACAGATAGATTAAGAAACTTCTCCAGGTTTGCAAAGTTTATCAAGGGCAGAGCTGGAACTCAAACCCATACCTTGGACTCTAATCCTGTGCTTTCTCACGGCTGCTGCTTGGAAGGTATAAACGAACCATCTCCATCCTCACACGTGTGCAACCCTCCTCAGACCCAAAGTCATTACTTTAGGAAACAAAGCACAAAAACCGAAAGAACATTGACTTTGAAACACAGTCTGGCTGTGTCACTCCCACCCTATCTGAGGAGGATAACCCAAGCCTCAGGTTTTCCTCAGCTGCCAAAAGGAGCAAACGGTACTTTTCCTCCAGGTGTCTAGTGAGGGACAGGCTTCTCTCAGCATGCCACGATGTCCTCTGGATCTTGGCTTCCCACAGAGAGGTGCCACTGAGCTGGAAAGTGGGGCAGGATTCTCTAGACTGAAGGGGAGTGCCTCCTCTGCTGATGCTTCTCCAGAGCTTTACTTCAGCCCTCCCACCGCAGGACACCAAGGATTAGACATGCAGGCAGTCTTGAGAGGTCCAAAGGGCAGAGACATGCTGCCTGGAATGAATTTTACTTTCCATCCCAGAAACTACTCTCAGTCTAGAGCTGACAAAGCATCTAGCTTCCTTCTGGACAAATTTAGAAAAAAATTAGAAGGCAAAGGAATCCAAGCTAACATTTCAATAAATTATCTTGCTATTATTCTAAATTCACATTTATTATGTTATTATGTTAAATTCACATATACCCCCAAAACAAAAATATGTATGCATGAATCAATTCAGTTCAGTCACTCAGTTGTATCCGACTCTTTGCGACCCCATGAATCACAGCATGCCAGGCCTCCCTGTCTATCACCAACTCCCGGAGTTCACTCAAACTCATGTCCATTGAGTCGGTGATGCCATCCAGCCATCTCATCCTCTGCTGTCCCCTTTTCCTCCTGCCCCCAATCCCTCCCAGCATCAGAGTCTTTTCCAATGAGTCAACTCTTCGCATGAGGTGGCCAAAGTATTGGAGTTTCAGCTTCAGCATCAGTCCTTCCAATGAACACCTAGGACTGATCTCC
>SJYV01018215.1:0-10782 GCA_006410875.1 Neotragus pygmaeus | reverse complement strand
GGGACAAGAAGGGGGAGGCGGGGGGACCGGAGGGTCCGCAGGCTTGGGAGCCCTGTGTCCCTCCCACCCCAGCCTTCTCCGCCCCGGGCCCGCAAGCGGCGAGGGGTTCGAACTCAGCGCTCCACAGGTGCGCTGTGGCCAAGGCCAGACATGAGGCCAGGACCACCCTCACACCTCCCCTGGGAGCAGGGGGCGTCCTGCTCCTGCGGTACAGTGGCGAGGGCGGGCCAGTGGCCCTCGGGTCCTGCACTCAGGGGCCCTGCAAGCATCCGCTGCCTCGTGTGTGACCGCGTCCTCCTCTGAGGACCCAGGCAGGACATGCAGCAGCCCCTCTGGCGCGTGCCCGCCGCGCAGGACGTGGACGCAGCCTCGCATGTGACGCGCGTGCCCGTGGCGAGCACAAGAGATGGGGCAGTGCCTGTCATCATCACTACTGTTCCAGCTCACAGACAGCTGCACTGTGCTGACCATTCTAGGCTGGTTTAAAAGAAATCAGGCAGAAATCCTGGAAGCAGTTAATGTACCACAGGGCAAGAGTGTCAGCTTAATAGAGACGTGAGTTCATTTATATAATTAAACAATATGTCACAAAATCTCTTATTTGGTAAAATTCTGTAATCAAGCTTTGTAACTTCTATAAATAGAATGATAAAATTGAATACGAGATGATTTAAGAGCATGAAGAAATATATGGACAGTCTAAATTATATGTTGATAAAAAGAAATTAAGTGAATTCTTAAAGTAAAATGCAATTTTATGTTTGACTCACTCATGTACATTGAGTTGAAAAATGAAAGGGATACTTTTCCTGCAAAATGAACCAACAGAGAATATTTCATTTATGTTTATATTAAATTTCAATCACTAAAAGTGCAGCAGAGAAACTGTATGTAACTTAGACTAAATCAAGTTTTCAGTTATTAATGCATTTGTTTATTTTTTGTTTAACTTGTTATTTACTCGCTAAGTCATGTCCGAATCTTTGCAACCCCATGGACTGTAGCTCACTAGACTCTTCTGTCCATGGGATTTTCCAGGCAAGAATACAGGAGTGAGTTGCCATTCCCTTTTCCAGGAGATCTTCCCAATCCAGGGAATGAACCCAGGTCTCGTCTCCTGCACTGGCAGGTGGATTCTTTACCACTGAGTCACCTGGCAAACCTCTTGATTCACTTAGTTTTAGATAAAAAAAAACCCACAACATCATCAAAGCGACCGTGGAACACATGAATAAATGTGAGAGCCTTCGTTCAGGTCGGCTGCTCAGTTGTGCCCGCCTCTGCGAACAGCTACGTGAGCAAGGCTTCGTAAGCTCGGAGTACTTTGCTTCCTCTGTAAGACGGTCCCTCCCCAAAACGACTCTCACTCTATGCTCTGAACCAGTGACCACAGCCTCAGGGCGCCCCTCACTCTGCACGGCTGGGTTCCTGTGTTTGGTAACACAGGTATTATTCTGTCATTTTAGTTCTAACTCTGGGAGCAGAAACAGTGCTTTTAGCTGACGTAGAGAAGCGTTAGAGAAAAACAGCAAAGCTTTTTCTGTTTGACTTCTTCTATAAGGGAATGGAGACAGCAAGGAGAAACAGCAGAAATTTGTGAAAACGGGGAATGACAAAGAGCCACGACTTCTTTGTCAAGTAAAGGTGTCCACTTCTACCAAAGAAGATTATCAGTAGAAGTATCTTTTACGTTAAACACAAATGAAACTCTTCTGACACGGAAATCTCAGTGACAATGGTGGTCATTACATAAAACCTATGATTGTTTGCCATTTCATCACTAAAATTAATAAAGTAAGTACTGTATTTAACATCTTAAAATACCACCTAGGGCTGACTTTCTTCAAACCCTCAGAAAGAGCACATTCCTGGACACTGGGGTTAAACACAGATATAATCCCATAATTTCATGCCCCATGTCTATAAATCAACTCAATGTCATTGTTTTGTGTTCAATACATTTAGGCTGATTAAATCAAATTATAGCGTAGGATAACGTATGTAAACTAGAATTTCCTGAAACATTAAATACTGCAAGTCTGCACTGCTGTTACCAGTTAATCACAATTGACAGGTCATGTAAGCTTGAAAATCTGGTAACGGTAGGCGATGGGCGAGACATAAATATACGTGTTCTACGAACATATACGGAACCCCAGAAGAGCTCCCCACTGACAATCAAAATTGTTTTTAATGTACATTTCAAATGACATTTCTACCACACCTCTACATTTGTTTCTCAAGTTAAGCAGTGTCACACTAATTCTCCCCAAGAGGATTTCAAGATCCACCAGTAAATCTGAAGCTTTCAATGTTTGAATTAATTTCCCATGTACTGATCTATATGCATAGAAGCAAACCAAACTAGATAACCTTTGGAAATACAGTGACAAGATCGTATAAAACTAATTCAGTTTCTAAAGTTTGTAAGAGAAATGTACAGGTTAACATCTTTATGCAAGAGGAAAATGCGTTAAGATTAATTTCTGAGAAAAAAATTTTAAAATTCTATAATATGTTCTATAACTTAGCAAATTTAATAAAACACCCAAATTTGAACTATACTCTGATGGGCAAATCACAGCATATTTGCATGACTCATTGGTGACCAGAGAAATATATGGCCACTTTCTGGGTCTGTTAACTCAGTCACAAGGGTCCCCCTTTTACCTGAATTCTTATTGGTTTTGTTCTGTCGGCTTTTCACTTGTTCAGTCCAAAGTGTGGGGTACCGTGATGCAACATCTATTGAACCAAAATAAAACAACAGTTATTTTAATTCATCATGAAAACACAAAGTCTCTCAAAGATTCCAGCAGGCAACCTAAAAGTGCAAAAAAGTCAGTATGATCAGTAAATACACATTGTACATTTAAAAAAGTAAAATATTTATGTGCATGAAACAAAGGGAAATGAAAATGTGAGTTTTGAAAAACTTTAGCATGTATCTCTTCTTTCTTTATTCATCCAGAAGTTCAAACAAAAGCAATGTGAGTCCAGACAGTTTCCACTGGAAAGAAACAGGTTTTGGCAAAAAGCCCCCAAATACAAAAACACACCCTCGTGTGGATGGATACTTGGGTGACACACAAGGTCTTCACTCAGGCGAGGGATGCAATGTGCTATGCCATTCTGGTCACCAAGTTGCCGACCCAGCGACCCATGGACCATAGCCCACCAGGCTCCTCCGACCATGGGACTCTCCAGGCAACAATACTGGTGTAGGTTGCCAATCCCTTCTCCAGGGGATCTTTCTGACCCAGGGATCGAACCCCTCGTCTCCTGCATCGCAGGCAGATTCTTTACAGCTGGGAAGCCCAAAAGACTCAATACGAAGTGTAATATGTAAAACACAAGTTTGCCTGCAACATCTGGGAACAGATCTGTGGTGGTGATCGTCACAAATGCGACTGAGCTTCTGCAGTACAGTCAGGATACCACTCGCCCGAGAACCTCCCTGAAGCCGACCAGCTGGCCAGGGGCACCCTTGTCATCTGTGGGGTGTGTGATCTCGGGCAACTGTCGTCTGTGAGACGGGGCTCCGAGGGCTTGGTGAGCTCGGGTGATAGAGCACGTGGCTTCCAGGGCCAGACAGAAGTCAGTTATCATGACCATCACTGTTGCTGTTGGCAAAGCACTTCTGATCTCCGACTTACGTACGATGTGTGACCCTACATCTGGCCTTCGGACCTGATCCCTTCTGCCCCGAGAACGGGTGACACAGAGGCACACGGGCACAACAGTGTGCTCAAGGCCAGGAGTAGGAAGGCCATCACTCCCACGACACGAACTTAATGAGCCTGAGACGCATCCTTGTCACTTTACAGGCTGGTCTCAGGCACCACGTGTGACAACCACACGACGTGCAGGATGAGCATGGAAACCGCGTATGCTTTTGCAGCTTTGGAAATACAACCTTCGCTCTATCCAGATGATAAAATTTCAGCTCAGAGATTTCGCCGTAAAGGCCTCTCTGCACGTGCTGTGTGAAATTCCCACGGCACATGCGGGGGCCCTCAGCAGGGACACGAGGCCTCGCAAATAAAGCTGGAAGAGGGCAAACCCAGCCCGTCCCGGGCGAGCCTGAGCACAAGGCCGTGATCCACCCCAGGCCCGCGGCGCCCCACCCAGCTCCCTGCGGACACTCACCTTCCTCGTCTCCTTGAGGCTGAGTCTCCAGCGCTGGGGCTGAGGCATCATCTGAATTCAGAACGGAAAAGGTTTGCAAGGAGACTACAATTATGAGAGTGAGTGGAGTGAGTGTGCATAGAGGCTGGACCTCCGACCGCATCCCCCACAGTCCACCAAACCACCGCCCGGCACGCAGTGCCCGTGGACGGACCCTCCAACCGCACCCCCTACTGTCCACCAAACCACCACCCAGCGCGCGGTGCCCGTGGACGGACCCTCCGATCGCAGACCCCACAGTCCACCAAACCACCACCCGGCGCGCGGCACCCATGGACGCAAAGCCACCGGCGCGTGTGGCGCCAAACAACCCCACGGGGGTGGGGGAGACATCAGGTGGGAACCCTGGGGGCCCCCTGAGTGGGCAAGGGGCGGGCGGCAGCTGCGGGGGCCTGGGGTGTAGGCCTGACCCCCGCTCTGCCCCGTGTTNCTCTATCAGATCTAGTCCCTTAAATCTATTTCTCACTTCCACTGTATAATCATAATCTATACAGTCAACAAAAACAAGACTAGGAGCTGACTGTGACTCAGATCATGAACTCCCTATTGCCAAGTTCAGACTGAAATTGAAGAAAGTAGGGAAAACCACTAGACCATTCAGGTATGACTCAAATCAAATCCCTTATGATTATACAGTAGAAGTGAGAAATAGAGACACCCTTAGAAGGAAAGAAAAGACTGTAGTCAAAAAGAAAGTGATGCTGAATGGAAAAAATAAGATGCTAAAAGAAATGAATAGCAAAGAAAGTATAAATAAGAGGATAGACCTGTGTTGACTATAGAAAATAATATTAATACAGTATTATGGATAGAATTTAAAACAAGATAGAATCTTATCTTTAAAATAAGATAGAGTCAAAATGTGTATACAATAACAATAGTATAAATTTTAGGGTGAATGGAATAAATATTAGGAAGTTACTGAAACTGAACTGTGCTGGAATTATCCAGAAAAGAATAAAATTACTAATTAATTTTATTAGAGTTTTATTATTTAAGTATGCATAATGTAATTTCTGTAATGATTAGAAGAATATAAACAGTATATAGTTAAATATAATTTTAAAAGCTTAAGTTATAAAAAATTCATCTTAGAGCTGATAAAAAANAGCGCCCAAGTTCAGAGGGAGGGGCATGAATCAGGAAATTCTGCGCCGTTCGCTGAGGACCTTATCCCTCGGACACGTCTTTACTGACTTGGCTGGAAAGTACCCTTTGCGTTCTCTGGCAACCAAGCCTCTAGAAGCCCCCGGACAAGGAGCCCCAGTCAGGGATGCCCTAACGGTGCCCACGGCGGGGGGCTCCTGAGAACCATCCTGCTGTTTTCTCCCAGGCTTGTCTACTCGTGTGATTTCCTTTTTTAATAACTTCAGGATCACAAATCGGCAAGTGATTACAAAGAGGAGGGGCAGCCACGTGGCTTATCTGGTGGGCTGTGACTCATCGGTGCCCCAGCAACCCGAGAGGAAAACTGAGATTTCCCACAAGTTCTTTCCAGGGGAAAACCAAAGAGCATTTTTAAAAATTCTTTAGCAATCTCTTGAAAAACAATCTCACCATCTGTCAAAAACACTGACTAAATGTAGCATCATTGATTTGCAATATCCAAGTCTATTAATGATAGCAGCGATAAACTAAGAGTGTTGCTACTGAATAGTCTGTAATCTTCCAAGAATAAAATGGGGAACACATTTACAACCTCTTCAACATATTTGAGAGTCTTAACATGCTGAGAAAAAGTCTTTGCATACTTCAGGTCCTCTGGAATGACAGAGGGACTGCTAACGTCCATCATGGCCACAGTCAACGTCCATCGAGGACACGGTTAAAGCTGTACACTTTTGCTGAGGCCTGAGCAGGTCATCCCTTGGGGGCCGGCAGCCCTAATCCCTGGGACCGGGCCAGTCTGAGTTCTCAGCTAAGGACCAAGGCGAGAGGAGCTTGTCCTTGAGGGACAAGGATGGGTGCCTCCCACCCCCACCGCTAATGCCAGCACCAGAGGCGCCCACATCACCGTCTCAGCCCTCAGGCCCCGCCGCGTGCCCCTCAGCCCCCACCCTCCTGCTCAGGCCCCCGAGAGCCTGTCCTGGTGTAAGCAGCCTCCGCACCTGCTGGGCTCAGCTTCAGACAGTGATCCGAGTCACGGACGGCTCCGTGCCCTTTGCTCTGCCTCCAGGACAGCTTGCCAAACATCTCACTTTCCTGATAAACCAGCTCTATTACTTATATTCGGTATTTCCCCAGACAGGCATGTCTATAGATCAAGGGGTTTCAGTAGAATCAATGTGTTCTTTCCTTAAATCCATTTCTGAGCCCACATGCCAATTCCTGTGGGATTAAAAACGTATATATCCACAGTGTAATGGACCTATATCACCAGGAGTGGGATTGAGGGAGCCCCCGAAATGGCATTTCCCTCCGTCGTTTTTTCAGTATTCGATTATTGTTTCTAACCATGAACATTTACACTTCCCCTTCTCTAAAATACAGCAGCATGGCCCCCAGCATCTCCGAGACTCAAACCCCAACACTGTGCAATCATATCTCCTTCCTTCCTGAGCAGAAACCCTCTCCCTAAGAGCCAAAGACGGGAGCGTGTGCGCTAAGTCACTTCGATTGTGTCCAACTCTGCAGTCCGTAGACTGTAGCCCACCAGGCTCCTCTGTCCCTGGGATTTCCTGGGCAAGAGTCCGGGAGTGGGCCGCGAGGCCCTCCTCCAGGGGGTCTTCCCTCTTCAGGGACTGAACCCACACCTGTTACGTCTCCTGCAGGCAGGTTCTTTACCACTAGCCTGGGAAGTGGCACCCCAAGATGTTAGTACATTATTTTTATTTCATCTTAAAAATGAACTCTGAATTCCAGATTGATATCAGATGAAAACAGAAAATGTATCACTGGGACCAACAGGTGACAGCTAAAAGGTAAAAGTGAAAGTCACTCAGTCGTGTCCGACTCTGCACCACCCGAAGGACCACACAGTCCCCGGGATTCTCCAGGCCAGAATACTAGAATGGGTAGCCTTTTCCTTCTCCAGGGGATCTTCCCAACCCAGGGACCGAACCTAGGTCTCCCACATTGCAGGTGGATTCTTTACCAGCTGAGCCCCCAAGGAAGCCCCTCCCAGCTGAGGGAAGGGCAGAGGCTGTGGCCGGTAGAGACGGACCTACAGCTGCAGGGTGGCTTCCAAAGGAGACGCTCGCTATTTCCTGGTTTTCGAGGGCACCGATCCCAGAAGAGATGACTGTCACAGACAGAAAAAGCCCCCTTCTTTCCTATGCGGAGCAGCGGACGTCTCGATCGTGCCCCCCTCGACTGCTAAGCTAGAGTCTCGCGCCAGCCCCGAATCCTCTGCCCAGGTGTGGACCTGAGATGATGCTAACTCCATCCTCAAGTGGCCCCAACACGAGCCTGATGGGGACCCAAGGGGGTCACCCGGTGGGTCACAGGCCCGGCACCTGCAAGGTCCCAGCAATCGAAAGGGCTGAGTAAACAGCTGCTGAGTAAGTAATAATCAACAGACTGCTTGAGCTCATCACCGTCACTGACACACGCTGACGTTCTAACTTGAGATGTTATTTTAAAGCACAGACCAGATTCACTGTCGGAAAACATCAAGGACGTTCATTTCAGATAGTTACCTGTTTTCCCCGTGCCTTCCTTTTGGGGAACCTTTTCATTTATGGAACCTGAAAGGGGACAACAAGGGATGAAATTATTCTTGGCTCTCAGATGGTCACCACTAATTGTTATGCAGATATTTTATTACATTTTGATTAATTCGCAGGGCTTTGTCACTTTCTGGCTAACATATACAAGCCGTCCAGTGCCCTGGGTGACTCTGTCACCTGAAACCACAGCCCCAAACTGGGAAACATGATTTCAGCTCCTCCTTCTATGTCTGCCTGGCTCATGGTGCGTGTGAGACCCTCTAGGTACAAAATACAGCAGTTTCTTCACCTGAAAAATATCATAAGAACCTTTTTAACATACATCATGTGGAGGTAGTAGAGTGAATTAGATTTTTTAAAAACTTTTAAAATAAGTTTTGCAACTAAAAATCAATTAAAAAAAAAAAAAAAAACCTCTGGCTTTAGCTGAATTCTGACTTATGGAAAACTGAGGAACCATTTTTTCGTAAGGGGAGAACAGGAAATAGAAGGTTAACTCAGTAACTTATAACAGCATGGTAACAATTATGTTGCCCCGCGAAGCTCATGTTACGAACAGGGACGCTGTTCTGTCTTCCTCGTTAGGTGGACCCTGCTACTGCAGCAGGAGTTTCACCTCATCATCGTCACACCTACTCCAAGGAATAATGAAGTTCTACCCCACATTCATCTGGGTTCTATCTGCCCATCCCCTTCAGAACATTCCACCCAGAGTCGTTCAGAATTAGCCTGTCATAGGCAAGGCGAGACTCTGCAGATGAAACCTCTCATGAAGCGAAACCTGAAGTTCATGGCCTGTTTTTTTTCGGTTTGGAATTTGAAACACAGATCCGCATTTATACTAAAGATATAAACGAGGACGCTTGTCTTGGAAGCGTGACAGTTCTGCAGCGGGAAATGCAGGAGCAGCTGGCTGTGGGCAGAGGTCCTGAAGGACAGGGCCTAACGCAGCGGCACTCAGCCGCCCCAAACGCCGATGGAAGAGGCGCTGCAGGCTCGGCCCCCACAGGCTCAGCCGAGTGTCAGCAGGCTTCCGGGAAGGAGCAAGACTCCCCAGCGAACTCTCACATGGCCTAAGCGGGTCTGCCGGAGCCCCAGCCCCTCCCATCCAGGCTGCTCCTCGGGAACGCCTGGACCACAGGCCCTCCGAAATGCGCCCGGTTGATAGATAAAAGGACCAGGATCCTCCTGGCCCGTCTGTTTGCACAGCTTCGCGGTGGTGGCTGGGACCGTGCGGTGAAATGCCACCTGCTTTCCAGGGGCAAAACTTAGGGCTTCCCCTCTGCTGAGAATCCCGAGACAGGAAGCGGCTCCCCGTGTCACCACTCAGAGCTTCCGGGACCCCGTTGTGCTCAGTTCTCCCTTCATACCCTCTCTCTACAAATCCAGATTTGTTAACAGGCTTAAGTCTCTTAGTCATCCGTTTATTTTTATCATGTGTTTCTGCAGTCAATGACTCAAAAAATGTTTTTTGTGCTGACTGGGAAATGACAATATTTCGATAATATTTCTGGATACAACTATGAAGGTTTGACTATTCTGAGCTAAATACAAACATCCTAAATAATAATTGGAAGTCCCACCCCCATCTCCAGGGAGCATCTCAACTGAATTAAGGTGATATTTTTGTGATCTCGGGCTTGCAGTGTCCAAGCTGCTGGTTCGCAATGTGATGGGCATCTGAGGTCTGAAGACCACATTTAGAAAGTATAGATCCCTCAGACGTCCTTTCTCTCTCTGAACCAACCAGTCTCATGGTGTGTTCATTAGCCGCCCCTCCAGATTCAACCAGTGGTCCCTTAAATACACGTGAAGTTAATTCTACCTTGTTCTTAGAGGTGGAAATAATTTTAACACAGCATCAAGTGTCCCTTGATAACCCACGCCAAATATTTTGCAGCACAGGACTGGGGGGTGAGGCCAGCAGGGCACTGATTTCCCGTCCAGCTGCCTCTGGACGAAAAGACCTCCCCCCGCTTCCCACCCCACCTCCCCGGCACCCTGTCCTCCAGGACCTGGGGCGGCTGAACACGCGCTCCTCACGGCAAAGCCGCGATGCTAAGTGGAATCCAGGAACCCAGAACCACAAAACCACTCTTTTCTTCCATTACGTTTTTCTGGAGGTAAGAATTTGCCCAAGAGCTCCCAAGAGCAGGTGACATTCCAGGATAGAAGGGCAACAGACGGGGCCTAGAAGCATGAGTGTAGACGGCAGTCAGCAGCTCTGCAGACCATGGCTGGTTGGTGGAACCTTCAGAGAGAAAGACTCTGGCCCTCAGATTCCTATTTCAAAGGACACGTTTGAATTCCTTCCACTTGTGACATCTCACCCTATTTAAATGCTATTTTTAAAGGGTGGCTATTTTGGCAATTAAGGCATGCACTTCTGGTGGAGAACCCACAGAAACACAATGTGAGCAGCCATCGATGGTTCAGGGAAAGAATAATGAGCCTGTAGTCCCCGAGCCCTTGGTTCAAATCCAGCTACACTCAGCAACGCCAGCGTGCTGCCAGAACAGCCCGAGGAGGTGCAGTGTTTGCTGAGAGAGCTGGTGGTCTAAGGCAGCTCCTTTCACAGGCACTAGATGCACTCCGGAAATGATGAAGGGAGGAGGGTCCGTGATGTGTGCAGCTGGGGGAGCCATCAAAGGGCTTAATGAGGTCAGTGCCCTGCAGGCGGGCACTTATTGACGGTCCTTCAGAGTGGAGTTAGACAAGCAGTGTGAGCTATCCCTTTCTGGAATCCCAGGAAGCAGAGTCACACCATCACGTGGCTTTGCTGCAGCCAGAGAGAGGGAGAGGAAGAGAGCGGGAGCAAGGAAGGAAGGAGGACAGAAAAGAAGGGAAGAGAAATGAAAGATGAGCAAAAGAAGGAAAGAAAGAGGAAGAGAAAGGAAGGAGGGCGTGGAGGCCGGGGGCGGGGGTG
>SJYV01018209.1:4891-16570 GCA_006410875.1 Neotragus pygmaeus | reverse complement strand
ATGGACATGAGTCTGAGTGAACTCCGAGAGATGGTGATGAACAGGGAGGCCTGGCATGCTGCAAATTAATGGAGTCGCAAAGAGTCAGACATGACTGAGCGACTGAACTGAACTGAACACCCTCAGGAGGACATGCAGACACTCAGAGGCAAGAGAGAGGACGCGCCAGGCAGACAGGGTGCAGGACGGATTCCTGAGACCGTCCCAGAATTTTTCAGTTACCTGTGAGTCTGGGCTGCACTTGAGTCGCCTGAGATACCTGCATCCTTCTCGTGAATTTTCATTTCATTGTTTACTAAGCTACTGTGTGGTTTTCTTTTCACATGAAACTGCATCCAAAAGATTCTGAAAGCTAAGCTCTTTTCTGCACCTCAGAATGCAAAACATTCCCAGATCAGAGACTCGAAACCATTAGAAAAGTTCCGCACATCTAGGATCTCCCACAGACTGAACAAACCACATGTGCCCTTAACAGGCCCTTCAAACCCCCTCTCCCCTGGCCTTTTCTAATTCAACATTCTCAGTAAGCTCCTCCCAACTCAAACCCTCCCAAGTCACTAAATTCTTTCCTCTCTTACCAGCTGCGCCGATAGCCAGGTGCTGACTGACCTTAAGATTTGTTTTTTCCTCAAAATAGCGAGTCAGCTGGTTAGAAGCAGGCTTCACACTCTGCTTGCCTCCNACCCTCCCAAGTCACTAAATTCTTTCCTCTCTTACCAGCTGCGCCGATAGCCAGGTGCTGACTGACCTTAAGATTTGTTTTTTCCTCAAAATAGCGAGTCAGCTGGTTAGAAGCAGGCTTCACACTCTGCTTGCCTCCTGGCACCTTACGCTGCCCAGCAGCACAGGCCACGGGGAAAGCACGCAAGAATCACTGATGGGCGAGTGACGGACAAAGCAGGGGAAGGAGCGCTTTCTGAGAAGCTGTCGCGTGAAAGGCGTCGTTCTCGGCATCTACGTGGGACACTTTAATTCTCACAATAATGCTGCGAAGACTCACTCGGCCCCACAGACAGGGGGACCAGAGGCCACAGCCCTTTTGTTCCCCGAAACGCAGTCACAGGCGCGGGACACTGTTCTAGCCCCTTTACATGCAGGACTTCATGCAGGCTCCCAACAATCCCAGGAGGTGGAAGCTGGTCTCACCCCATTTTATAGGTGAAGAAACTGAGGCTCAGAGGCGGCCTAAGGGTATGAAGCAAATAAGTGTCTGAGCCCCTCCTCCAGGTAACAATGTGTAACAGCCACACAGCTGGGATGGAGCGGAACAAGTCTGAACGCAGCTCTGACTCCAGAGGCCCTGCTCCGACGGTTTCACGACGATCACGCCATGGATGACCTTCTGAGATGACCCTGGCCTGCTGAGCAGCGTTGGCCATGAAATAAAAGGAAAAGGTTTTACTGAAATGGCGATTCACAGTGCTGTCAGCCGCAGCAGCCGGGTTCAGTTACATACGGACGTGTGTCCTTTTCTGGATTCTTTCCATTATGGTGTGTCAGGGGATATTGAGTGTAGTCCCCTGTGCTCCATGGTAGGTCCTGATTAGTGACCTACTTTACATATAGTAGTGTCAGGTTTTAATCCAAAACTACTCATTTATCCTTCCTCCCTCCCTTTCCCCTTTGGTAACCATAAGTTTGTTTCTGTGCTTTGAAAAGTGGGTAACTCCCCCAAATTATGTCATCCTTAAAATGAGATGATTATTATGTATCCCAGGATTGTAATGAGGATGAAATGAACTGATACCCACACAGAGGCAGGCATTTCACAAATGGTGGCTGTTACTGGTTTTATACGTTATGCTCATGTTTTTAGAACTTCACTTTAAGCCTTGGGATCCATGAACACTTCAAGAGGACACAACCCACAACTTCGTTATCTTCTAAAACTAGGAAGTCCTTAAATACCTACACACAGTATAAGAAGAGCCTACATACATATGCAAATACATCTGAAATAAGTGAAACAGACGATTTCACAGAAAAGAACAAAATTTACCAAATCGTTACAGAAACCTTATACAGGCCAATTTCCGTAGAGGACGCAAAGAAAGTTAACAAAGAACCAGCTCAATGGCTCCCCACTCCAGTGCTCCTGCCTGGGAAATCCCACGGGCAGAGGAGCCTGGTAGGCTGGCGTCTATGGAGTTGCTAAAAGTTGGACATGACTGAGCGACTCACTTTCACTTTTCACTTTCATGCATTGGAGAAGGAAATGGCAACCCACTCCACTGTTCTTGCCTGGAGAATCCCAGGGACAGGGGAGCCTGGTGGGCTGCTGTCTATGGGGTCGCACAGAGTCAGACATGACTGAAGCAACGCAGCAGCAGCCTCACAAAAAAGCACAAGACCCAGATGGTTTTACAGAGGATTGTACCAGAGCTTAACTATCAAGATTACTATGTACATTTTTTCAAAGGATGGAAACAGACAAACAATTTTCCAGCCATTTCTTTTTTTTAGGGGCAGGTATAAAAATGATACCTAAACCTGATGCAGATAGCACCAAAAACCAAAGGCCAAGCTTACTTATAAATATCAATGCAAAACTCCTAAATAAAATGTTAGCAGACAGAAAGCAACACAGCACCTGAGTAGCACACATGGCCAGAAGAAATCTGTTCCAGGAATGCAAGGGTGGCTCCACGTTAGAGGAGCTCCTGATGCCACTCACACACCAACAGAGCTAACGAGAAGGCCAGATGATCCTCCCCACAGAGGATGATCCTCCCCTTCAAGAAAACTCAATGCCCATTCCTGACGTAAGCCAGTAAAATGGGAATTGATACATACTCCCTTAGTTTGATAAAATATCTGCACTAACTGTCGTAGGCTGAACGCTTGTGTCCCCCTTTCCAATTCTGTTGAAACCTAAGCCCCAGTGCAATGGCATGAGGAGGCAGGGCCTTTGGGAGGTGATTGGGTCCTGTGGTTGGAGCCCCCACAAACAGGATGCCTGACCTTACAAAAGAGACTCAAGAAAGCGCTCTTGCCCCTTCGACCATGTGAGGTCACAGTGAAAAGTTAGCCATTTGCAACCCAGATGAAGCCCTTCATCAGGATCCCACCAGGCAGGCACCCTGACCTTGGCCATCCAGCCTCCAGATCCACGAGAAACTCATTTCTGTTGTCTATAAGCCACCCTGTGTGTGGTATTTTGTTCCAGCAGCCCAAACAGACTAAGACATCAACACACAACAAAAATTACATCTTCCTTAATGAAAAGACACTCCGGGCATTCCCAGTAAGGTCACAAACAAGTCAGGGAGGCCCATCTCTTCTACCGCTTTTAACGCTGCATCAGAAGTATCAGTCAATGCAATCAGAAACTTAGGAGTGGAAACGAATAAAATTATCTCTGTGTACAGCTGATATGAAAGCATACCTAGAAAACGGAAGAGAATCCATGATAAATGGTAAAACTGTGACCGAAAAATGTTAATAAAGTAGGATATACAGAAACTGTTGCTTTTGCATAGCATTCCACCTGCAATGCAGGAGACCCGGGTTCAGTCTCTGGGTTGGGAAGATCCCCTGGAGAAAGGAATGGCAATTCACTCCAGTATTCTTGCCTGGAGAATCCCCACGAACAGAGGAGTCTGGCAGGCTGCAGTCCATGGGGTTGCAGAGTCGGACACAACTGAGTGATCAACACTAATATTTTATACCAAACAATAGGATATAAATAGAAGAGAAAATTCCACTTTAAAAGGAATGACTTAAAACATAAGGTGACTTAAAACATAAAATACTTAATTTACCTTATGTAAAACTGACATGAGGAAAACGTAAAAGCGCTTCTGAAAGACAAAGGAGTAAGCTGAACAAACAGAAAGCGCCCCTTGCCTTTGGACAGAAAACTTAACATCAGAAAGATGTCAATTCATTCCAAGTTATCAGGTAAATTTAATGCAAGCCCAATACACATGTAACAAATGTTCTTTTGTTTTGTGTCTCAAACTAGACAAATCGATTCTAAGATTTATAGGGAAAAATAAGAGATGTCTAAGACAATGAAGGGGGCCAGCCATATCCTCTATTAAAGTATAACAGAAAAGTGCTATCATTTAAATAGTGTTATACTGATACACAAATCTCCAATAAGATCCATAGTATGGAACAGAAGGTCCAGGAACAGACCCATAGGATAGCCTATGTATCATAGGTTATATAGACATACAGCCTATGATAAAGACAGTATCTCAAATCAGTGGGGAAAGACGGACCTCTTAAAAATTGGTGTCAGGACAACTAGTAGCCATTTGGGGAAAAAAAAAAAAGATAAAATTAAATACCTGCATCAGACATAAGAAAAAAGGCTAAAGATACTTCAGAATCTAACTGTGAAAAATGAAACCATTCAAGTCCCAGAAAAAAAATAGCAAGCGAATTCCTTTATAACCTTGGTGTGGGAAAAAATTTTCTAACTATGACTCAGAATCAGATGTAGAAGAACAGACCGACTGATGATGAGCCTGTAAGAAAATAAAAGTCTGAGCCCCCAGGGTAAGGATCGAATTAGGGACCTCATCTCCTCTACTCGCCCTGCACAGAACTCATACAGACAGTGCATCCCATAAACTCCTGTGGCGGGGAGGTGGGGCGCAGCTGAGAATTCCTGGCCAGCCATGCACCTGCCCTTTACTGAGACTGTCTCCAGGGGCTGGGTCCACGGTCGGGACTCTGGAGCACTGGTTTCACAAAGGCCCATCTCACCCCTCTCACTAAGGACCACTGGGCGACACCGGAGGCGCCTCAGAAAACGCCCCCTACATTCTTCTTGTCAATGACTTCTCTTGATCTTGTAGCAGAATCTGAACTAGTCCCTGCTGATTTTTCCAGACTCGGCTCTCCCCACCCCCCACCCACAGCTCTTCTGAATGACTCACTTCCCACATAAACTAGGCTTGTTTTGCCCTGGACCTCGGGTCACGCTGCTGCGCTGCGCCTGAACCCTGGGTGTCCCTGTCTCCTCCCCTACACACCCCTTCTCCCAGCCACCTCTTACCTCTCTACCCTTGGAGACCCCAGCCCACCTGCACTGCCAGCACTCCCCACCTCATGCTGTGACCACGGTTAATCCGTCTCTCTCTTCACCTGGCACAAGGCAGGCTGAAGTCAGGGACCATGTGTGACCTCTCTCCGTACCTAGAATGCTGAGCACACGCCTGACATGGGAGCTAGAACCATGCAAGACCCTCAATATGTGTTTGGTGGATTAATTCACTTGCTCGTTTCCAGATCTCCATAACAGACAACACTCCTAGGATTTGAAGAGAAAGTTGCAGAGAAAATTGCCTTCTCGTAGTCAGTGACTACACCTCCTAAGGACTTAGAACAAGCATATCGAAAGCAGGGCAAGGACGATTCTGGCTAGCTCATCTTCTCAGGCAGTCTCGTCATCACCTGGTCAGGGTCTGCTCCGCTGAGGCTGCGCTGACACCACAGAACAGGCTGGGGGGCTCGGCGGGGACGGGACGGGTGCCACCGCAGCCTCGGGGCCGGCGCCCAGCGGAGCACTTGCATACTTTCCCTTATAGGGCTGCACTGAGACTCTTCACGCAGACTCTTCCAAATATTTCCACAGCCTCTGCCGATAATCTAAATGGGCTGCCCAAAGGTTGAGCTGAGAAATCTCAGAAAAGCAGCACCGCTTCAGATGCTGTCTGGCTGGAAAGTTTCCCCCAGCCAGACCACGTCTAAAATTCCCTCAAACGCCAGCTGACCGCTGTTCGAGTGACCTGGTGACTCTGAGCATAGACCACGAGGCTTCTGCGACGCCCGGGCCTCGTCTAGAACGTGGGGATGACAGTCCTGGGTTGCTTGGCAAGACCACAGTGGAGATTCCAGAAGCTGCTGTGAATAAAGTAAGGCCTCTGAGTTCAGGGACATCCAATCGAGGGTACTAGTTTAATCTGAGTCTGCAAAGAGACAGTCAGCAAATAAGGTCCCTAATGCTACTTGTCACAGTGTCTGAACTGGACTCAGGGCAATGAGGGCTTGGTTTCAGCACAGATTCTGAATCTTTAATAAAAGATTTACCAATATCTCAGAGCACAGTCTGTGTCTTTAAAGGAGGAGATGCTTGTATGTATGTTCTGAGTCCTAAGACTCTTCCCTTCTGGATTATACCCAGCTGGCAAGAAGTCCCCTAAGGAATCAGTATAAAAATCCACAGGATACATTCTTTCCAGAAATTAGCGTGATTCTTAAGGGTCAGATTAATACAGGGATGGATGATGAAAGCCCTAATAAAAATATCCTGCTATTGTTTTGAAGAAAGCGAAAGACAAACCCTAGATCTGTTTTTTTATTAATCATGATAATGTGTGTACTGTGACGTAGGAACCAGATTTCCTGATTCATGAGGCCTGATTCCTAAGTTGGTATGAGACTTGACAAAAATTAAGCTGGTTGCTGAGAAGAGTTTTAAACACGATATCAAGAGTGTATATTTTCATTCCACTTAAATCAGTTCAATTTAATTCAGTAATAAGTTGTTAAACGTGACCTTGTTTAAGACACTATACTTGATGTCAAAGGCAAGTCTCTGACATCCAAGGGATCGCAATCTAGAGCAGCAGATAAACACCTGGACTCATGAGAGTCCCGCGTTGTCAGGAAAAGTGCCGTTGATCGAACTCCATCTTCGGAAAGGCAATCTATTCTGGTAGTGGCACTGAGGATGAAATGGCACAGTGAGAGGCTGGGGCAGAAGAGACGTTCTCAACCAAGAGAACACAAAGAATGACAGCAGAAGGATGGATGAGAAAAATGCAGATTATTAAATTTGCTCTGCATAAGATTATAATTAAAAGATTATAAAAATGCTCTACTTATTATAAGGTTTTTAAAAAATATTTACTAAACCAACTTGCAAAAATACTTGAGGACCTAATTATAGAGTATGCAATGATAAGTGAAAAAAACACTATCTTACTATTCACATTGGAGAGAAAAACAATATGCAAATAAATAAAAACAGCCAGAAATTATGGTGGGTACTATGAAGAAAGCTTCCACCGAGAATTTTAGGTCACAGTTTGTTGCTCCTAATCCCTGCTCTCTGGGGTCCTCTGCTTTCTAACAGCGAAAAGGTAGAAATAACGCAAGTGTCCACCGACAAATGACTGAATAAATGAAAAGCGACCTATCCGCACAACGAAACAGGATTCAGCCTCTAAAAGGAAGGAGTTTCTGGACTTCCCCAGTGGCCCAGTCTTTAAGACTTCGAGTGCCACTGCAAGGGTTACAGGTTCGATCCCTAGTCAGGGAACTAAAGTCCATGCACCACGCAGCCCTCAAAAAAAAGGGACTTCTGACACATGTTACACAGGGGTGAACCTGGAGGGCACCAAGCTAAGATAATAAGCCAGTCACGAAAGCACAAACACCTAGGATTCCACACAGATGGGGCCCCCAGAGGAGTCAAACTCCTAGAAACAGTAAGTAGGATGGTGGTTGCCAGGAGCTGGGGGAAGGGGGTGGAAAGTGAGTGTTCAACAGATGCGGAGTTTCAGTTTGGGAAAACGGGAAAGTCCTGGAGATGGTGGCGGAGATGGCTGCACAGCAAAGCGAATGGAGTTAGCACCCCCTAACTACAAACTTCAAAACGGCTAGAATGGCACCTTCTATGTTATATACGTTTTACCACGACTTTTAATACAAAAAATGAAAAAAAAAAAAGCTCATTTTCCAAGCTCATAAACACACAAGGACTCCCAAGTGCTCACTGAATAAAGTTCTAAGCTTGTCCAGCAGTAAACCCCTGTGAATCTGGCCCCGGAGTCCTTATAAGCTCATCACCTGCCACACTCCACCTCTCGAGCTTCGGTGTGGCCTGATCCAGCTACCTCTCTCATTCTCAGAGCTTTCCCTGTGCTCCTGCCCGCCCTCAGCAGCG
This sequence comes from Neotragus pygmaeus, assembly GCA_006410875.1. Taxonomy (NCBI): domain Eukaryota; kingdom Metazoa; phylum Chordata; class Mammalia; order Artiodactyla; family Bovidae; genus Neotragus; species Neotragus pygmaeus. The sequence goes on along the minus strand of SJYV01018209.1, from coordinate 8,667 downwards.
CTGCTTTCTGAAACACCCTTGCCCCTGGCACTTACCTTCTCCTCCAACCGAGATTTCTGTAGGTGCAACCAAATGTCACCTCCACCACAAAGCCTTCCCCACACCGACTCAGTGGAGAGGGAACGCCCCTCACCTGTCTGCTTATTTGTCAGCTTCTCTATAAAACAGGGGGACACCCCTGGTGGCTCAGACATTAAGGAGTCTGCCTGTAACGCGGGAGACCCCGGTTCCATTCCTGGGTCGGGAAGATCCTCTGCAGAAGGAAATGGCCACCCACTCCAGTGTTCTTGCCTGGAAAATCCGATGGATGGAGGAGCCTGGCAGGCTATAGTCCATGCAGGTCGCAAAGACTCGGACACGACTGAGTGACTTCACTTCACTTCTATAAAACAGGAAAACTCCTCACTAGGCAAGGAAAAACTGAAAATTGAAAGAAAAAGAAAAACCAGTACTATTCAAATAGCAGTGAAATACACGAAATACTTAAGGATGAACTTAACAAAACACATGTGAGACCTATAAACTGACAACTATGAAGTGCTGCTGAGAAAACTTGGTGAAGAACTAAGCAAAAGGAGAGATAGTATAATCATCCATTTGAGAGGTTCTCCCCCAAATTAATCTATAGACTCAACACAATCCCAGCAGCTTTTTTTTAGAAAAACTGTATTGCAGGGCTGACTGTAAAATGCACAAAAATTAAACAGATTAGAATAGCTGAACACCGGGGAGAAAAAAGCAGTGTTGGAGACCCCAAGTCACCTAGCGTCAAGGCTCAGTTCAACCTATGATAACCAGCCCGTGGGGTATTGTGTCTGGACAGATCAGAGAGACGGGGTTATAAATCCTCACTGAAATCGTTTATTTCATATGCATCTGCGTATACACTCATTAATCATCGGGTTAATGCAAATTTAAATCACAGTGAGATGCCCTTATACGTCTACCAGAATGACCAGAATTCGGAAGACGGCTCATAGCAAAGCCTTGGCAGCAGAACCCTAGCTTTCCTGCAGGGAGTCCATGTGGTACAACATCACGGAATACCTGGCAGTTTCTTAGAAAACTGAACAGACGTTTACTATTTGACCCAGGAATTCCCCTGGGAGGTATCTACCCAGAAGAAATTAGTGCACGTGTCTACACAAAAACAGCAGCTCTGCTCATAATAACCAATAACCGCACACAGAGAAATAACCAGTAAGAAACTTACGGGTCACAACAAATAACAGCCAGCAACAAACGTACGGGTCACAAATAACAAAGCACTCAGACAATGGAGCATTTCTTAGCAAAAACAGAAACAGACTACCCACTTGCGTAACTCAGAAGAATTTCAAAGAAGGACATAAGAGAACGGAGCTAGACACAGAGGCAGACTTGCATGGTCCCATCTAAAAGAAGGACTTCAGTGAACAAAGTGAGACACACGAAAAAGCAGACTCGCACGACCCCATTTTTAGGAAATTCTAGAACCAGCAAAACTCATCTGCAGTAACAGAAAGCAGCGGCTGCCTTGGTCTGAGCAGCTGATGCACCTGTTCCTCCGTCTTCATACCCTGGGCCTCTGGGCTGAAGAGTTAGAGGTGGAGAATTAAGAATCAGAGCAAAAAAAAAAAAAAAAAAAACTAACTAGTCAAGGGGAAGTAAAATTAGAGAGAAGATGCTGTGCATTATTTTATCTGATCACACTTGGATACGTGAAATTTTAAGAAAATCCAGGTAAATGGAATTTTAAGGAAAGATTCTGCCACCCAGCAGCAACAGACAGGAGTGAGAACACTGGACTGGTCTAGCATACAGAGAGCTAACTCTGCTTCTGCAAGGATGAAAGGAGGTTTAGTCTCAGGCAAAGACTCAGAAAGCTCTAATGAACCAAGCTCTCTTCACGACCACGAAGCTGTACTGCACCTTTATGCCTGAACGAGTTTCCCTTCTAGTCAGAGGAAGGAACCACAACAGAGGGAAAGGAAAGGAGGACTGAACCGGTAGCGTGGCCTCGCTGAGGCCGCCACAAGCTTTCTCCACCCGTCGCTGGTGAGGCGGATGATCTCAGCCCGCACGCCCGCGAGGAAGGAGCACCCCAACCAGCTCTGGCTCCTCCCAGAGATGGCAGAGCCCCTGCAGCGGGCAAGGTCAGAAGGAGACGTCTGGTACAGAGTTCACGGACCCTCTCCACCAGGCATGGGGGGAGACCACGTGCTGCCCGGTTCCCACAGACCCCGCTGAGGGAGCGAAGACCAGGCCGGGGCGAAGGGGAGGCACCAGTCCCGGCCCCCAGCCTGCGTCCTCCATCAGCATCCCTTCTGAGGTTGGCGTCACTCCGAGGCAGAGAGGGCGGAAGCTTCGCGAACATGCCCGTCACCCTCCTGCGGGGCTTCCTGCCCAAGCACCTCTCCCCTCAGCGCTGGGGCCGCAGATGCTGCCTTAGAAGTCCTGGAAGGAACAGGGACTTCCAGGCTCGAGTCCAGCTGTGGCACAAGAATGTCTGGGTGCCTCCTATCCACCACCCTGCCTTAAAGCCCTTGGGGACGGTGCCCATTCAGGCCACTGGGCACAGAAAGGGCCCCGGCACCATCCCCAAATGGGGAAGTATCACTTAGAGAGTGCTGACTTACCAGCCACAACCTAAAAGCTGAGAGTTGTGTGTTTTATTCGGTGGGAATTCTTAGGACTTCAAGTCCGGGAGACAGCATCTCTCAAGTGATGCTGAGAGACCCGCTCTGAGGAGGCGAGGGGAGGAGCCAGGTTATACAGAAGCCTTAAAACAAACAGCAGGCAGTCTGGACGTCAAAAGATCACGGTTAAGTAAAGAAAACCAGGTACCCCAAGTTGAGGAATTTGGCGTTTTTCTGTGTGTGGGAAGACGCAAGGGTCTGGGCTCACTGAAGCCACTCCTTCCAAGTCCGCGTCTCAGCAGCCTGGGCCAGCATCCTGTGACTTTCACACCCTGCGATCCACAGTGCTCTCTGCTGCCTGAGGGCAGGGATCCGTCTCCTTCCTGAGCGCCCTTAGGACCCCGAAATTCACATTCGGAGGGCCAGGATCGCTGAGGACTGTGACAGCCTTGTTTACCGCTAAGGCAGGAACACTCCATTTCTCAAAAGACACGGAGGCCTCTCAACGAGGAATGAAAGGTTGCCCTCCCTGCCAGCCCATGCTGCGGCCTGAGCTGCCCAGTCGGAACACGAAGGCTCCGCAGACGTCCAGAGTGACCGCGGGGACAGCAGGCCCCGGGAGGAGGAAGCGGCGAGAGCCCAGGGTGAGAAAGCCGTGCACTCCCCGAGGGGGGCGGAGTAGGGAGGCCCAGGGTCGCCAGGCGGCGCTGCCGGCTGCAAGACACCATGTTTGCCACAACGGAGACGAGAGCTGTGTCCCATGAAATGCCACTGGTTCACACTTCCCACTAGATTAACTGCATCTCTCCAGCCACCATTTGATGTGAATTTTAAAAGCTTGACTTAATTAAGTCACGTGAAAATAGACGCTTGGATCTGGTGGGTACGACAGAGGCAGAGGCTTCCTGGAGGCTAACAGAACCTCTAAGACTTCAGACCTTCCTAGTGGGCAAGCTCAAAAGCCTACTCGTCCCCAGAACTGTTCCAGTGACAGACGGTGACGCCCCAGCCCGCTGGCTTTCCTTCTCGGGCCTTCTAAAGCTCTGCAACCACAGCGCATCTTAAGCCTCTCCCTTGACCCCGGCCAGCTGTGCTGAAATTGCAGACCATCAGTCAAGGAAACTGGAGAAGGAAATGGTACCCCACTCCAGTACTCTT
>SJYV01018202.1:0-15374 GCA_006410875.1 Neotragus pygmaeus | reverse complement strand
TGTCCCTGCGTCTATTACAGAAATCTCTTTGCATTATTTATTTCAGTTAGTTTCAAGCTTAGCTCTGTAAGATAGGGGTATATTTTTCTTCTAAGGCATTAGCTCCTGAAGGAACAGAGTATGATTTTAGTAAATGTTTGCTGAAGGAACAAATCAATGAATAAAATACATTTCCTGTTTGTTCACAGAGGCTTCTTATCCTAATTTTTATTAGTTCTGTAATGATACTCTTAGGAGTCAATTACTCTTTGAGTAGCTGCATGATCTTGCTTTTCATTAAAACATTTATTGTTTAATTACACACAGATTTTTCCATATTGAGGCCTGATTTTGAAAATTACTTGAAAAATAACTCTTGAAACCCTAAAGTAGGTAAATAGAGAAGTTTAACAACTTCAGTCTCATTTTTATTCTATTATTTACAAAACATTTCCAATTCCTTAGTTTGCATTTATCCCAAAAAATCATTTACCATCTACATCTACAAAAATCATTTACCATATACCATCATTTACTGGAAATCATTTACCATCCTACAAAGTAAGGACTGCATTAAAAGGTGGGATAATCAATGTATAACAAAGGCCTTTATAATTTGAAATCTCCCAGGAGCCCCCTGTCTCACAGAATCCCCTGGCAAATACACAGACTGGCAGGGATCAGAACTCAGCTCTGACTGACACTTAGCTCCAGACCGCCCTTTAGCTGGCAGCTACCTTCTCAGGATGACAAGGCTGACTCAGCCCCTCACTGGGGAGGATGTCTCTGCATCTCCATCTGTCAATCACCCATGCAGTTGGGCATTTTGCACAGATGGTGGTACTGACCCAGGATGAAAGGAGTGACGCTTTCCAAATGTGTTTCCCTAATTTGGTTCAGATGTTGTGCTATGTGTTCACATGTTTCCTCGGGGACTGTCATATTTCCACCTTTGGATGGCATTCCCATATGCTTTCTGTTTTGTTTGCCTTGTTTTCATAATACTATTCTCCCTTTGCTTTGTGAAAGGCAAACAAAAAAATTCTCAGTAGTTTTCATGCTTTCTTGTTTACCTGTAGGAACAACAAGCTGTAGGAAGGCCCATTAGTATCATAAGAGGTCACTACTGGAGATTTTAGGTAGTGGAAGATCATAAAATGGACTAATATGGCATGTATTTGCTTGGATTTTTTTTTCCATTTAAAATTTTAATTTATTTACCTAAGTATCTTTAATTTTTCTTTTTGTGATTAAAAACTTGTTTGTAATACTCCATTGTGTATATGTACCACAGCTTACGGGGAGGGAGGAGGTAGGGTGCTTCAGGATGGGGAACACGTGTATACCTGTGGCGGATTCATGTTGATGTACGGCAAAACCAATACAACATTGTAAAGTAATTAACCTCCAATTAAAATAAATAAATTTATATTAAAAAAAAAACTTGTTTGTAAGCCCCTAGTTAAAACTGTTGCTCCTTTAATTTTTTTTTGGTTCAACTTTTTTAAAAATCCAAATTAAAGATACTTAGGTAAATAAATTAAAATTTTAAATGGAAAAAAAAATCCAAGCAAATACATGCCATATTAGTCCATTTTATGATCTTCCACTACCTAAAATCTCCAGTAGTGACCTCTTATGATACTAATGGGCCTTCCTACAGCTTGTTGTTCCTACAGGTAAACAAGAAAGCATGAAAACTACTGAGAATTTTTTTGTTTGCCTTTCACAAAGCAAAGGGAGAATAGTATTATGAAAACAAGGCAAACAAAACAGAAAGCATATGGGAATGCCATCCAAAGGTGGAAATATGACAGTCCCCGAGGAAACATGTGAACACATAGCACAACATCAAAACCAAATTAGGGAAACACATTTGGAAAGCGTCACTCCTTTCATCCTGGGTCAGTACCACCATCTGTGCAAAATGCCCAACTGCATGGGTGATTGACAGATGGAGATGCAGAGACATCCTCCCCAGTGAGGGGCTGAGTCAGCCTTGTCATCCTGAGAAGGTAGCTGCCAGCTAAAGGGCGGTCTGGAGCTAAGTGTCAGTCAGAGCTGAGTTCTGATCCCTGCCAGTCTGTGTATTTGCCAGGGGATTCTGTGAGACAGGGGGCTCCTGGGAGATTTCAAATTATAAAGGCCTTTGTTATACATTGATTATCCCACCTTTTAATGCAGTCCTTACTTTGTAGGATGGTAAATGATTTCCAGTAAATGATGGTATATGGTAAATGATTTTTGTAGATGTAGATGGTAAATGATTTTTTGGGATAAATGCAAACTAAGGAATTGGAAATGTTTTGTAAATAATAGAATAAAAATGAGACTGAAGTTGTTAAACTTCTCTATTTACCTACTTTAGGGTTTCAAGAGTTATTTTTCAAGTAATTTTCAAAATCAGGCCTCAATATGGAAAAATCTGTGTGTAATTAAACAATAAATGTTTTAATGAAAAGCAAGATCATGCAGCTACTCAAAGAGTAATTGACTCCTAAGAGTATCATTACAGAACTAATAAAAATTAGGATAAGAAGCCTCTGTGAACAAACAGGAAATGTATTTTATTCATTGATTTGTTCCTTCAGCAAACATTTACTAAAATCATACTCTGTTCCTTCAGGAGCTAATGCCTTAGAAGAAAAATATACCCCTATCTTACAGAGCTAAGCTTGAAACTAACTGAAATAAATAATGCAAAGAGATTTCTGTAATAGACGCAGGGACATTCCTTTTCAAAGCAGTTTCCTTGCATTTCTTCAGGAAGGAGAATCTCCACAGGGTAAGGATGGTTTGGTGGTGAATAACCCATCCTTTCTCTCCAGGCATTTGGAATAATATCAGCCAGTCTCCATAAGTCACTGTAAGTCCACCTCTGGAATTAGCAGCAATGTGTATATAAGCAAAACAATAGGAAAAATACTGTGCACCCCAAAATCAACACATAGTGCGATCACTTCTCAAACTTACTATTGTACAGTAGTCCCCGTGTGGCCCCTCTTTAAGGGTGACCCTAGTTAGGTGCCAATTCTGTCTCCCTCATCCATATAGGAACTAAGACCAAACGCTTATTTATGGTTGAAGCATGCCTGTCTAGATAGTGGAGTTGGCCTGGCTCAGACGTTGGCAATATTTAATATGCATTGTTGTCCTTATCTTCTGCTCTGATGGCATTCCTGGAAGGAGCGGTTCCCACACCTACTCCCAGATATGCTCCTGGACACAGTCTCCCTCCCGTTATCCTCCTTGTTTCTGCTCCTGGTATTAAGGAGACTCCCTGTACTGGGTGGGTATTACTGTCATTGTGTTGTATCCTGAGGTGCTTTCAAGAGAAATGACCTGCAGTCATAAGCTCAGTGTCCTGTCATTTGGGGAGTAAAGGAAAGCTGGCATTCTCTCACATTCCTTCTGTCTGGTCACTCCTTGTGTGGGGTTGGAATCTCAGGGATCATGTGGCTCCTCTTCACTCATTACAGTCTGAACCTGAAAGCTGTCCACCCTGCGCAATAAAGGACATAGCAACAGGTAGCTGCAAAGTTTGAAAGCATAGCCTCATTGTTTTACTTGCATTTAAAAAGCATTTTAAATTTCCTCTGTGTATTCATATTTTGAATATTCAGTGTTCATCATCTCCTTAGCATCTGGGGAGAGATGGTCCTGGGAAGCATTTCAGAGTCACAACATCAGGGGCTGAGCCTTGTCCTCTGGTGAAGAGGAAGGGATGGACATGAGGGTGCCTGGGGAGGCCCAGCTCCCCGCCATGGAGAGGGGCTAGAGGTGAGTCTCCAGCTCCACATTTGGGGTTCTCAGAGGATGAACAACTCTGTCCACATTTTCTGGACAAAAGAGAGAAAATTCCCCTCGGTGTTGTGGCCCACCTTGTGTTAGCCAGAGCAATTGCTTTGATTTCTTCTCTAACATTAACCTGTTTCCCTCTCTTGCAAGAAACTAAGGACTTAAGGAAAGGCATGGATGAGGACACAGTTGTTAATATAGTGAACAAGTTCTACTTTTCATTTTCTGTGCTATTTAGGTCTAGATTCGGGGTCAAGAGGACTCTGGGAGAAAGCGCTTTTCATGGGCACGGACTTCTAAGGAGACTTCTTTTATAATCACAGTAACACTGAGATGTCAAAAGTAGTGTGAAGCTGACAGCCAAAATTCCTCTCTTTGAGAGACATCAGGAACAGATTAGGAAAGTTAGGATGGAATAGAATTTGTATTCTATTATTAACTTCCCTCCACCTACTGGGCTTATTTTGAAAGTTGTTGGAAAATGAGGAAGCAAAGAAAGACCATGTCTGCACTGAGGAGTTTTGGTATGAAATTGGAAAGGAGTGAGGAGCGTGATGCTGGTCTTGTGTCTTCCGAAAATCAATGATAAGAACTACCTGTGACTGGTTTGAGAGTCTTCTTTCCACAAGGAACACCTCTGAAGATAAATGAATCATTCAGTTCAGTTCAGTTCAGTTGCTCAGTCATGTCTGACTCTTTGAGACCCCATGGACTGCAGCACATCAGGCTTTCCTGTCCATCACCAACTCCCGGAGCTTACTCAAACTCTTGTCCATCAAGTTGGTAATGCCATCCAAGCATCTCATCCTCTGTCATCCTCTTCTCCTCCTGCATTCAGTCTTTGCCAGCATCAGAGTCTTTTCCAATGAGTCAGTTCTTCATATCAAGTGGCCAAATATTGAAGCTTAAGCTTCAGCATCAGTCCTTCCGATGAATATTCAGGACTGATTTCCTTCAGTATTGACTGGTAAGATCTCCTTGCAGCCCAAGGGACTTTCAAGAGTCTTCTCCTACACCACAGTTCAAGAGCATTAATTCTTCGGTGCTCAGCTTTATGGTCCAACTCTCATATCCATACAGGACTACTGGAAAACCATAGCTTTTACTAGACAACATTTGTCAGAAAAGATCTCTTTGTCTCTGCTTTTTAATATGCTGTCAAAGCTTTTCTTCCAAGGAGCAAGTGTCGTTTAATTTCATGGCTGCAGTCACCATCTGCAGTGATTTTGGAGCCCAAGAAAATAGTCCCTCACTCTTTCCATTGTTTCCCCATCTATTTGCCATGAAGTGATGGGACCAGATGCCATGATCTTAGTTTTTTGAATGTTGAGTTTTAAGTCAGCTTTTTCACTCTTCTCTTTCACTTTCATCAAGAGGCGCTTTAGTTCCTCTTCGCTTTCTGTCGTAAGGGTGGTGTCATCTGCATAGCTGAGATTATTGGTATTTCTCCCAGCAGTTTTGATTACAGTTTGTCGTTCATCCAGCCCACCATTTTGCATGATGTGCTCTGAATATAAGTTAAATAAACAGGATGACAATATACAGCCTTGACATACTCCTTTCCCAGTTTGGATCCAGTCTATTGTTCCATGGCCAGTTCTAACTGTTGCTTCTTGACCTTCATACAGATTTCTCAGGAGGCAGGTAAGGTGGTCTGGTTTTCCAATCTCTTTAAGAATTTTCCACAGTTTGTTGTGATCCACACAGTCTAAGGTTTTGGCATAGTCAATAAAACAGAAACAGATGTTTTTCTGGAACTCTCTGGTTTTTTCGATGATCCAGCAGATGTTGGCAATTTGATCTCTGGTTCCTCTGCCTTTTCTAAATCCAGCTTGAACATCTGGAAGTTCTTGATTCACATACTGTTGAAGCTTCACTTGGAGAATTTTGAGCATTACTTTGCTAGCATTTGAGATGAGTGCAATTGTGCAGTAGTTTGAGCATTCTTTGGCATTGCCTTTCATTGGGATTAGAATGAGAACTGACCTTTTCCAGGTCTGTGGCCACTGCTGAGTTTTTCAAATTTGCCGTATCTAGATCATTCTAGATACATATATTTCCTTTAATTACATTTCAGATAATTTACTAGGACAAAGAACTGGAACCCTGGCAAGGAATATTCACATATTCTCCATGCCTTTCCTAGCATATGCTGATGTAGGATTATTTCATAGGTTCTTTTGAACACCTGGCACTGGTTATAGTCACAGTGGTGTCCAACCGCTTGGCTCTGAAGGTAGTCCTCCTTTGCCCAGGAGTTCCATCTGTGGTGCCAACCACTGAAGTCTGAGCTTCTTAAACCTGTGCCCTGAATGTTTGTGGTATGCCAGATGAGAAGCATTAGGACTTTTCTGGAGATTGTTTTATGGGGGGAAATGGTATTTTAAACAACTAACAGTTATTAATGAATTATAGCAGCAACATGAAAGAAAATGGCACTTCTGTTTGCATTTCCAGACTTTCAAAGAATCAGAGCAATCAGCCTTACACTGTGGAGAGATTTCCTGGCAAATGTCTCAGAGGCATTTCGTCTAAGCTATCAAGTCAATTATATTATTCTTGATGGAAAACTCCTTGAAATGCTTTTATAATATGTTTATTAAATAAACTTTCTTCATTCCCCTGATCTTAGAACTTTGAAACCAACTTACAGTGCTAGGTTTATTCTCTTGAAAGGCAGCAAATAAGTTTTGCTTTTATAATTTTGATGCATTGGAAGATATTTGTTATAAGAAATACTGCTGCATTCTGACTTAATATAGCATTGCTTCATAAAAAATAAATGTTTACTTCTGTTAAGTAGGATAGTTTTGAAATGCCAGCATCAGAACTAAGTTTTGCAAACAACTTTGACTTATTAAGGTTAAGAACATATTAATTCTCAGTTCTTATTAGGAAACACAGTGTTTCTCATTATTGAAAGTTTAAACCCAGAGTCACAGTTTTTCTGTTGTTATCTGCTTTTAAACTCAGGTAAAAAGACATGTTTGATCTTTTTTTGTACATTCAGTTTCTCACTAGAATAAAGAGCTCTGGAAATATTAATACTTTTATGATACAGAAACTCTAGTTCAAAGTTGTCATTCTTTATAATGTTTTATTTCAAAACCTTCTGAGCCCAAATATACATATTTTTAGGCCATGAAATCACAGAAAAGCAACTTAATATTTATTATAAATTGCATTTCACCTCGGTGGTTTATTTAGCTTGTCATTTAACAGGCACATTTTGGTCTTTTTATACATGCAGAACCCTTTCAGGCATCAGGTACTAAGGTGGGTGGTAGGTGAGGAAGTGCTCCTCTTAGCACAGTGCTGAGGTGTGCAGCAGGAGTGCCCTGTGGATGGTGAGGAGGTCCTTGTTGACTGTGATCAATGGACAAACTTCAGGAGAAGGTTTATCCCCAGTCTCTTTCTGGAAAAACAACCCATGTTTGTTACAGGGCAGGTTGGGCAGTGCATGTAGGACAGAAGCATGCATAAATAAAGTAGATGAGATACACAGATCCATCTCTCTTCTAGTATTGTTTTCCTTCCACATGGAAGGTGTCTTTCAACATTTTTAGTACTGTGCATCTGTTGATAATAAAATCATCCAACTTTGTATGTCTGAAAAAGCCTTTGGTCACACTTGGTTTACAAAGAAAATGTTGCTAAAAAATAAAAAGTTATGGTTGACAGAACCTTCCATTCAGGAATTTAAAGATATATGTGCAATGTCTTCTGATTGCAATGCTATTCTTTCAGAAGAAAAATCTGCTGCCACCCTTGTCTTTGTTGCTTTCTATGAAATGTGTCTTTTTTCCTCCAACTGCTCCAACAGCTTATAATTTCTCTTATAAATTGTGAGTGATTTGAGTTTATTAAAAGATGCCTTGATATTTTTGTGAATGGTTTTGCTGCTTAATGTTGTAGTTTCTTGGATCTATAGGATTATAGCTTTCATCCAATTTAGAACATTTTCAGCAATCATTTCTTCACATATTTTTCTTCCCATAATCCTTTAGAAGCAGAAAGGATTGTGTGCAGGTTTGTCTATATGGTTATTCTATACCTCATTGGTTTTCCAATTTTTTTAATTTCAAATAGTTTTCTGTGGTTTCAAGTTCATTAATCTTTTATTCTGCTCTGTCTAATCTGGCATTGGTCTCATCCAGTATATTTTTTATCTTGGACTTTGCATTTTTTATCTGTAAAAATTCAGGTTTTTCCTTTCTTTTCTTTTTTTTATTTTACATATCCTTTGTTTCTGCTTTACCTTTTTAACATGTACAGTAAAGTTATAACAACTTTTAATATCTTTTTCTGCTATTTTAGCTCAGCTGGTAAAGAATCTGTCTGCAATACAGGAGACCCATTCCAATTCCTGGGTTGCAAAGATTCCCTGGAGAAGGGATAGTCTACCCACTCCAATATTCTGGCCTGGAGAATTTGATGGACTGTATAGTTCATGGGGTCACAAAGTGTCAGACACGGCTGAGTGATTTTCATGTTCACTTCTCACTTTTCTGCTCTTTATAAAATCTGTCATTTCTGAATCCATTTAGATGAACTGATTTTGCACTTTGTTATGGGGAATATTTTCTTGCTCATTTGTGTGTCTGCATATCTTTGATTGGGGGTAGACATTATTACATTTGGGAGTTCTAATATTTTTGTAAGACTAGGACAGCTGTATTACCATTTATTTCATCTGTGGTCTACTCTTTATATATAATTATATATTTTTAATTACATATTTAGGCCTCGACCTTTGTTTTTGTTTTATTTTTGACTCATTTTATTATATGTTCTATCTCTTATTACAGATATATTAAAATCTTTCCCAATGTCATCACTGCCAATAGGATCTTAATCCTGTTGTTGCTTTGAAATACCTGTGCTCCTTGCCTGAACATTTATTTTAGTCTCTGATATCAGTTATTTTTTAGCAATTCTGAGAGGCAGTGTGGGTGAAGGAACCAGTGTAAGCTTCTGTGCTTAGAAAGACATGGTACAGAAAATCAGGCTGCAGAAAGTTACCCTCTGAGGGATTTGAACTAGATTCCTGCACAGGAAAAAGCACAGGAAGGAGCAATATTAGTATGAGACCTAAATTAGATTGTAATGAATCAGTTGGGAAGGTGTAAGAAATGGTTTCAAGGAAGAAATTCCTGCAGACCAATGTGACTTCATCTTTTTTAGCTCATCATTCACTCAGGGCTTCTAAATCACTGTGATGTTGATTACAGTGAGTCTTCTGCACCAGGAATCCAGACCTCAGATACTGCAGAGACAGCTACTGGTAGAAGGAAGCAGAGGTAGATGGTGGCTAAAGCAACCCCAGGCACATGTTCCTGTGACCTCGCACGGTCCCACGGGCTGCCAGAGCTCTGGAGGCTGGCTCTCACTCGCCTTTTCCCATACGCTGCAATGAATGAGTGACGAGCTGGAGTCCCTTGCAGTCTTCACTGGCTGTCAGCTGGGACCCAGCTCTGATGTTGCCTAGAGCCTCTCTGTGGCCTCGCTTTGTGACCTGGCCCTACTCCCACATTGACAACTGAGTTCTAATAGCAAGTGTCCCAAGAGAGACATCCATGCTTACACGAGAAGTGCTCCGATGGAATATGCAGAAGCACCTGGCTGTGACATCACACAGCAGAGGCACTTCTAGTATATTTCATTTTTCCAGGCAGATGGAGAGCCCTCCCAGGTCCAGAGATAAGGCATGGAGACATCCCCTTTTGATGGGAGAACTGCCAAATGTGCATATGTGTTTAAACCCACTCGTGACTATTTTCCGTTCCTGAATGTGGAATAGAATGGGAGCACGTTGAGAAACAAGAGAACGATTCAGTTGTTCTCCTGTGCAGCCCAAGGCGTACATATTAATAATATTCTCTTAAGGTTTCCTGATGTCGATTTCAGCATTTCTCACTGATTGGATGCTGGACTGGAATGATCCTGTCCCAGTCTTTATGCTGTTTTACTCTCACCGTCTCATCTTCCATTAAGTGTCCTGGGTAATTATCAGCGCTGACTTCTTGAGAATAATTGGCTGAGTAGCAAGGGATGTGAGCCCAACGTGCAGTGAAGGTTTTCTGAGTTCCATATTAAACACAGCATTAGTAATCCTCGTGTTATCGCTTGATTGCTCCTGTGGTGAGATTATTAGGCCATTATTTTCCTAAAGCAGCATTTTAATGATAAAGATGAAAAGTATACAATTTGCTTTAGTTGTTATTTGTTCCTCAAGGTTAATGTGTTTGTCACATTGTATTAAACGCTCATAATAACCATTAGAATACTTAGTGTAAGCATGGATGTCTCTGTGCAACTAGTAAACAGTACAAATTAGAACAATTGTCACCACTGTTCTCAGGTTTATGAGTAGCGAATAGGATGTGATAGATTTTCTTTTTAACTTGTAGGACAAATTAAAATTATTCCTGTGATTCTCTGTGCTTTGTCTTTGAGGCATTTAGTGCATGGTTACAACAATGACAGTGATGCTAGAATCAAACACTGGATTTTATACTGTAGCATTTAAACCAAAAGAGGTATCGAGTTAAGGGTAATTGTTTTCTAGGAGAAAATTGCCAACTCATTTTCAATATTTCGTTTTCACTCCTGCATTTAAATATTAAATATTATTTGACAGGAGTGTGGTTCAGTATGACACATGACCTGAGCTTTCCCCTCTGTGTTTGAGCTAAGAGGCTTTGTCAGTCGGCCCTGATCTGTTAGTTCTGTGTTCCCTATAGTTTAAACTGCAGATCTGAAGCCTGCTTTGGAAAATCTCTTAGGTCCTTGCTTAAAGGGAAAAGTGATCTAGAATGTCCAAGTCCATTAGGATCAGTCCTAATTCTCCACCACTAATAGTCTGGGGGATATTGTAGATGGACACCAATCAAAAATAATTTACACGGGCAGCTAAATTCCCTGAGTTTACTATCCTACTCACCAAAAGCAGAAAGAAAGAACATTTTCGTCATCCCTCAAAAACTTCCTGCCGTTTTGCAGTCAATCCCAATCTCAGCCCAAGTTCCAGATATATGACCTGCTTTCTGTCTCTACATTTTGCCTTTTTAGAGACATAAATAGAACCATACAATATGTAGTCACATCATGTTTTTGAGGTTCATTCATCATATTGCTGAGTAATATTCCATTGTATGGATGTGCCACAACCTAACAATTCATCTGCTTTCTAAAATAAAGTTTTTCTAAACAATTCGGTGATGCCTTTTTGCAGAAATTTTTCATTTTTCTGGGACACATATGTAGGACTGAAGTGCTGGGTCATATCAGAAGCATATATTTTGTTGTTTAGCATCTTCCAGATGGTTTTATTGGTTTGCATTCCCTGTGACTAGTATAAGGATTCCAGCTTCCTTACACTCTTGCCAACATTTGTTATTTTCAGCCTTTTGTGTGAAAGCTGTTCTAGCCAATGTCTAACTGTGTCTCATGATTTTACTTGTTAGCATTTTCATAATGACTAAGGATGTCGAACATCTTCTCGTATGATCAGGAAGAGCATTAGATAAACTTCTTTGGTTTAGTATCTACAAGATACATACTTCAACTGTAAAGACACACAGACGTGAAATGAATTGATGTAAAAAGATACTCCATTCAAATTGAAAAAAAGAGAGAAAAGGAGAGGATATACTTATATCAGACAAAATAGACATAAAGTCAGAAGCTGTCAGGATGAAAAAGGATGCTCTCCAGTGATAAAGGGGTCAGCTGGTCAGTACATTCATGGATCTATGTATGTGTCCAAAATAACTAAATATGTTCAATTTTCCATATCAATTCACCTCAGTAAAACTGTTTTAAAAGAAAACTATTATAAATAATATTTTTTATTTTAATTTTGTTTTCAGATTGTTCATTTTAGGATATAGGAATATGATTGGGTTTTTTTGAGCTTCCCTGGTGGCTCAGAAGTTAAAGAGTCTGCCTCCAATGCGGGAAACCTGGGTTCGATCCCTGGGTCAGGAAGATCCCCTGGAGAAGGAAATGGCAATCCACTCCAGTATTCTTGCCTAGAGAATCCCACGGACAGAGGAGCTTGGTAGGCTACAGTCCACGGAGTCACAAAGAGTCGGACATGACTGAGTGACTTCACTTTCACTTTATCCTGATGCTTGCTAAACTTATTCTAAAGATCTTGCATATTGTTTTCTAGATTCCATATGATTGTCTATATATAGAATATGTCATCTGTAGGATTAAAAAAGAGTTTACCTCCTTTTTTATAGCAGTTATACTTTTAATTTCTTTTTCAGCCCTAATTTTCCTGGCTAAGAACTGCTGTCCCTAGGTTAAATAAACACAGTGTGTGTGGCATCTTTGCCTATTGCTGGATCCTAGTGGATCCTGTCTGTCAGTGTCAAGTGTGAGTTTCTTCCAGCAGCAGGCAGTCCTTTCAGTGTTACTGTCTCTCCTTATGTCTGATTACACAGCAGGCACAGCGCTCAGAGTTTGCCTCCTCCATTCCTCCATTCTGGTGGGGCCTGCCTCCACACAGACTGCACTGAGCAGAAGGTCAGTTTTACCTTCATGAAGACCTGGGAAGACACTGGGATCTGCCTTTGCTCATTTCTTTCCTCATCACATTTAAATCCTAATTTGATTGATGATTAAGTTAATCAAATCAACTTAAACTTTTTCCATAGCAATGTGTTCCTTCAAACCACATGTATCAGGCTCCATGTTCTAGTTCAGTTTTTGTCATGTCAAAATTGTGATCCTGTAATCACAAAAGAATAAAAACACCCCAAGTTTTCCTCCACTGAACAAATATCAACCGTCAATCAAATGTCAAGGGCCTGAGAATGGGTGTGGTTATATTGCCTTTCAAATCTGCAATAATAAATTGATCTAACATATGTTGAATGGTACATAGGGGACTAATATTTTCAAAATACTTCCTAATACAGGATAGTTTTAATTCTCTATTTTAATATAGAAAGAAGTATTCCATCTTCTAGTAGGATGCTGTCAGAGCCCCATCAGAACACGTGGGCTGTGTCATGTTGCCTTCATTGCCACCTGTGGACCTGATCCTACAGTCTCCAGAATATATTTGAGGCATACTCTGCAGTTGCCACAGTAGAAACAGAGTGTTGCAGGTTACTGCTTTATTTTTGTGGGTCTAAGATCATTCCTGTTTGCTCCAGTTTCATTTCCCTGGCTCTCTACTCTGTCCCCTTTTTTTTTCCCCCAATTTACTATAGTATAGGAAAAGACCCTAATGCTGAGAATGATTGAAGGCAGGAGGAGAAAGGGATTACAAAGGATGAGATGGTTGAATGGCATCACCAATTCGATGGACATGAGTTTCAGTAAGCTCCGGAAGTTGGTGATGGATAGGGAAGCCTGGTGTCCTGCAGTCCATGGGGAGAGTCCAGACTAAGCGACTGGACTGAACTGAACTAAGGTATAACCAAATGTAACATTGTATAAGTTTAGGGGTACTGAATAATGATTCAATACATCAAACTAAAAAACTTTTTAACAAAAGAAACCATCAACAGAATGAAAAGGCAGCATTTGGAATGATGGAACATGTTTGTTAGCCACACATGTGGTAAAGAGTTATATTAGAAATATATAAGGAGCTCAGAAAGCTCAACAAAGACATAAGAAATCCAATTTAAAATGGACAAAGGACCTAGGTAGACATTTTCCCAAAGAAAATATCCAAATGGCCAACAAGTATATAAAAAGATGCTCAACATCACTGTCAGGGAAATACAAAGCAAAGCTACTGCATCTGTTAGAATGGCTATGACAGAAGTAACAAGTGTTGGTGATGTGGAAAAAAGGGAACCCTGGGCAGTGTTGGTGGGAAAATAAAATGGTGCAAACACTGTGGAAAACAATAGGGAATATCCTCAAAAAATTAAAAATAGAACTATTGTATGACCTGAAAGTCCCACTTCTGGGTATTTATCTGAGTGATAAATACTAAACAACAAAATCACAATCTGAAGAGGACCTGCAGCCCCACATGTGCTGCAGTACTACTCACAACAGCCAAGACATAGACACACCCTAAGTGTCCTTCGACAGATGAATGGGTAATTCTGCCTTCTTCTTAGTAATTCCCATTGACCACCTGAATCCCCTCCTCCAGGTGGTACACAGGGCTCTGCTCTGCTGCCAAGATCAAGATACGCTGCTTAAATCCTTGTTCCTNAGCCTTCTAGGAGTCCAGAGAAGACTCAGGACAATTGGTTAACCCTAGACAACAGAGAGCTTCCCCTGTGGCTCAGACGGTAAAGAATCAGCCTGCAATGCAGGAAACCCAGGTTCCATTCCTGGGTTGGGAGGATGCCTTGGAGAAGGGAATGGCTACCCACTCCAGTACTCTTGTCTAGAAAATCCCATGTACAGAGGAGCCTGGTAGGCTACAGTCCATGGGGTCACAAATAGACATGACTGAGGAACTAACACATGACAACAGGTCCCACATGGCAAAGAACCTGAGCAAACCAGCCCTCTCCATAATAACAGATGCTCCCCAAGAGCGGGATAAGTTGAGATTTCTTGATGCTTCCAGAGTATTCTCGAGTCTCTTCCCCAGATAGAAGCCTCCATCCTCCTCACCACCTCCCAAAGAGCTGAGCCCCCTCTCACTGCCCTTCTGCACCCTGGGGACTCTGGTGCGTGGAGACTAGCCAGACCCCCATGGCAGACCCCTCATTGTCCCCACTCTGCTCTGCTCTGAGGAAAGGATGGAGCCTGGGAGCCACCCAGCATCCTCCCCTTTAGAAATTAAAGTCTGAAACAGGCAGTGAAGAGGCTGAGGAAACGGAGGAGACAGAAGCAACCCGAGAGCGTAGCCGCCGCCACCACCATGGGCCTTCTCAAGAAACCCAGGAGTGAGATGAGCCCAGAGCAGCTGCAGACGCGGGAAGAGGAGGAGGTGAACCCGAGGCCACTCTCCGTGCTCGCGCAGCTGGTCAAGAACAACACCCAGGTGCCCATCAGCCGCCACAACAACGGGAAGCTCCTGGACGCTGTGAAGGCCTCCGATGGGCACTGCAACATGGTGCTGGAGAACGCAAAGGAGAGGTGGGCTGAGGTTCCCAAGCCAGTCAACAAGGACCAATGCATCGCAAAGATGTTCCTGTGCTGGGTCATCGTGGTCCTGTGAGACCCGCTCATCCCCGACAAGGAGGAGCCTCCTCCCCACCGTCAGAACCTGCCCCTCATTCTTGTTTGTTAAACAACAAACAAAAATACTAAGGAGCACTGATATTCCGTTTAAAACTACAACCTCTCCTCCCCGACATCTCCAGCTTTATTCCTCTCCATTGTGTTTATCATCTTCTTACATTCTGTTTTATTTGACTTCTTGGTTGTCTGTTTTCCCCTTCTAGAAAGTAAAATCCTCAAGGGCAGGGATTTCTTTCTTCTTTGCACACTGCTATATCCTAACACCTAGACTCTGCAGCACTGTAGGCTCTGAAAACATTTCTTAAATGGCTGAAGCAAATGAAGAGTATTTATTGAATTTGAAAGTGGCTTTGTCTTGGAGAAGGAAATGGCAACCCACTCCAGTACTCTTGCCTGGAAAATTCCATGGACTGAGGAGCCTG
>SJYV01018201.1:0-11413 GCA_006410875.1 Neotragus pygmaeus | reverse complement strand
TGATGGACAGGAAGGCCTGGTGTGCTGCGATTCATGGGGTCACAAAGAGTCGGACACGACTGCGCGACTGAACTGAACTGAAGTTATATATTGGCATTGTTGTTGTTGTTTAGTCACTAAGTCATGTCCAACCCTTTGCAACCCCATGAAATGGGCACACCAGTCTTCCCTGTCCTTCACATCTCTTGGAGTTCACTCAAATTCATGTCCTTTGAATCGGTGATGCCATCCAACCATCTCATCTTCTGTTGTCCCCTTCTGCTCCTGCCCTCAATCTTTCCCAGCATCCAGGTCTTTTCCAGTGAGGTAGCTCACTGCATCAGGTAGCCAAAATATTGGAGCTTCAGCTTCCACATCAGTCCTTCCAGTGAATATTCAGGGTTGATTTCCTTCAGGATTGATTGATTTGATCTCCTTTCTGTCGAAGGGACTCTCAAGAATCTTCTCCAACACCAGAGTTCAAAAGCATCAATTCTTTGGCGCTCAGCCTTCTTTATGATCCAACTCTCACATCTGTACATGACTGCTGGAGAAACCATAGTTTTAACAATACAGGCCTTTGTCAACAGTGTTAGCTTTAATATATTGAATCTGGAAGGGATACAATTCAGTCCATAGCACTAAGCTTTATTTTTTAAGAAGAAAGCCTTATATGTACTACTTAAGTTATATATTTGAATAATACTTCAAAATAAAAAGTCAAAAGATTTTGTTGAATAATTTAGGAGAATGATTTATGTGGTTTCTCTGGAATTTGTGGGGCTTCCTTAGTGGCTAAGCTGGTAAAGAATTTGCTTGCAGTGCAGGAGACCTGGGTTCAATCCCTGGATTGGGAAGATCCCCTGGAGAAGCGAACAGCTAGCCACTGCAGTGTTCTTGCCTGGGGAAGTCCACAGGGTCACAAAGAGTCAGACACGACTGAGTGACTTTCAATTTCTGGAATTTGTGAGGTCAGAGATTTTCCTTTTCTATTCATTGCTAAATTCTCATGTCTAGAACAGTAAGAAGCACATAACTAGTACTCCATATTTACTGAATGAATGACTGAATGCTTTCCTTTCTTTTTTTTTCTGGAGGAGGGAGCTAGTATCAGAGCTTAACAGCCATAGATTATTAAGACAGGTAAGCCTTATCACTAGTACTTTTCCTTGGACAAATTACTAAAATTCTCTGTGCCATTATTTTAGGGTTGTTGTAAGGAATAAATTAATTAAAAGGCTTAAGCCATTTAGAATAGTATCCAATATGTAGTTGGTAGAAGTGGATACCTTGATATAGGTAATAAATGCTAGATATTTATGTTTATGCCTAATTCCCCTTTTTACGTTTATGTTCATAACCTAGGAAAATATCCTGTGAAGTCGGTAATATGGAATTCTTGTTCCCTCTTCTTTTCAGGAAGAAATACTGAGGCACAGAGTTCAAATGACTTGTAAATGTGATCTGCAACATAAATAAGTATCCTACTTGAATATTTAAATTAAGGCAATATATTTGCATGTTGCTGGAATTGTTTATTGATGTTTTTTAATGTTTTACTTAATTGATGGTTTACAAACCTAAATTGAGCCCCCAAATTCTGTTTATGCATATACAACAGATATAAAGTCACTAACCTGTGACTATATATGGTCTCCCATATTTTGGATCCTCCTAGTGACTTTCAGGGCTTCCCAGGTAGAGAATCTGCCTGCAATGTGGGAGACCCGGGCTCAACCAGGGTAGGGAAGACCTCCTGGAGGAGGAAATGGCAACCCACTCCAGTACTGTTGCCTGGAAAATCCCATGGACATGGGAGTCCGGAGGCCTATAGTCTATAGGGGTCACAAAGAGTGGAACACAACTTGCTATGTGAGCACTGCTATGATTTTTTAAAAGATACACATTTACAGTCTCAACTAGCCCTTAGGCATTTTCTCAGGCAAGGAAAGCTGAAAAGTACAGCTATTAACGTTCAGAATCCTGTAAACTTTCGAATCCTCATTGATTAAAAAAAAAATATATATCAGGAATCCCTGCTCTAGTGGCTGCGCATGTAAGGAAAGTATTGTACATCTTGAGCTCTTAATCAGAACTGTAGAGAACTTCCCTTTTGAGCTTGCCTGAAACTGGGAAAACCAAAGCTGCAGCTTCGGCCCAGGCGGTTGGGGGCGGAGCGCCTGTCCGACAGAAACTACAACTCCCAGGACTCCCGGGCCGGAGCTCCCGGGAGTCGTTCATTCAACTAGCCCGCGTTGCCCGCACAGCTCCCCTCTCCCTCCCCTGGCAAGCCCCACTTTGGCCTCTGACTCCAGATGAGCAAGCCCACGGCCGTCTCGGGGGAAGTTTTCTTGCTGTATCGTTTTCTCTCCTGTTTCCTGTGTTAGGTTATGTTGCGCACACTCAAGAACTCCTCTTCCGCAGAGGAGTGGAGACGCCCGAGGAGGCGGGGTCGGGCTCTAACCCCGACTGGGTGAACCCGGAGGAGAAAGGGATCCGGTGACCGACGGGCTGAAACGTAGTGGATCACAGAAGGTTCCGACTTCAGTAAGGAAAACTAGTGTCCTTAATTTTTTTTAAGTACTCACAGTTCATGTCTCTTTTCTGATCTTGAAAGTCTATTTTCTTTCTCTAGCTTTTTTCCCCCCTGGTGCCTCCCTATGGCATAATTCCTGATACCGAGTAACTCAGCGTTAACTTACACGTGATACCCTCGTGTGGGCTTAGTGTCGCTACTGATTTGATGAGGCTGAGAGTTCCTAGAATTTCAGATTAATATCGTTAACTGTTTGTGTGTATGGGGGCGAGGGGGTGAGGGGTGAAGGAGAAGACTTGCAGTTCTCAAGTATAGATAACCCTAGAGGGTGAAGGTCTTAGGGTTTACTTAACATTGAATTTCATGACCTAGAGAGGTATTTTTACTTGTTGTTCAGCCGCTTAATGGTGTCCGACTCTTCACCAGGCTTCCCTGCCCTTCACTATCTCTGGGAGTTTGCCCAAACTCCTGCCCATTGAGTCTGTGATGCCATCCAGCCATTTCATCCTCTGTCCTCTCCCTTCTACTAACTGTTCCTAAAAAGGAAGTCTAGCTAGAAGTGTTCCAACAAAAATCTTTTTGCCGTTTTTTCCTCTGTCCTTTTTCAAATGGACACACCTGTGATAAGACTAGATGTTGCTACCCATCAGGGTTCTTGGCCTCCGTAATCACTAGAAAGTGTTCAGAGGCTAGTCAGGAAACTGAAACAAGGCTTTATTGAGGCCCCTGCTATAGCAGGGCCAAGCCAGAACAAGTTTGCTTGCTTGTTCACTTGCTGGGGGTGGGGAGAGAGAGGTGAGCTTATTCGTGTCCCCGGTCGGAAGGAGGGGTAGCTTAAGTGGTTTGTCCCTCCCTTTGAGGGATCACGCTCAGCATCATGCTTTTACGCCCAGCTCTTCAGGCTCTTGGAGGTGGCAGGTGGGCTTTTTGGTCTCTTTGTATCTAGGTGTACAGAATTTGCCCCAACTATGCATGCACACAGTTAAGTCCCTTATGGTTTCTTTGTGTTTTGTAGCTCCTGGAGATGTTTGTCCAGGTGCAAGCATGGTAGCCCTCCACCAGCGGGTCCCAGGCCCCAGCCCCGAGCCTGTCTCAGTGTGAAGATGAGTAGTAACTCCTGCTGGAGGACTAGCATTTGTGGCTACTGGACACTGGTGCCCTCTTTAGAGTGTGATTAAGTTACATTTTGTTAGCAGAGCCCTGCAAATTTTGAATATTTTAGAGACCATTCTATTTCTTAGGAAATAATGATATCCAAGTTAGCCGACCTGCAATGATCAACCTGACTAATATATTAATACACCTAGCATAGTAGGAACACTGGAGATAATAAAGGTTGATTCTGATAAGTTTTGACCCTTACTTCAAATTCAAATCTCAGGATTCTAGGGGCAAAGTGTTTTTCTTAAAACACTTTATCTTCTCCCTTTCTTCTTAAGTAATCACAATTGTGTACATTTGTTAGCTGTTTTGGTCATCTCTGTTAGAGGGAAGGAGAACAGATAGTTATTGGACACAGCCAAATTCACCTAACTTGTAATTTTTTCCTTGACTGCAAAAATACTATGTGCTGTATGTGATAGGAAATTCAGAAAACTAAAAAGTAGAGGAAAAAGAAAAAGTTATCCATAATCTCACAACTAGAGACCATAGTATTAACATTTTGGTGTATATTTTTATCTAGTTTTCTTNAATTTTTTCCTTGACTGCAAAAATACTATGTGCTGTATGTGATAGGAAATTCAGAAAACTAAAAAGTAGAGGAAAAAGAAAAAGTTATCCATAATCTCACAACTAGAGACCATAGTATTAACATTTTGGTATGTATTTTTATCTAGTTTTCTTTTTTCAAAATAAAAATCTTCCTCAATTATGAGGGGTTATGTCCCCATAAATCCATGTATTCCATATACTGTAGAAATTTTGAAAATCTAATTGATAATATATTGGTTTTGAGGCTGCTTTTTTCATTTAGTATAATTAGCTTCATTGTCTTTTTTTTTTAAGCTAAATTTCTACATTTTTACTATTAATATGTAAAGTTTTTATCCTTTGAATCTCAGCTAAAAGGGAAGCATCTTTGAAGAGAGATTGCATAGTTGGGAATGAAAAACACTGAGCTCTGAACAGGCAACTTGCATTCATCTCAATTCTGCCTGAAACGGGGAGAATGAGTAATCATGATTAAGTTAGTTGACTTCTTGGGCATCTGGGTACCTAAAATTAAAGTATTAGACAAGGAAATAGTATTTCTGTCAAATTTAGAAATCTGTTAATATGTGAGACACCTAGGCTTGCATGGTTATTTTTTACTTGTGCTTATTCACACACTCAATTTTAGATTCTGGATATAAGAAATAGGTAATACAACCTATTCTATTGATATATTTATTCATTATACTCTTACTCATTTGCCTTAGTTAATTATATATGGTGAGTGGGTGGAAAACAGTGCTGTCTTCATTTATTTTGTTTGATTCAGAGATTTGAAGAATCATTTTCCTTTGTGGGTTATTGAATTTGGGATCTGTGTTTGGATCTGGCTGAGGCAATGAACTGAGCTAGATTGCTTGAGATTCCTCCCAGTTTTTCTATCTGTGGAGTTGATATTTTTCAACTTGCGCTTATTTTGTTTCAGATGCTGAGATGAATCGTCACCTGTTTGCTTGGCTTTTTAGACATCTGTCTTCTAATGGTCACCTCCAGTGTCACGTCCGTCGCCATTCTCATCAGCTTACACAGATCCCTCTGGACACAAGGCTGTGGGTCTTTAGGCGAAACAGGAATCACATTCTCAATTGTCTGTTAAATAAGAATTGCTCCAGGAGATACTGTCATCAAGATACCAGCATGCTCTGGAAACATAAAGCACTACAAAAATATATGGAGGACCTGAATAAGGAGTACCAAACACTTGATCATTGTTTGCATCACATCTCTGCCAGTGAAGGGGACCGGAGGTCCTTGACTCGACGGCATGCCGAGCTGGCCCCTCTTGCGGTCATTTACAAAGAAATTCAGGAGGCTGAACAAGCCATTGAAGAATTAGAATCAATGTGTAAAAGTAGGTAAAAGATGTGTGTGTGTACAAGTACAGGATTGATTCTCTAGGTTAAAGCTATATTGAACTCGAGCTCTTAAAAAACCGACGAGTAATAAGCCCTACAGTTGGAAAGGACAGGACTCTGTACTGTAGTTTGGGTGTCTGACAGCTTCTAAAGAGTAACTCCTACATGAGACTGAGGTCCTCACGGTACTCGCCAAGATGCTGTTAAGGTCTGGGAGACTGAATACTAACCTTTTCAGAAGCTTTAATTTATTGAATAGATCTTTGTTGGGCACTGTCCTAGATGCTACATACCATGGACACAAAAATACAATTTCTACCCCATCAGAGGGCTCATGTAGTACGGGTATTGTTTCACCACCTTCAGAGGAAACCCTGCACCCTTTAGCCATCTCATCCCAATCCCGCCATCCCTACCAGGCTTACTTTCTGTCTCTACCTAGCTACTTATCTCAGGCATTTTATATAAATGGAATCATCCAGTATGTTAGCTTCTTTCATAAGCTAAGATTGGCTTCTTTCACTTAGGATATGTTTAAGATTCAGTTTCATTGTAGCTTGTTTCTGAGCTTCATTTCTTTTTATTGATGAATTATGTCCCATTGTATAGATATCTCACTATTTATCCATTCATCAGTTGTAGGTTATTGAGTTGTTTCCACTTTTTGGTTATTATGAACAATGCTGTTACGAATACTTGTGTACAGGTTTTTGTGTGGACATACATTGCTGTATGGTAGCTTCATGTTTAATCTTTCGAGGAGTTGCCTGACAGGTTTTCCTAAGTGGCTGCACCATTTTATATTCCATCGCCCATGTATGAGAGTTCTGGTTTTTCCACATCCTCTCCAACCTTTGTGATCCACCTTTGTAATTCTAGCCATCCTAGTGTGTGAAATGGCATCTTACTGAGATTTTGGCTTTCATTTCTCTGATGAATGTACCTATTGTATGTCACCTTTGGTTAAATGACTGTTTAAATCCTTTGCCCGTTTTTTAATTGAGTTGTCTTTTTTATTATTGAGTTGTAAGAGTTCTTTATGTTACAGGTACAAGTTCCTTACCAGATATATTATTTGCAAAATTTTTCTTCCATTTTGTGGGTTGTCCCTTGAAGCACCACCATTTTTCATTTTGATGAGGTTTATCTTTTTTTTTTTCCTCTTGTTTGTGTTTTGGTGCCATATCTAAGAAACCGACAGTCACAAAGATTGAGATCTGTGTTTTATTCCAAGAGTTTTATATTTTTAGCCCTTATATTTAGGTCATTGATCTATTTGAGTTAATTTTATATACATAATGTGAGAGGTGTTAATTTTCAATTTTAGTATCTCTCAATATTATTGTCTTAACATTTTTCTTTTATAAAGAGTTTCCAAAATATATAGAAGTTGAGAAACAAGTATAATGGATTAACCTGGGATTCAACACTTCCTTTGCTATTAGCTTTTAGTTTAATTTATAAGCTTTATTCTGTGTGTCATCCTGTTTCATTAAGCCTCAGAGATGTTAAGCAGTATTGCAGCCAGTCACAGTTGTACCTGTAAAGTCCTGGATGTCCAAACCCTTACCTTTTTCTGCCTTCTATTAGTGGTCCTGTGAGTTTCTTACCTCTTTTTTTTAATATGCATATGTTTTTATGTATTTATTTCATTGTTGGCTGCACTGGGTGTTTCTTGCTGTGTGCAGTCTTCCTCCAGTTCCGGGCCTACTCTCTAGTTGTGGTGAGCGGGCTTCTCATTGCAGTGGCTCCTCTTTTTTGTGGAGCACAAGCCCTAGGGCTTGCGGGCCTCTGCAGTTGTGCACAAGCTTAGTTGCCCCGCAGCGTGTGGGATCTTCCCAGACCAGGGATTAACCCGTGCCCCCTGGGAAGCCCTTCTCACCTCTTTTAATGAGTATTATTTTTTACTCTTTTGCATAATTCCTCTCAAATTTGTAATTATTTGGGAAAGTTGCCTGTACGTATTATGCATGTTAGTCACTCAGTCGTGTCCGACTCCTTGCAACACCATGGACTGTAGCCCGCCAGGCTCCTCTGTCCATGGAATTTTCTAGGCAAGAATACTGGAGTAGGTTGCCATTCCCCTCTCCAGGGAATCTTCCCAACTCAGGAATCGAACCCTATTGCACATAATAGGAGCTTACTAAATGTTTTCCAAATTAAACTGACACAAACTCTGTCAGCCATGTTTGTATCTTGCAATATTAGTAGATTCAATTAGTAGATTGCTTTTAAAGTTTCTACTACAATTCTTCTATTTTATAATAATAGTAATATTAGCTACATTTACTAAGTCTCATTATGTGCCAGGCACTAAGCTAAGAATTTTGCAAGTATTAATCTCATTTGAATGCTCACAATGACCTTACAAGATAGGAATTTTTATTAATATTCCCACTTTATAGATGAAGAAACTGAGAGGTTAAAATGCCAAAGGTCACTTAGCTGGTCCAGAGAGGAGCAGGGATTTGAACCCAATCAATGAGATTCCACAGCTGCTACTCTTATTCACTGACCAAGGATTTGAAGTCCAATATAGAGTCTGCCTCTGTAGGATATCTTTCATGAGTCTTCTCCTGTTCTTTCCACTACTTTATATCTTCATTATAGCTCATCAAAGATACTTACAATAAATTCCTAACTTGTAGTCTCGTCTCCAAGCTTTACCAGCCTAGTGAGTGATTGCTCAGTTGTGTCCAACTCTTAGTGACCCCATGGACTATGCAGTCCATGGAATTCTCCAGGCCAGAATACTGGAATAGGTAGCCTTTTCCTTCTCCAGGGGATCTTCCCAACCCAGGGATCGAACCCAGGTCTCCCACATTGAAGGCAGATTCTTTACCAGCTGAGCCACAAGGGAAGCCCAAGGTTACTGGAGTTGGGTAGCCTTCTTCAGCAGATCTTCCTGACCCAGGAATCAAACCGGGGTCTCCTGCATTACAGGCAGATTCTTTCCCAACTGAGCTGTGAGGGGTTCCCAGCTTAAGTACAATCTTTACTACTTTCCTGCTGTGAACGTTCAGTAAATCCCATTGCCCGTAAATATAGATTGTTTGACTTGGCATTTAAAAGTCCCTGCAGAATGACCCCCACCTCTCTGTGTAGCCTTAATTCCCTTTGCATGTTCTATCTTCCAACCAAAATAGACCAATTTGCCATTTCCTGAATATACTCAGACCATCCCATGTCTTTGCTCATGTTCTTGACCCACCAATTTCATCTTGAAATTCAGTCCACTTACAAAGTATGGCTTGAATATCATACTTTGGCTTCACTCCCCTCTGTAAAACAAGTATGATTACCTTTATCTGTTCTGTATTCTAATCTCTTATGTATCTGTCTTAACTTCAGTCCCTTTCCCTGAGCCTCAAGTACAGGGCCTGTGACTTATTTTTATTTCCTGCAGCACCAGTCACAATGTATAATAGACTCTTAAATCTGTTGACATTGAATTGAATCTGGTGAAATTGAATTAGGTTGGATTTTACAGTTCAGTAAGGAATAAAAGACCACAAAAATAATTTTATATGATTGCAAATCAGCAGGTATTTCTGGTATACCTTTGACCCCGCCGACGCATTGAGTCCTGGCAGCCTGGCTACCGTCTGAGGCTTACGTGCACACGGCGAGGCCAGCAATGATAGTACAATTCTGCAACAGGCCATTTATAATTAGAAATTGAGGTCAAGGGCTTCCCTGGCGGTCCAGGGGTTGAGACTTCACCTTCCAGTGCAGGCAGTGGGGGTTTGCTCCCTAATCAGGGAGCTAAGATCACAGACACACACAAAAGGAAGAGATTCAGTTCAGATGGCACCTTATTTAGGAATCTTCCTGAAGGGTCAAAGTCTGGGTTAGACCACCGTTTAGGCCTCAGGGGCACTACTTTTACTACCTATTGTAACCAGGTGAATGTGTCCATCTTTGCCAGCAGACTGAGCCCCTTGAGGCTTGAACCATGTTCTATTCATCTTGGGTCCCCATCAACTAGAACCAGTGTTAAATGTTGAAAGATGGAATGAGGCATAGAATTCTACCAGACCCCGATGACTTCCATGACTAGAGGATTTTAAAGAGCCTTCTCTCTTTTATGAGTCTTCATTTCTAATTTTTTTTTAATTATTAAGAATCAAAAACGTCTACCTCATTTAGCAGACATCACCACTGACAAATGGAGTCTCTTGGCATCTAAAGCAATGGGGTCAAAGGTTATAGGAGTCACTCTGTTTGGCCACTATCTCATTGACAGCTTGTTTTGTGAGAGTCCCAGGATTTAATTTTTGGCTTTGAAACGTGAAAAGAACCACTCTTTCCATAAAGCAGAGGTTGCCAAGATGTGTGGGTTTTTGACCCATGTAATGTTTTTAAAAAATATTTACTAAGGATGAGCATTTTTAAGAGCGTTCAAAATTTTAAGAGTTCTTATTTTTGACTTAAAAAAGTGAAGGTTCTAGCCATGCTAGATTACTCAGTGTGCTAACCAGTTACTGCCACCTTTAGACAAGTAGTCTCCCCAGTTTACTCTAAAACTTAGCTTATTTGGATTGGGAAGATGTCATCAGTGATTTTTATATTTACTTATAGACATTCATATCACCAGCTCTTTAGAGCAAGATTTTACTTGTTTTCACAGAAGTTTTTTGGACATACTTAGCATACACTTTGGAGAAGGAAATGGCAACCCACTCCAGTGTTCTTGCCTGGAGAATCCCAGGGACGGCGGAGCCTGGTGGGCTGCCGTCTATGGGGTCACACAGAGTCGGACACAACTGAAGCGATGCAGCAGCAGCAGCAAATACTTAATTGATATTCTCTAACTATTGTTGGAATAGTTCTTTTTTATAATCCCTTGCCTTCACAAGATAAAATTTAGTAAATTGAGATTAGGTAGCTATTTAAGAGTTTCTTGGTGAGTGTTTAAACATTTTTGCTCTTAGATAAAACCTAGTAGATAGAGACTAGGTAGCTATTTAAGAGTTTCTTTGTGAGTATTTACACATTTTTACTATTATTTGATGGTTTGTAGGTCTAAATAAGCAAGATGAAAAACAGCTACAAGAACTTGCATTGGAAGAGAGGCAAACCATTGCTCAGAAAATCAACATGTTATACAGTGAGGTATGTTTTAAGAGGTAAACTAAACCTAATACTGTGAATATAAAGGAATACTGTTCTTGCTAGATTATGTTTTGGTGCTTAAAGTACTTTCTGAACACCAGTTTTATTAAGTCTTCTCTTAGAATGATTGATAATGTTGAGTTTAGTGCTGTGATTTACGACAGAATGAGATTTAGGTGAAGAGATTGTGATGGCAAAGAAAAGAACAAGCCCCCTACCTCCAGACAAAAGTATTCCAAAGCTGAATCTACTTCAACAAAGGGAGGAGGCCAGGGTTTTCAAGGCTTAGGAAAAGGGAGCGGTTCATGCTGCTTAGGTTAAATATTGAAGTCCAAGACTGTAGAGACAATGGGTTAATGTAAGTCTTGAGCTCCTTCTAGCTCAGTGGGTGGATAGTCTAAAAGAAAAGGGAGACCCAGCCCTGCGCCTTACGTTGCCCTTGGCCATGTCTGCGGTCCCTCTTCCTTCAGGCTTCCCTACTCTAGGAACCCAGCCAGAGGGGCTTTTGTTTTTAATTGAAGTATAGTTGATTTACAATGTTGTGTTAGTTTCAGGTGTACAGTACAGTTATTCTGTTACGTATACACACACACACACACATCTTCTTTCTCAGCTTCTTTTTCATTATAGGTTATTACAAAATTTTCAGTATAATTCCCTGTTCTATACAGTAGGTCCTTGTTTATTTTATATATACATATATATATATATATAT
>SJYV01018197.1:0-18136 GCA_006410875.1 Neotragus pygmaeus | reverse complement strand
AAACCATTCAAAAGTCTGACAGATATTTTGAAACTTTACTTCATGTATATGGATTCCAATATTCAAATATATATTAAACTCAACAGTCTTTCTTTATTCCATTAGTGGAATATATTCTTAGGACAAAAGTAAATACTGAAAAATTTTGAAATTTACTTTGAAGGTTTTGTTGGTTTTGGATTTGTAATTGTTAATCATAATTGTTAAACTATTTTTACATTCATTGTACATTATTGTAGCAATGAGTAAATATATTAATTAGAATATATTAAAACAAATTAGTAAATTTATTAATTATTTTATAGAAATGCACTCTTTGAACCCATTTTTTCCCTATTANGTAATTGTTAATCATAATTGTTAAACTATTTTTACATTCATTGTACATTATTGTAGCAATGAGTAAATATATTAATTAGAATATATTAAAACAAATTAGTAAATTTATTAATTATTTTATAGAAATGCACTCTTTGAACCCATTTTTTCCCTATTAGAGAAAGGAAGTACCAATAAATGGCAGAAAGTTTTGAATTTGAATTACAAATATTAGCAGGAAATAATTCAAAGGAAAGGAAAGATTAAAAGAAAAAAACTATATATATCCAGGATGAAGACACAGTGATAAATGATTAGCAAACCTATTTCTTAGTGACTGGATTCAATTTTTTTTAATTTAACTTTTTAAAGATTTTTTTAATGTGACCCATTTACAAAACCTTTATTCAATTTATTACAATAGTGTTTCTCTTTTATGCTTTGTTTTTTGGGGGTAAAGGGTCTTAACTACCCCCTTTTTAAAAAATATTTTTACTGAAGGATAATTGCTTTACAGAATTTTCTTGTTTTCTGTCCAACCTCAACATGAATCAGCCATAGGTACACATATATCACTCCCTTTCAAACCTCCCTCCCATCTCCAGATTCATCCCACCCCTCTAGTTTGATACAGAGCCCCTGTTTGAGATTCCTGAGCCATACTGAAAATTCCCATTAGTATCTATCATACATATGACAATGTAAGTTTCCATGTTACTCTTTCCATGCATCTCACCATCTTCTCCCCTCTCCCCATGTCCATAAGTCGATTCTCTATGTCTGTTTCTCTATTGCTGCCCTGAAAATAAATTCTTCAGTACCATTTTCCTAGATTCTGTATATATGCTTTAGAATACAATAGTTATCTTTCTCTTTCTGACTCATTTCACTCTGTATAATAGGTTCTAGGTTCACCCACCTCATCAGAACTGACTCTAATGTGTTCTTTTTTTATGGCTGAGTAATATTCTATTGTGTATATGTACAACAACTTCTTTATCCATTTATCTTTCAATGGACATCTATATTGCTTCCGTGTTCTAGCTATTGTAAATAGTGCTGCAATGAACAATGGGATATGTGTATCTTTTTCAACCCTGGTTTCCTTAGGGTATATGCCTAGGAGGGGTGTTGCTGGGTCATATGGTGGCTTTATTCCTAGTTTTTAAAGGAATCTTCATACCGTCTTCCATAGGGGCTGTATTAATTTACATTCTCAACAACAGTGCACAAGCATTCCCTTTTCTCCACACCCTCTCCAGCATTTATTGCTTGTAGACTTTTTGATAATGGTCATTCTGACTGGTGTGAAGTGATACCTCACTGTGGTTTTGATTTGCATTTCTCTAATAATGAGACATGTTGAACATCTTTTCATGTGTTTGTTAGCCACCTGTATGTCTTCTTTGCAGAAGTGTCTAAGTATTTTTCCCACTTTGAGATTGGGTTATTTGTTTTTTCTGACATTGAGTTGTATGAGCTCCTTGTATATTTTGGAAATTAATCCTTTGTCAGTTGTTTAATTTGCTATTATTTCCCCCATTCTGAGAGTTGTCTTTTTACCTTGCTTATAGTTTCCTTTGCTATGCAAAGGCTTTTAAATTTAATCAGGTCACACTTGTTTATTTATTTGTTTTCCCTTACTCTAGGAGTTGGGTCATAGTTTTTTGAGTGTGGGATCTTATTCCCCAACCAGGGATCAAACCCACACACTGTGAATTTGAAGTGAAGTCCCAACCACTGGACTGCCAGGAAGTCCCTAGTGATTGGTTTCTAAGTACCACGTTTCACTTTTAGTATCAGGGTTGCCTGGAGGAATTGCTAGTTTCAGGAAAAGTTCAGGTTGAGCCTAGAATATTCTTTAGTCCAGAGCAAGAAAATACTGCCAATGAGGTTCTGTCAAAAAGGTCTGTGTTCACAGAAGTTGGCTTGAAGGTGATTTGCTGCCCAAATTTGTGAAAATTCCAATAATAGCAATAGATTATAACATAATGAATAAACATATGTCTATGAATCTACAGTAAAATATATTCCCCCCAAAAAATAAGGAAAGAAAGGATAGAAAGGCTTTCTATATAGAATGACAGCTGTGGTATATTAAAGATTAAATACTTTGCTATGTTTCCCATTTAGAGCTGGGTTGTTGAATCTTGATTGGATCTGTTACCGTTAAGCAAAAACATGTGGTAGAAGAATTATGGTATCAATTATGGATTCAGACTTTAAGAAGGGATGCTTTCATTTAATTATTCTTGAAACTTTAACTTTTGACATGATTATGCTCTTCTCAGAGTCCAACCAACATTTTGTGAGAATCCCAAGCCACGGTAAGAGGACAAATCTTGAGACACTAGTCAGCAGCTCCATCAGACGTCCCAGACAACAAATAATTTCAATTGCTAGCCATGTGGGTGAGCTATCTTGAAAATTCCAGGTCAGTCAAGCATGACTACACCAAAGATAATATCATACGCAGCAGAATAACCACCTGGTTTATCCCAATCAATTCACAAAATTATAAGAGATTTAAAAAAATGTTAGCTACTCCAGTTGAGTGTGGTTTGCAATGCAGCAGTAGATAACCAAAAGAGGGGCTAATATATGTAGAAGGAATGTTAGCATAGATAATCACTACTTTTCAGTTCAGTTCAATTCACTCAGTCATGTCCTACTCTTTCTAACCCCATGGACTGCAGCATGCCACGCCTCCCTGTCTATCACAAACTCCTGGAGTTCACTCAAACTCATGTCCATTGAGTCTGTGATGCCATCCAACCATCTCATCCTCTGTCATCCTCTTCTCCTCCCGCCTTCTATCTTTCCTAGCATTAGGGTCTTTTCGAACGAGTCAGTTCATTGCATCAGGTTGCCAAAGTATTAGATTTTCAACCTCAGCGTCAGTCCTTCCAATGAATATTCCGGACTGATTTCCTTTAGGATGGATTGGGTGGATCTCCTTGGTGTCCAAGGGATTATCAAGAGCCTTCACCAACACCACAGTTCAAAAGCATTAATTCTTCAGTGCTTAGCTTTCTTTATAGTACAACTCTCATATCCATACATGACTCCTGGAAAAACCATAGCTTTGACTAGACCCTTATTGGCAAAGTAATGTATCTGACTTGTAATATGCAGTCTAGGTTGGTCATAGCTTTTCTTCCAATAAGCAAGCATATTTTAATTTCATGGCTGCAATCACCACCTGCAGTGATTTTGAAGCCTCCCCCGCCCCTCCCAGAAATAACATCTGTCACTGTTTTCACTGTTTCCTCATCTATTTGCCAAGAAGTGATGGGATTAGATGCAATGATATTAGCTTTCTGAATATTGAGATTTAAGCTAACTTTTCACTCTCTTCTTTCACTTCCATCAAGAGGCTCTTTAGGTCTTCACTTTTTGCCATAAGGGTAGTGTCATCTACAAATCTGAGTTCATTGATATTTCTCCAAACAATCTTTATTCCAGCTTGTGCTTCATCCTGTCCAGGATTTCTCATGATGTACTCTGCATATGACTTAAATAAGCAGGATGAAAATATACAGAGTTGGCATACTCCTTTTTCCTATTTGGAACCAGTTTGTTGTTCCATGTCCAGTTCTAACTGTTGCTTACTGACTTGAACACAGATTTCTCTGGAGACAGTTCATGTGATCTGATATTCCCATCTCCTTAATCATTTTTCATAGTTTGTGGTGATCCACACAGTCAAAGGCTTTGGCATAGTCAATAAAACAGAATTAGATGTTTATGGAACTCTGTCTCTTTTTTGATTATCCAAAGGATGTTGGCAATTTGATCTCTAGTTCCTGTGCCTTTTCTAAAATAAATCCGCTTGAACATTGGAAGTTCATGGTTCATATATTGTTGAATCTTGGCTTGGAGAACTTTGAGTATTACTTTGCTAACATGTGAGATGAGTGCAATTGTTAGGTAGTTTGAGCAATCTTTGGCATTGCCTTTCTTTGGAATAGGAATGAAAACTGACCTTTTCCAGTCCTGTGGCCACTGCTGAGTTTTCCAAATTTGCTGGTACATTGAATGCAGCACTTTCACAGCATCATGTTTTAGAGTTTGAAATAGCTCAAATGGAATTCCATCACCTCCAGTAGCTTTGTTCATAGTGATGCTTCC
This sequence comes from Neotragus pygmaeus, assembly GCA_006410875.1. Lineage (NCBI taxonomy): Eukaryota > Metazoa > Chordata > Mammalia > Artiodactyla > Bovidae > Neotragus > Neotragus pygmaeus. The sequence continues at coordinate 13,687 of SJYV01018197.1, read as the reverse complement.
TAAGGCCCATTTGACTTCACATTCCAGGATGTCTGGCTCTAGATGAGTTATCACACGATTGTAGTTATCTGTGCCATGAGATCTTTTTTGTATGGTTCTTCTGTGTATTCATGCTACTTCTTAATATCTTCTACTTGTTTGGTCCATATAATTTCTGTCCTTTATTGTGCCCATCTTTGCAAGAAATGGCCCTTTGTTCTCTAATTTTCTTGAAGATATCTCTAGTCTTTGCCTTTATTTATTTTTTTTCCTTTCTTTCTTTGTGTTGATCAGTGAGGAAGCCTTTCTTATCTCTCCTTGCTATTCTCTGGAACTCTGTTTTCAAATTCACTACTTTTACACCCCAGTATAATAATGGATTCAGACAAAGATACTCATTGAATGTTAAAATTCTTGAGAAAATTTACTTCATGTTGTGTTTTTATCTAGGAACCTGTTATGTTTTAATAACTGTTTATTCAATTAAAAATTATCAGCAAAATTTAAAACTTGAAACCAAGGTTTCACTATTAACGATCATTTGTCATTCACCTCAGAATACAGTGGATTCTCAATAAATGCTTATGTACTAAAATAAATGAATAACAACTTAAGGAAATGAAAGAATTAAAAGTAAAATACCAAATAATGTCACAAATAAAATATTCTGTTTTCTCTTTGATGTTAGTCACCAAAAATACTCATTTATCTTGCAGAGAAGAGGAAAATCTCATTTTCTCAGGGGAAAATAGGCTCTTAAAACTATTTGTCTAGATATTTTTTGTCAATAATAGAAGGTATATTACAAATTAGTTGTGCTATTTCATCAATCTATGTGTATTTCTTTAACTTTTTATTTTATAATGATGTATAGCCAATTAACAATGTTGTGATAGTTTCAAGCGGACAGCAAAAGGACTTAGTCATACACATAAATAGATCATTTCTCCCCCAAACTCCCCTTCTATTCAAGGTGCCACAGAACACTGACAGTGGGATCTTATTTATTATCCATTTTAAATACAGTAGTGTGTACATGTCAATATCAAGCTCTCTATCTCATTCCCCCAATCTTAACGCTAGCAGTCATATTATGTTTGTTCCCTAAGTCTATTTTGCAATTAAGTTCATTTATATAATTTTTTTTCAATTGCACATGTAAATAATGTCATATGATATTTTTCCTTCTCTGCTTTATTTACTTCACTCAACAAGACAATCTCTAGGTACATCCATGTTGTTGTAAATGACATTTCATTCTTTTTAATGGCTAAGTAATGTTCTATTGTATGTATGTATCAGATCTTCCTTATTCATTTCAGTGTCAATGAACCATTTAGGTTATTTCTATGTCTTGGCTATTGTAAATAGTGCTGCAATGATCATTGAGGTGCATGCATCCTTTCAGACCATGATTTCTCTGGGTATGTGTCCAAGAGTTGGATTGCAGGGTCATAGATAGCCCTATTTTAGATTTTTAAGAAACCTCTATACTGTTCTCCATAGTTGTACTACACACTCATATTCCCATCCACAGTGTAGGAGGGCTCCCTTATCTCCACACCCTTTTAAGCATTGTTTGTGGAATTTTGATGATAGCCATTTTAACTGGTGTGGCATAATGTTTCATTGTAGTTTTAGTTTGCATTTCTCTAATGAATAACAATGTTGAGCATCATTCCATGTGTCTCTTATCCATCTGTATCTCTTGTTTGGAGAAATGTCTATCTAGGTCTTCTGCCCATTTGGATTATTTGTTTTGATGATGTTAAGCCTCATGAGTTGTTTGTAAATTTTGGAGACCAATCCGTTGCCAATCATATCATTTGCAAATGTTTTCTCCAAATTCATGGCTTGGCTTTTAATTCCATTTGTTGTTCCCTTCACTGTACAGAAAATTTTAAGTAAGTGTCATTTGTTTTGTTGAATCAAAAAAGATGTTGCTGTGATTCATGTCAGAGAACATTCATTCTATGTTTTCATTTAGGTGTTTTATAGATTCTAGTCTCATATTTGTGTCTTTGATTTTGAGCTTATTTTTGTGCAGGATGTTAAAAATGACTGATATCCTTTTTTCTTTAAGTAGTTCAGTTTTTCCAGCACATTTGTTGAAGAGACTATTTTTCCAACATTGTGTAGTCTTGCTTTCTTTGTCATAGGTTAATTGACCATGGGTGCATGGATTTATTTCTACATGTTCCATCTCATTCCATTGATCTAAGTTTCTATTTTTGTGCATTTAAGATTTTTTTTTTGTTCTAGTTCTGTGAAAAAATATCATTGGGAAATTTGATAGGGACATCATTGAGTCTCTAAGTAAGCTTGAGTAGTATAGTAATTTTGACAATATGAAGTCTTCCAATTCATGAACATGTTACATATTTCCATCTGTTTTTGTTTTATTTAGTTTCTTTCATCACAGCCTAATAGATTTTGGAGTACAAGTCTTTTGTCTCATTAGTTAGGTTTATTACTAAATGCTTTATTCTTTTTGATGTGATGGTAAATAGAATCATTGCTTGAATTTCTCTTTCTGATGTTTTGTTATTAGTGTGTAGAAATGCAACAGATACCTGTGAATTAATTTGGTAACCTGTAAATTTAACAAATTTACTAATTAACTCTAGTAACTTTCTGTTGATGTGACTGGATGCCATGATCTTAGTTTTTTGAGTGTTGAGTTTTGAGCCACCTGTTTCACTCTCCTCTTTCACTTTCATTAGAAAGCCTCTTTAGTTACTTTTCATTTTGTGCCATAAGGTTGGTGCCATCTGTATATCTGTAGTTATTGAAATTTCTCCTGGCAATTTTGATTCTAGCTTGTGCTTCATCCAGCCCAGCATTTCACATGAAGTGCACTGAATATAAGGTAAATAAGCAAAGTGACAATATACAGCCTTTGTACTCCTTTACCAATTTGGAACCAGTCCATTATTGCATGTCTGGTTCTAACTGTTGCTTCCTGACCTGCATACAGATTACTCAGGTGGCAGGTAAAGTGGTCTGGTATTCCCATCTCTTGAAGAAGTATGATTCTTTCGATGTGCTGTTGGATTCTGTTTACCAGTATTTTGTTGATATTTTTTTGCATCTATATCAGTAACATTGGCCTGTAATTTTATTTTTTTGTGGTATATTTGTCTGCTTTTGGTATCAGGATGTTAGTGGTCTCATAAAATGCATTTTGGAGTTTTTCTTTTTCTGAAAAATTTTGGAAGAGTTTCTGAATGATGGATGTTAACTCTTCTCTAAATATTTAATAGAACTCGCCTATGAAGCCATGAGGTCCTGGACCTTTATTTGTTGAGAGTTTTAATCACAGTTTTAATTTCAGTGATTGTGATTTGTTTGTTAATATTTTCTATTTACTTTTGGTTCAGTTTTGTGAGACTGTACATTTCTAAGGATTTGTCCATTTCTTCCAGGTTGCTGATTTTATTGGTATGCAGTTGCTTATAGTAGTCTCCTATGATTCTATCTCTGGGTAACTTTTCATTTCGTTTTAATTATATCAATTTGTGTCCTCTCTTTTTTCTCTTGGTGAATCTGGCTAAAGGTTTACCAACTTCATTTGTCTTCTCAAAGAACCAGCTTTTTGTTTCATTGATCTTTGCACTTGTTTTCTTTGTCTCTATTGCATTAATTTCTACTCTGACTTTTATGATTTCTTTCATTCTACTAACTTTAGGTACTTTTGTTCTCCTTTCTCTAGTTTTGTGAAGTGTAAGGTTAGGTTGTTTATTTGAGACTTGTCTTCTTTCTCCAGTTACAATTGTATTTCTATAAATTTCCCTCTTAGAACTGTTTTTGCTACATCCTATAGGTTTTGGGCCATTGTGCTTTCATTTTCATCTGTCTCTAGGTATTTTTTGGTTTCTTCATTGAGTTCTTCAGTGAGTCATTTGTTTATTTTGTAAATTTAAATTTATTTATTTTAATTGGAGGCGAATTACAATATTGCACTGGTGTTTAGCTGTCATGTATTTGTATTTTTATATCATTTTTTCCTTATAGTTTATTTCTAATATCACATTGCTGTGATTGAAAAAGAGGCTTGATATGATTTCAACTTTCTTAAATTTATCATTGCTCAGCATGTGGTCAATCCTGGATAATGTTTCATGTGCGATAGAGAATATGTATTCTGCTGCTTTGGGATGAAATGCTCTATAAATATCAATTAAGTCCATTTGGTCTAAAGTGTCATTTAAGATCTAAGTTTCCATTTTAATTTTCTGTCTATTGACTAAATTTGGATGTTAAGTCTCCCACTGTTATTGTGTTACTCTCAGTTTCTCTATTTATGGTTGACTTACCAATTGAAATGCTCCTATGTTGTTGTTGGTTGTTCTGTTGATAAGTCATGTGCAGCTCTTTGTGTCCCCATGGACTGCAGCATGCCAGGCCTCCCTGTCCTTCACAGTTTCCAAGAGTTTACTCAAATTCATGTCCATTGAGTCACTGATGCTTTCTAACCATCTCATCCTTTGCCTCACCTTCTTCTTTTGCCTTCAATCTTTCCCAGTATCAGGGTATTTTTCAGTGATTCAGGCTATATATTGTTACCCTGTTTATTTAACTTATATGCAGAGTACATCATGAGAAACGCTGGACTGGAAGAAACACAAGTTGGAATCAAGATGGCTGGGAGAAATATCAATAAAGTCAGATATGTATATGACACCAGCCTTATGGCGGAAAGTGAAGAGGAACTAAAGAACCTCTTGATGGAAGTGAAAGAGGAGAATGAAAAAGTTGTCTTAAAGCTCAACATTCAGAAAATGAAAATCATGGCATCTGGTCCCATCACTTGATGGGATATAGATGGGGAAACAGTGTCATACTTTATTTTGGGGGGCTGCAAAACCACTGCAGATGGTAACTGCAGCCATGAAATTAAAAGATGCTTTCTCCTTGGAAGGAAAGCTATGATCAACCTAGATAGCATATTCAAAAGCAGAGACATTACTTTGCCAACTAAGGTCTGTCTAGTCAAGGCTATGTTTTTCCAGTAGTCATGTATGGATGTGAGAGTTGGATTGTGAAGAATGCTGAGTGCCGATGAATTGATGCTTTTGAACTGTGGTGTTGGAGAAGACTCTTGAGAGTTCCTTGGACTGCAAGGAGATCCAACCAGTCCTGGGAGAAGGAGATCAGCCCTGAGATTTCTTTGGAAGGAACGATGCTAAAGCTGAAATTCCAGTACTTTGTCCACCTCATGCAAAGAGTTGACTCATTGGAAAAGACTCTGATGCTGGGAGGGATTGGGGGCAGGAGGAGAAGGGGACGACAGAGTATGAGATGGCTGGATGGCATCAGTGACTCAATGGGTGAACCCCGGGAGTTGGTGATGGAAAGGGAGGCCTGGCATGCTGTGATTCATGGGGTCGCAAAGAGTCCGACATGACTGAGTGACTGAACTGAACTGATATGCATGATTGTTATATCTTCTTCTTGAATTGATTCCTTTATCATTATATTGTGTTCTTTTTTGTTTTAATATTATTTGTTTTAAAATCAATTTTGTCTTAAATAAGTATAGCTATGCCACCTCTCTTTTGATTTCCATTTACATGGAATATCTTCTCCAACCCCGATTCTTTCAGGTCCTTACGTGTCCTTAAGCCTGATATGATTCTCTTGTATACAGCATATATATGTGGCTAATCTATGTCTTTTTGTTGGAGCATTTACATTTATGGTAAAGTATAGGTATGCTCCTATTGCCATTTTCTGAAATTTTTTCAATTTATTTTGTGTAGTAGGTCTTTTTTCTTTCCTTCCTGTTTTTTTCTTTGCTCTTGTGTTTCTTACCTAGAGTAATTCCTTTGATGTTTGTTGTAAAGCTGTTCTCATACTATTGACTACTCAATTCAATGGAGGTTTCTTTAGAAACTAGTAATAAAACCACCATATGACACATCAGTTCCACTACTAAGCAAGCCAAATTTTGCCTGGGGAAACCAAATTGAAAAAGACACATGTGCCTCAATGCTTACTGCAGCATTTTTTACAATAGATAGAACATGGAAACAACCTAGACTTTCATCAATAGATGAATCGATAAAGCAACTGTGGTACATATTCACACTGAAATATTGCTCAGTCATAAAAAGGAAAACATTTAAGTTAGTTCCAATGAGTTGGCTGAACTTAGTGACATGAGATAAGTAAAAAAAGAGAAATGTAAATGTTGTATACTAATGATTATATATGGAACCTAGAAAGATGGTATTGATGAATCTATCTGCAGGGAAAAAAATGGAGAAACAGAAATAGAGAATAGACTTGTGGACATGGTCGGGGTGGGAGAAGGACGGAGACTCTAAGATGTATGGAAAGAGTAGCACAGAAACTTACATTACCATGTGCAAAATAGATAGCCAATCGGAATATGTTGCATGACTCAGGGAACTCAAACAGGGGCTCTGTAACAACCTAGACGCGTGGATTTTGGAAGGCAACAGGAGGGTGGTTCAAGAAAGAGGGGCTATATGTATACCTATGGCTGATTCGTGTTGATATTTGGCAAAAAAGATCAAAATTGTGTAAAGCAATTATCCTTCGATTTAAAAATGTTAATTAAAAAATGGAATTTAAAACAGATATAAAGCTTATTTTATTTTCTAGGGTAATAAAAAAGAAAAGATAATTTGTCTTTGAGAAAAATCAATGAAAACTACTTAAAGATGACTTTTTGTCTTAGTGACTAACCCTTTCATCTCTGCCTATTGATGTACTGTATTTGCCATCTGTTAGTAAGCAGTTCAGGTTTCCCTGGTGACTCAGTGGTAAAGAATCTGCCTGTCAATACAGAAGAACCTGGCTTGATCCTTGGGTCAGGAAGATCCCCTGCAGAAGGAAATGGCAACCCACTCCAGCATTCTTTCCTGGGAAATCCCATGATCAGGGGAGCCTGGCAGGCTACAGTCCAAGGGGTCACAAAAGAGTCAGATACAACATAACGACTAAACAATAACAAAAAGAGCAAATAAGCAGTCCATTTATTTTTGACATATACTTGGCACTCTATTCCTTTAAAATAGCTAAGGAGATTTTCCATATTTTCTGTAAAAGTATACATTTGGGGTATCTTATTATTTCCACTGGAGAAGGAAATGGCAACCCACTCCAGTATGCTTGCCTGGAGAATCCCGGGGATGGAGGAGCTTGGTGGGTTGACGTCTATGGGGTCACACAGAGCCGGACACGGCTGAAGCGACTTAGCAGCAGCAGCAGTATTCTTTCCACAATGAAGTATTCAACTCAAATAAAATTGTTGGCCTACACTATTCTAAAACACAGTCACTTGTAAGAATTCTGCAGGGACAAAAAGGAGAGTGAAGAAGTCTTCTGTGTTTCCTCAGCATTTTTGAAATTAATAGCTGGTATATTTTGAATCACAGCACAAAAGTGATAAAACAGGTCCTTTATAATAGCCTTGAAACTATATTAAGGAACATATAGTGAGAATAGGGTGTAGGAGATTAATTTGACCATTGACTGTTACTAAATGATCTTGATATAAGTGAAAGAAACTCTGTAAGATAATAACAGAGTTGCTACACAGGATACCACAGGTATAATTCCCTTCCTTCTCAGAGTGGAGAGAAATGTTTTATTAGCTTTGGAAAATGAAACATATTATTTTATGCTTCTGCTCTCTTGTTTTAGTTTTTCATCAATCTATTTTAAATTTTTGATTTGTGGTTGCTGTGTTTTTCAGGTATGTTTACCCCTTCCTATATCTGTTTGCTTTAGAATGATGGTCATACAGGCTTAAACACATTCTTAAAAAAAAAAAAAAGAAGAAGAAGAAGAAAGAAAAAAGGATTTGCATTTTCTTACTCATCTTCCTCATATTTTTTGATTTCAATGTCCCTTTTTACATCTTGATGTTTATCCTTTTAGTATTCTCTGTGTTTATCAGTGCTTTCATAAATGTTTGTGTGTGTGTGTGTGTGTGTGTGTGTACACTGGCTAATTTAAGAAATCTAATTTCCAATTTTTATTTACTCCTTCCATTTCTTGCTTCTTTTATTTTATTTTTTCTTTAATAAATTTATTTCAATTGGAGGATAATTACTTTTAAATATTGTGATGGTTTTATCATACATCAGTATGAATCAGCCCCAAAGTACACATATGTCCCCGCATCCTGAAAACCACTCCCAGCTCCTTCCCCACTGCATCCCTCTGGATTGTTCCAGAGCACTGGCTTTGGGTGTTCAGCTTAACGCATGGAACTTGCCCTGGTCATCTATTTTACATATGGCAATGCAATGTTTCAATGCTATTCTCTCAAAGCATGCCCCCCTTGCCTTCTCCCACTGAGTCCAAAAGTCTATTCTTTACATCTGTGTCTCCTTTGGTGCCCTGCATGTAGGATCATCAGTACCATTTTTAAAAATTTCATATATATGCATTAATATACAATATTTGCCTTTCTTTTTTCTGATTTACTTCAATCTGTATAATAGGTTCCGGGTCCATACACTTCATTAGAACTGACTCAAATGTGTTCCTTTTTACAGCTGAGTAATACTCCATTGTGTGTATTTAACACTACTTCCTTATCCATTCATCTGCCAATGGACATTTAGGTTGCTTCCATGATCTGGCTAATGTAAATGTGCTGTAATGAATACTGGGGTATGTATCTTTTTCAATTATAGTTTCTTCAGAATGTGTGCTCAGTAGTGTGGTTGCTAGGTCATATGGCAGTTCTATTCTCAGTTTTTTAAGGAATCTCCACACTGTTCTCCATAGCGGCTGTTCCAGTTTGCATTCCCATCAAGAGTGTAACAGTATTCCTTACTCTGCGTACCTTCTCCAGCATTTATTGTTTGTGGACTTTTTGATGATGGCCATCCTGATTGGTGTGAGATGATACCTCGATCATTTCTTCTAAAATCAGGAACAAGACAAGGGTGCCCACTCTCACCACTACTATTCAACAAAGCTTTGGAAGTCCCAGCCAATTAACCAGAGAATAAAAAGAAATAAAAGAAATCCAAATTGGAAAATAAAAAGTGAAACTCTCACCATTTGCAGATGGAATGATATTCCAGAAAGCCATAAAGATTCCACCAGAAAATTACTAAAGCTAATCAATGACTATAGTAAATTTGCAGGATATAAAATTGATACACAGAAATCTCTTGCATTTCTCTATAGTAATGATGAAATATGAGAAAGAGAAATTAAAGAGACAACCCCATTCACCATTGCAACAAAAAGAATAAAATACTTAGGAATAAATTGAAAGAAACAAATCATGTATACAGAAAACTATAAAATAATGGTGAAAGAAATCAAAGATGACACAAATAAATGGAGAAATATACCATGTTCATTGATTGGAAGAATCTATATAGTGAAAATGAATATACTATCCAAAGCAATCAACAGATTCAATGCAATCCCTATCAAACTACCAATGGTATCTTCCACAGAACTAGAACAAATAATTTCACAATTTGTATGGAAACACAAAACACCCTGAATAATCAAAGGAACCTTGACAAAGAAGAATGGAACTGGAGGAATCAACCTGCTTGACTTCAGACTGTATTACAGAACTACAGTTACCAAGATAGTATGATGCTTGCACAAAGACAGAAATACAGATCAATGGAACAAAATATAAAATCTTGCTTCTTTTCTATTTAGAAATTTATATTTTTGGAGGGATTGCTTTAGTATTTTTGCATTCTTTTAATTTTTGCTTGTTTGAGAAATTATTTATCTCTCCTTTTGTTCTAAATTATAATCTTGCTGGGTAGAGTCTTCCAGTTTGCAGAATTTTCCCCTCCAGGATTTTGCATGTATCTTTCTACTCATTTCTGACCTGCAACATTTCTGTAGAAAGAGTAGCTGATGCCACTATAGGGGTCCCCTTGATTTTTTTTTTTTTTTAAAGCTGTTTGTTTTCCTCTTGCTGCTTTTAGAATTGTCCCTTTAAATTTTACCACTTTTATTATAATATGTGTTTTTATAGGTCTGTCTGGGTTTATCTTCTTTGGACTCTCTGAACTGTATCTGGATATCTTCTTTCTTCTTTAGCTTTGTTAAATTTTTCAGTCATAATAAATTCAAATGCATTTTCAATCCTATTGTCTCTTTCTTCTTCTGAAATCCCTGTAAATTTAGATTACATTATCCCATAAATCTTTAAAATATTGTATAATTTCATTAGCTTTCTATCTGCTGAATGGGTAATTTACATTATTCTATTTTCCAGAATACTTATTATTTCTCCTGAATTACTCATTCTGCTATTCATTGCCTTGAGCTTGGCATTTGCCTTGGCAAGTATATTTTCTATTTTTTCTTGGCTCCTCCTTATAGTTTCTAGTTTCTTTTTACATTAGCCTGAATTTCTGTTGGTAGCTTTTTTTTAATTCCTTCAGTATTTTTATTATCTCCTTTTGAACTTGGTATCTATTAGACTGAAGTTTTATATTTCATTGGTTGTTCCTTCAGGGAAAGTCTTCTAGTCTTTCAACAGAGAATGGTTTCTCTGCTTCTTCGTTTGGCTTATATTTTTCTTGGCCTGTGAATTTAGGAGAAATGGTTATCTACTTTACTCTTAGAGGGCTATTTTATAAGTGTGAGTATCCCTGTGTAGCTTGTGTGGATTTAATATTTTTTGGTGTGAGGGATGTTTTTGGTTTGGATGCTTGCCATGACTTTCCTTAACATATGCTGGATGTTATCTCTCTGACTGAGAGTGTGCTGGTGTCAGGTGCATAGTTCACACAGGCTCCCAGTAATGCAGGAACAGTGGTTCACTCTTGATCTCCAGTCCCTCCTTGGAGCCTGGCTTCAGATCACATGCCCCTGGGGAAATGGGGACATAGGTGGTCAATGGGTCTTAGGGCCCTCAGCAAAAGTGGTGGATCACATGCACTACTAGGGAAGTTGGCCCTGAATCTTGGGGTTTTCAGCAGTGGTGGGTGGCACCTCCTTCCAGGAAGGTGGAGACAGTGACTTGCACATGCTCACAGTACCCTCAGATGCGGCACAGGAGTCGGTGATCATTTCTGGAGTCTGAGATGACAGCCACACTCGTGCTTGTCCCTGGAGCTCATGTAGGTAGTGCCTTGACATATGAGAGTGAGTGGAGAAAGAAGCTTCTATGGAAGGCCCACACCTTCTCTCATGTGCCCACCAATGGTGGTGCCTTGCCTCTCTGTCAGGCCCAAGGTTCTTCCTGGACTCCTTCAGTTGTGACACATTACATGGTACCCCCCTCAGACTATCTTCTCATGGGCAAACCAAGTCCTCTCTCCAAGGTCTGACCTCCAATGCCTGAACTTCAGTATCTGGCCCTCACCTGCCTCGTTGGGTGAGTGGACAAGTATCTCAAGCTAAGGAGTGTCATTTGGCACTGACCTTGTATGCAGGTCTCTCTCTGCTTTGCCTTCTGCAGGTTTGTTGCTGCCTTCTCCTTAGAGGCTCCAAAGATCCTCTTCTCTTTCAGCCCATCTCACCATCAGTGGGGGAATTTAGTGTGCAGAAACCTTCCCTCTTCCACAGCTCCATCTCAGAGGCACAGGTCCTGTCATGATTCCCTTCTCTCTCTCTTTTTTTCTTTTGTTCTACTCAGTTTCAAGGGGGTTTTCTGGCCCTCTTGGAAATGTAGGGTTTTATGCCAGTCCTCAGTGGATGTTCAGTGAGAGTTTTCCCACATGTAGATGTATTTTTGTTATATCTGTGGAAAAAANCATCTCTTCTTGATCTCTTCTGCTTCTTTTAGGTCTTTACCGTTTCTGTCCTTTATTGTGCCCATCTTTAGATGAAATATTCCTTTGATATTACCAGTTTTCTTGAAGAGATCTCTAATCCCCCTCCTGCTGTTTTCCTCTATTTCTTTGCACTGTTCATTGAAGAAGGCCATCTTGTCTCTTCTTGCTACTCTCTGGAACTCAGCACTTAGTTGGGTATACCTTTCCCTTCCTCCCTTGCTTTTCACTTCTCTTCTTTCCTCAACTATTTATAAAGCTTCCTCAGACAACCACTTTTCCTTCTTGCATTTCTTTTTCTTTGGGGTGGTTTTGTTCACTGCATCCTGTATAATATTCCAAACCTCTATACATAGTTCTTCAGGCACTCTGTTTACTAGATCTAATCCCTTGAATCTATTCATCACCACCACTGTATATTCATAGGGGATTTAAGTCATACCTGACTGGCCTAGTGGTTTTCCCCATTTTCTTTAGTTTAAGCCTGAATTTTGCTATGAGGAGCTGATGATCTGAGCCACAGTCAGCTCCTGGTCTTGTTTTTGCTGACTGTATAGAGCTTTTCCATCTTCGGCAGCAAAGAATGTAATCAGTCTGATTTTAGGATTGACTGTTTGGTGATGTCCATGTGTAAAGTTGGTTTTTGTGTTGTTAAAAATGGGTGTTTGCTAAGACAAGTGCTTTCTCTTGGCAGAATTCTGTTAGCCTCTGTCCTGCTTCATTTTGTACTCCAAGGCCAAACTTACCTGTTACTCCAGGTATCCCTTGACTTCCTACTTTTGCATTCCAGTCCCCTATGATGAACAGGACATCTTTTTTTGGTGTTAGTTCTAGAAGGTCTTCTAGGTCGTCACAGAACTGATCAACTTCAGCTTCTTCAGCATCAGTGATTGGGGTATAGACTTGGTTTATTGTGATGTTGAATGGTTTACCTTGGAAATGAACTGAAATCATTGTGCTGTTTTTTGAGGATGAGCCTAAGTACTGCATTTTGGACTCTTGCATTGATTTTGAGGGCTACTCCATTTCTTCTATGGGATTCTTGACCACAGTAGTAGAGATAATGGTCATTTGAATTAAATTCACCCATTCCCGTCCATTTTAGTTCACTGATTTCTAAGATGTAGATGTTTACTCTTACCATTTCCTGCTTGACCATGTCCAATTTACCTGGATTTATGGTCCTAACATTCCAGGTTCCTATGCAATACTGTTCTTACAGCATCAGATTTTACTTTTATCACCAGACACATCCACAAATGAGTGTTATTTCTGCTTTGGCCCAGATGCTTCATTCTTTCTGGAGCTATTAGTAATTGTCCTTCACTCTTCTCGGTAGCCTATTGGGCACCTTCTGACCTGGGAGGGCTCACCTTTCAGTGTCATATCTTTTTGCCTTTTTATACAGTTCATGGGGTTCTCATGGCAAGTATACTGGAGTGGTTTACCATTCCCTGCTCCAGTGGACCATATTTTGTCAGAACTCTCCACCATGACCTGTCCATTTTGGGTGGCCCTACATGGCATGGTTTATAGCTTCATTGAGTTATACAAACCCCTTTCCATGACAAGGCTGTGATCCATGAAGGGGTCAGATTCCTGTTCAAAACCTTAAAACAAAAGTTCTTTCTGAATCTGATAATCACACCTTCCTTAAATATTTGCTTAAAAGATATCTTTACTTTCTTGGGCTCCAAAATCCCTGCAGATGGTGACTGCAGCCATGAGATTAAAAGATGTTTACTCCTTAGAAGAAAAGTTATGACCAACCTAGATAGCATATTAAAAAGCAGAGACGTTACTTTGCCTTTAAAGGTCTGTATAGTCAAAGTTATGGTTTTTCCAGTAGTCATATATGGATGTGAGTCTTGGACTATACAGAAAGATGAGTGCTGAAGAATTGATGTTTTTGAACTGTGGTGTTGGAGAAGACTCTTGAGAGCCCCTTGGATTGCAAGGAG
>SJYV01018196.1:694692-788157 GCA_006410875.1 Neotragus pygmaeus | reverse complement strand
TCACTTTGGGTGATTGCATAGTACTCCATTGTACAAATATGCATCTTTACCCAATCCCTTACTAAGATCTTTTAGACTTTGTTTTCTTTTTCCTTTTTCTTTTGCACTAGTTTGTATTTTTATATGCTCATCTGATTATTCCCTCAGGATAAATTTCTAGGAGTGAAAGTGCTGTATCAAAGCATATCCATATTATTAAGATTTTGATACACATTGCTACCAACACTTCAGAAAATGTATACCAACGCACATACCTCCAGTAATATCACCCCAGGATTTCCTATTGGCCCTGATGCTGCTCCCCTCTGCACCCAGCCTCTCAGTGAGCAATGGGGACTCTCAGGAGGAAGGGTTTGACCGATGTGAGATGAGGCTTCCCTAAAGAGATGCCCAGTGGGCTGAACAGTGGTACCAAAGTGGTGAATCTATCAGAGACAGAAAATGCTCAAGGAGCGGAGGAAGTGGTGTGTGGGTGTGCGGGACTACAGCTTCTTTCATGGAATCTCAGGACAGGATCATGTAGCAGAGAGCGCCAAGGACAAGACCCCCCCAAGGACCTGGTTCTGATGGATACCTCTGTCACTTACAGGTTGTGAGACCTTTAGGCAAGTCATCTGACCTCTCTGAGCCTCAGTTTCTTCATCTATACAATAGCATTATCCTCGATTAGAGCATTTATCTCAGTCTGCCTTGCCTTACATACAGCTAGACAGGTTGCAGTCTCACTCTCACCAGGGAATTGCTGCCTTAGTGCAAGGAAGGAGATGATCTTGGACTTCTGTGCTTACAACCTGGGTTTTGTTTAGCTTCTAAGAACCAGTCCTTGCTTGTTACCATGGTGAGGGTCTTCACCTTGAATTTGATAACCACATTGCCCATATACTTGATTCCTGTGAAGCTGGGTCCAGAAACAGCTGGAGACTGAAGTGGGAGTGAGAGGAACAGGAAGAGGGATACAAAAGCTTAGGACAATTTCTTCCTGTGTGTCGATGATTACCATTAGGTTTATTTCAACACAACCTGCCTAATCTTGAACCTCAGACTGCAAGATTGGCCTTCCTGAAACTGCCTGCTCTTGGACTCCCCATTCGGTCTCATGTCTCTTTCCTGCCTAGTGCACCTCATTGGACAATCCCATTTCCTTCAACTAAAGCAATTCCTTTAAAATAACAACTCTCACTGACAGGTTGTGAGCACATATTAGATGTCAGGTACCGTGCTAACAATTGTACGTGTATTATCCCTACTGATAGTCCCAGAAGGTAGGCATTCCTATTTTACAGGTGAAAAAACCATCTCAGCAAATTTAGCAGCTTTACCACAATCACACAGCTGGACTGTAAATGAGCTGAGATCTAAACCCATTTATATGGTAACCAAGCCTGTGTTGTTAGTCATTGCCAACAACCAGGAGAGGCGGGGAGGACAGTGTTCAACTCTCTTCCCATTTTATAGGGGAGCGAGCTGAGTCTCAGAGCATGTCAGAATCACACAGCTGGTCCGTAGCAGAGCCAAGCCTAAAGCCAGATCCCAGTAAAGGCAACATGGATGGAGCTGTTACTCAGAGAGGTCACTGAAATATTGAAGGATGGTCTTCTGTTTCCTAAAGTGGGAAAAAACAGGAGATACTTTGAAATCTTGCAGAGGGATTTAAAATATTCACTTAAAGGCTTTTTGGCAGAACCTAAGAAGCATCTCTGGAGAAAAGGATGAGTCGTCCCTGTCCCTGTCCCCGTCTATGGGAACCTTGAAATGCAAATACAGTGTGACAGGGTTGCAGATGGAGTTGGCAAGGAGCACTTCCTGTTATATCAGGGAAGACTTCCGAGAGGGATGCATTTTCATTAGTCCTTGAAGGGTTGATATAATTGGAACAGAGTCGGGTGGTGCCTGTATACCTGGTGAGCATGTAGTCCTGACTTCAGACTGACACATACCAGATGGCTCTTGTGAGCCAAGCAAACGGTGGAGCAAACTTTATATGCTTTATGATGTTATTTTTAAAGTTATCCTCACTAATGGGTAGGCTGTGTTTGCTTGTTATGTTGCTGGATGAAATATAAAGAACGATCTGTGATGCAGACCTATGCTCATTACCCTGAGCTTAAGTTTCACCGTCTCCTCGCTTTAGCGTTTTAGGCGGGGATCTCTTCAGCAGTCTTCCCATGAGTTCCTGTCAAGAATATATCTTCTTTAGTCACCTGTGTTGTGTCCATTAGTGCTTTCCCATCCATTATGTCATTTAATCCTTACACTGTCCTCAAGAGGAAGACGTGCAGAAAGTATTCCCATTTCACAGAAGAGGAAATTGAGGACTCAACACAGGGGTGACAAGTAGGCTTCAAATCACATTGACTTCCTGGACCGCTGTATTGAGGGTTCTGAGGGGAGATCTAGGGGTTCACTGAAAACTAATGCTGTGATCAATTAGTGATAGCTTACGGTGAACGGTGTCGGATTCCTGATCTCTGAAGAAGATTTAACTTCGGGACTAGGGACCAGGCTTGATCACTCAAGAGCTTTTGTATAGCAGAGTTCTATTAAAGCATAAAAAGGGACAGAGAAAGCTTCTGACGTGCCCCGCCTAGGGTTAGCAAGGGAGTTATATACTCCTTTAATTAGTTATTACAATAAATCAAAAGAATGTCTCGAGGTTGTAAAGATCTTACTAGACTCACTCTCACAATTTACATTTTAAGATAACAGGATTAGCCAGAAGGTTTCAGGAAGGAGAAACTGTCCTTAAGCAGGATACATTGTTGTTATATAATCCTTAGTACAGAGTTTAAACTGAGTTTGTTGTGTAATCACTAGTTCTAGGCTTAAAGGAAAAAAATGTTTTATGAGACTAAGGAATGTAGAGAAAAAAAAAAAAAGGTGTTTGTCCTTTGCTCCTCCTTGAGAATTCCAGACCCCTATCTCCTCCTTGAGAGCCCCAGACCCCTTTCTCCTCTTCTGGGACCCCGGACTTCTTATCAACTTGCCTAGGAATTGACTCTCTCATTAGCAATGTCTGCCCTGGACACAGATAAGGAGGCAGGCATCTATGCTGGTGAGTAAAAGATCTTAGATTTCCTAATTCCCAACTGAGGGTTCTTCTCACCATATGTTCCTCATAGAGGGCTTGTGGGAGGAGGTTCAGGTATATAGATACAAGTAGGAAATGGTATGGAGTAAATAAATGCTCAATGTGGTAGAATAAAAATGATCTTCCAAAAGATATCCATGTCCTAATCCCTGGAATCTGTGTTACCTTACATAGCAAAAAAAAAGAAAAGAAAAAGTGTGTGTTGAGGGTCCTTTGTGGATATGATTAAGGATCTTGAGGTAGGGAAAGTATTCTGGATTATCCAAGTGGGCCTTATATGCAATCATGTGTATATTCATAAGAGGGGGTCAGAAAGAGATTTCACAGAAGAGAAGGCGTAGATAAAACAAAGAGAGTTTTAGATGTTTCCACAAGCCAGGGATTGCTGAGGAGAAGCTGGAAGTGACAAAGAATGGATTCTTCCTTAGGGCCTTTAGAGGATGTCCAGCCCTGCCAACACCTTGATTTTGGCCCAGTGGTGCTGACCTCAGATTTCTGGCCTCCAGAACTGTGAGAGCATATATTTCTGTTTTTTTAAGCCACCAATTTTGTGGCATATTGTTACAGCAGCCACAGAAAATGTATATACTCAGTTATATATTTTTATTGAGGTATAGCTGATATGCAATACTATATGTTTCAGGTATGCAACAGTGAGTCACCATTTTTAAAGGTTATACTCTGTTTGTAATCATAATGAAACATTGGCTATATTCCCTGTGATGTGTAATATACCCCTGCAACTTACAAACATAAGAGTTTGTACCTCTTAATTCCCTACCCCTCTCCTGCTCCTCCCCTACTCTCTCCCCACTGGTGACCACTGGTTTGTTCTCTATATCTGTAGGTCTGTTTCTTTTTTGTTATATTCACTAGTTTCAGTTTTTAGATTCCACATGTAAGTGATATCATACCATATTTGTCTTTGACTTATTTCACTAAGCATAATATCCCCCAGGTCTATCTATGATGTTGCAAATGGTAAAATTTCATTCTTTTTCTTGCCACTGAGTAATATTCCATTGTGTGTGTGTGTGTGCCCTACATTTTCTTTATCTGCTAATCCACTCATGAGCACTTAGGTTCCTCCATATTTTGCCTTTTGTAAATAATGTTGCTATGAACTTTGTATACTCAAAGCAGTATAATTTTCCCTCTCTTTGCAATTTTCCTGAGCTCTGGAAAATAAAGTGCACATGTATTGTGCTGCAAATAATATATATTTCCATATAAATCTCATTATCTATAGAAGAGACCTCCACTATGAGTAGATACCTTTAAAGCAGAATCTAATGTCTATAAAGATCATGCTTAGATGTTTACTGTATAACGATGTTTACATGGATACTAATTAAAAATTAATCAGTCTGCTCCATTTTCTGCCGGAACAATTATTTGTCTGATGTTTTCTGCAGTTTATCTTCAATAGCCATGGTTGGGATAATAGCTTTGTAAACAAGTGTGAGCCTTTCATTCTAAGGAAAAGGTTTGCCTCTGTATTTTAAGGGTGTTTTTTGATTGTTTTGAAGGTGTTAGGGATTTTCCTCCTTCAGGAAGAGTCTGGTAAAGAAGCAAAAATTCGGGCCTGCCATGAAATTAGCACACAGAGGCAGGCTGAATATCCAAGGTCAGCAAACTGGAGGCAATAAATCATGTTATCTCAGCACATAGCCCATGGAGCCTAAATTGGAAAAAAAAAGCATCCATTATGAGAAATGAAATTCTTAATAATGAAATCCTATTCATGAATGGATGTATGTTGAGGAGGTTATGAAATGTGACTTGGAAGAGGTTTGGAATGTTAATATCTGAGAATTCAGAAGATGACTGTCACAGATAATTGCAGTGCAAATAATAAATTGTGAGTCACTGAGCCACTTTTTTTTTTTTTTTTTAATATTCTACTCATGTCACACTCAGGAGAAAACACCTGCTACAGGAAGATGCAGAAGACATGGAGCTATCAGGAAAATCACTGTCAAAGAGCCTCCGGGAAGATTTCCCCCAGGCTGGACGTCCTGGATGGGTTCTGGGTGCTTCACTGGGCTGACGGTATTTAATCCCATCCCACCCCCATCCCCTTTCAGAGGAGCCTGAGGCACTGAGTTGTTGTGCAGTAAAAACCTTGCTCCTTGTCCTCTGCCCTTTCTTAGTGACCACACTGCTTCCTGGGACACACACCGCTGCCTTGTCAAAGCCCAGCATGGGCCTCATCTTCAGCCTCCCTTAGGCACGTGCTGAGTCAAGTTAATCTATAACTGGTATTTATTGAGTGGAATTAGTAAACAGGCTGCTTTACCCTTGACTGGGTAAGAAAAAAGCTGTGTTCAGAGTGTGTTTATCTGGTTTCTTAAGCCCTACCTGAGTTACCCCAGGGAAACCAGTTTCAAGTTGCCTAGGGACCAGAACAGACTGGACTGAGCAGGATTTCAGCAGCCCTTTAGTTAAGCCAAATCTTCTCTGGCCTAAAATAACCTCAAATCACTGTTGTCTTTATTTACAGAAAGCCTAGAAGAGTCCCACATGAGCTAATGTATCACACCACACACCACTTTCTTTACTATCCAGCACCACCACACTCTCTCCTAAGCAAGTGCAGTATTTAGTCCCATAAACAAAACAGGTGGGTTTCCTGTTTTTGAGTTGAGACTGGGTAATTTATTTCAGTAGCTGCAAAGTCCTGGAAAAAAAAAAATTATTCCTTTCTTAGTATGGCTCTGAGAAGCCCCATGGAGGTATAGCTGGTGAAATCCCTGCCTGTCAGCACAGGTGGTACTTGTGGTCAAAAGCCCACCTGCCAACGAAGGAGACGTGCAAGACGCAGTTTCGATTCCTGGGTTGGGAAGATCCACTGGAGGAAGCATGGAAACCCACTCCAGTATTCTTGCCTGGAGAATCCCATGGACAGAGGAGCCTGGCGGGCTACAGTCTATNGGGGGGAGCTCCAAAATCACTGCAGGTGGTGATTGCAGCCATGAAATTAAAAGATGGTTACTCCTTGGAAGGAAAGTTATGACCAACCTAGATAGCATATTGAAAAGCAGAGGCATTACTTTGCTGACTAAGGTCCGTCTAGTCAAGGCTATGGTTTTTCCTGTGGTCATGTATGGATGTGAGAGTTGGACTGTGAAGAAGGCTGAGCGCCAAAGAATTGATGCTTTTGAACTGCGGTGTTGGAGAAGACTCTTGAGAGTCCCTTGGACTGGGATTTCTTTGGAAGGAATGATGCTAAAGCTGAAACTCCAGTACTTTGGCCACCTCAGGCGAAGAGTTGACTCATTGGAAAAGACTCTGATGCTGGGAGGGATTGGGGGCAGGAGAAGAAGGGGGCGACCGAGGATGAGATGGCTGGATGGCCTCACCGACCCGATGGACGTGAATTTGAGTGAACTCCGGGGATTGGTGATGGACAGTGAGGCCTGGCGTGCTGCAATTCATGGGGTCGCAAAGAGTTGGACACGACTGAGCGACTGAACTGAACCGAGGCGGTTTCACAAGGCCATCTAGATATTAAACAGCCAAGTCCCGATTTGCACTCGGCAGATGGTGCTTGACGTTGGAATAACAGCCAGATCCTGGACCTGTACTAGAGGCAGGATGAGGCATGCTGACAGGTGGGCATCTACCTGGGCAAGCAGTGCACAGCCTTGGCCAGCAGCTCTTAGCAACCGGCGCGGGCGAGGCGTGGGCGGGGCCTCCGACTCGCAGTTCTCCACTAGCTTCCCTGGCGGCGCGAGACTCCCGCCCCCAGCCGAGCGGAGGGCATGGATTGGCTCTTTCGAGGCCGATTGACGGCGCAGCGCTCGAGCCAGGGACGCGGTGGAGGCGGAGTCACAAAAGGAAGTGGGAGTAGAGACGGCTCGAGGCGGGCTGGCTACCCGGCAGCCGCCGCCACTTTGTCGAGTCGCCGCCGCCACTGGGGAGATGGAGGGGCCGGGACTGGCCTCGCAGGTGAGTGCGGTGGGGCGCAACCGCCTCAGGGGCCCGGCGGGTGGCCGAGGGGAGGAAGAGACGGAGGGCTTGGGTGTGAGTTAGCTCCCAGAGGGGCCTCAGGGAGCGGAGGGGCAGGGTCCAGGGAGGGGGAAACCTGGAAACGCCGAGAATGATGCAGGGAATTCTCTCAGAGGCGACCGCGAAGAAAAGGCGAAGACACAGGGTGAGTGCCATAGCGGCTCTCCCGCATCCATCCACTTTAGGGCCGAGACCGCTCTGGGGCCTGGGAGGAGAGGGAAGCCGTTCCTGGGAGAGGTGTCAGGTGACACACCTGAGTTGGACCAGCCCTTCATGACCTTGGCCTGAAGTGTGTGAGGTTCTATTCATTTCTTTTTCGGCCGAGGCGCCTGGGAACCTGCCCTCGCCCCACCCAGCCCTGTTCTAGCTCCCTGTTGCCATATCCTTGCTTACTCCTTGAAAGATCTGAGGCTGTTTGTTTAGGCCGGAGAAAGCGGGGTGGAGAGGGAGGTGCGTGATAGCTATCTGCAAAATCCCAAAGGACTCTGTGTGTGTGGCGGAGGTCGTGCTGGAAGCCAGATGTAGTTTCAGAAAACAGAAGGGGCCAATGGGGAGTGACAGGAGGTACATGTTAGCTCCAGTAGCACCAGGAGAACTAGATTTTTGTCCTTTTTGTTTATGGTCCTGACTGGCATGTTATAGCTGTTTACTTAGTATTTGTTGAATATATGAAAAATACTCAGGTTCAGCCAGGGTATAGTGAGTTCTTAGCATATATATGCCAAAGCTTTTGTGTGCATTATTAGTTACAGAATTGAAACATCCTTAAGAAGGTGATAGAATCCCCATTTACAGATGAGAAAACTGAAGCTGTTTCCAGCTGGAGTGAATTGGGTAGCAGATTTTTCTGTCCCTAAGTGGGATTCAAGCAGTTTGAGATTATTGGCTTAGTTGGCCTCTCTAAAAAACATCTTTGTCATCTTGAGGATGTTCCTCATGCTCCCCTTTTCCCTCCATTCTTTCAGCAAGCTGATGTAAGATTAAGTGAGGAACAAAACAGGAGGGAAGTTGTCAAATGTTCTTGCATTTGGATAGAATAAAAAAGGTTTGCAAACAGACCAGATATTACAAAAGAGTGTAGAACCTTCACATGGAAACTGTCTCCTTTGTTTGTTTTCTTCCCCCTTAGAGTTTCAAGGAAAAGTTAGTAGGAGTGATTATCATATCTTAATTACTACCACTCATTTACAGAAGCCTTTAAGTGCTTAAACTTCATTACCTGGTGCTTCAGGAAAGATTGCCCTGCTTGAATTCCCTGCCACATGGAGGGAGAGCATGATTCAGAGGTTGAGATTAAATGGGATAAGGTAGAAATCATTGTTGTTGTTAATAATAATTGCTATTAACTTTTTCAATAATAACATAGAGATCTTACCTATATATGATGCTCTACAGCTTGCAAAATACTTCTGTATTCTTAATCCTCACTGTGACTCTGTGAGGTGGGAAGGGATTGTTGCTTCAGTTGTAAAGATTAGAACTGAGGCTCAAAAAGTTGGGAGTCATGGAATTTCCTTGGAGGTCCAGTGGTTAGGACTCAGTGCTTTCACTGCCGTGGCTCAGGTTCGTTCCCTGCTTGGGGAACTGAGGATCCTGCAAGCTTTGTGGTGAGGCCAAAAAAAAAAAAAAAGTCATTTATTAAAAGTCAAATTGCTGTTAAGTGACAGAGTCAAGACCTCATTCATTCTACCAGGGGTTAAGCATTGTTACAGGCGCTGGAGATTAATTGGTGAACAAAGCAGACAAGAACATTCCTGCTCAGGTTGAATTTGGTTTCTCCGATTCCAGCTGAAAGGCTTTTACCAGCATTTGCCTTTATTCTCTGGCCCCCAGTTTCTTCTCTGACCTCATTTTTTATTAATACTGTTTTCTTGCTCAATCAACCAAAGCCACACTGGCCCCAAGGCCCTTGTACTTACTATTTGCTCTATCTGGAAAACTCTTTTCTCGTATATTCACATGGCTTACTCCCTCCACTTTTGTAAAGTCTGGACACAAATGTCATGGCAATGTTGGCAGGCCCTCCCCATCATAACCACTATCTGCAACTTTTCCTAACCCCCTTCCTTCCTTTATGTTTCTTCTCTGCATTTAATGTCATTAACATACTCTGTAAATAATTGCCTAGTGAATAACCTTGAATACTTAACTCTGTTAATGCCTTGAGAAATTTTAATGGTTATCTGTCCAATCTCTCTTTCTGTCTTTATTTGATAATTGTCAGGATTTTGAGCCTCATGAGAGTTGAAATACGGTTTTCTAGATCTTGGTTTTCTCTTTAGTTAATTAACTTTAATGGTACTTATATACTATTTAGAAAAAGTAATTGGATTCAAGATATCTCCATGTGAGAAATACCTCTTATATCTTAATTGTGTTCCAATCATCTACTGCTGCTGCTGCTAAGTTACATAAGTTGTGTCCGATTCTGTGTGACCTCATAGATGGCAGCCCACCAGGCTCCCCCATCCCTGGGATTCTCCAGGCAAGAACACTGGAGTGGATTGCCATTTTCTTCTCCAATGCATGAAAGTGAAGTCACTCAGTCATGTCCGACTCTTAGCAATCCCATGGACTGCAGCCTACCAGGCTCCTCCGTCCATGGGAGTTTCCAGGCAAGAGTACTGGAGTGGGGGCCCATTGCCCTCTCCAAATCATCTACTACTGTGTAACAAACCGTCCCAAGTCAAAGCAGTCAGGATTTTGGCCAGGGCAAAGCAGGGATGGTTTGTTTCTATTCCACCATGTCCGGAGCCTCTGCTGGAAAGACTTGTCCCCTGGGATGATTCAGGCTGGTATCATTTGGTGGTACCCTCAGTCACATGTCATAATGATTTTGAGCAGGGACACCTGCACGTGGGCCTCTGGATAGCATGGTGGCTGGCTCCAAGAGTGAACATTTCAAGAGACAGAAAGAGGAAGCTGCCGATTTCTGAGGCCTGAGCCTGCCGAGTATCACTGGTCGAGTGTCACTTCTGTGGTATTTTATTATTGAAAAGTCAGAGAGCTCAGATTTGAGAGGAGGGACATAGATTCTTGCCTCTTGATGGAGAAGTATCAAAGAACTTGGGGACTTTGTTATAATAATCACCACAGATGTATTCATAGCTGTCTTATAGAATTTTATAGTATCTTGTTCTGCTTTTTCTGCTCCTTGTGGAGGAGAGTATTGAGCTAGCTACAAGTCTTTTTTTTTTTTGTATCCCTGCTCCTCCTTTTCTTTTTCTTATTTTGGACTGTGTTTGTTTTGTTCAGGGTCATATCAAGGTGTTTCTCGAACAGTGACCGACACATTGAGTAGGCATTCAAGAAACACCTGGTGAATGAATGAATGGATTGTAGCAAGAATTTTGTCTTATTCATCCTTTATCCCTAAGTAAGTACCTAGTACCCTGATCGGTATATAGTAGGTGTTCTTTCGGAGAAGGCAGTGGCACCCCACTCCAGTACTCTTGCCTGGAAAATCCCATGGACGGAGGAGCCTGGTGGGCTGCAGTCCATGGGGTCGCTAAGAGTCAGACTCGAGTGAGCGACTTCTCTTTCACTTTTCACTTTCACGCATTGGAGAAGGAAATGGCAACCCACTCCAGTGTTCTTGCCTGGGGAATCCCAGGGATGGGGGAGCCTGGTGGGCTGCCGTCTATGGGGTTGCACGGAGTCGGACACGACTGAAGTGACTTAGCAGCAGCAGCAGCAGGTGTTCTTCACATTTCCCTGAGTGAATGATTAATGGAAACTCTTATGAGTTTGGTGGTATCTATTGCTCAGCCTATTCTGTTCCCTTAATATTTTAGGCAGCCATATTATCAGTTTGGCTTCCACTGCCACGAAGGGTGTTTGTTTATGCAGTGATGCCTTTACCAGTACACATGTCAATAATAACTACTGTAACAGCTCTTCTTAGAACTGTAAATGTGGATTTGGAAATAACTTTGTAGCTACATTGATCTCCTCCTTTCATTTTACAAATGTAGAAACTGAAGCCCCAAATCAGGTAGATGGTTAGCAGCCATCATACAGCCAACCTGAAATCTGAGCCTTGGACCTTGTTCTCAAGATCTTTCCTTTCAACATGGTAAAAAGGAAACAGCTAGAGAAAACTTAAAAAAACATTTTGTAAGCTAACCAGCAAGTAATTTCTAAGAAGGGTGTAGGATCATGGCAAACTTTGCTTTAATCTTTGTGTTGGGACTCCATGATTGTTTTCTATAAACATTTCATGTGACTGTCCCTGAAGTTAACCTCCCCCCCAAAGCAGGCCATTTCCTTTCTCACCTGTAGCTCTTACGGCAGAATTTTGAGAGGGAGTGGTATCTAGAGCAAAGAACATAGTTTTACAGCTGTGTCCTCTAAGCTTTTTTGATCATGCAGTCCTGTCAGTAAAGCAGTTTTGGGCTTGCACCCCTAGAGTAAAGCACCCCGCAATGTGAAAAGCAGGAATTAAAAGTTTTCATTGTTGTAAAATGACCTGTATTGTGAGATTAAGAGAATGATGAGAGGCACGTGCACTGCATGCTGGCTGGAAGCTCAGGCCTCCAGCTGCACAGTCCAGATCATCCAGATACTACTGACCGCAGTTTGCTGTCCCGTGCTGGTCCCTGACCAGTTAACTTATGTGTTGACAGGGACGATCCTGGGGCATGTGGTGAGCTGGGATGTAAAAAGTTCAGCTCCCTCTGTTTGATGTACCTGGGGCCTGGGAGAAGGAGCCAGTCTCCAAATCCATATTGTCATGTTATTATCAGATTTGACAGTATGTTTCTAAATTATACTCATAAGTGAATAGCTCAGTATATACTCATGGTAGTTTTGAATTAAAAATACTAAATATAAGTCTGCTTCAGATCAGCCTTTTTGATAATTTGAAAATTTTTTTGGAGGAAGGCTGGCCTTTTGTTAGATCAGATTAGACCATCTCTGTTTCACTTCTTGTGGCCAGTGAAGAGCACCTGTTATGACAACTGTCAGCTCTGCCATTTTCTTGTTTGCTTGTACTTGTATCAATACTACTGTTATTATTTAAGTTCATCGTTTCTTTGGAGTAAGCCACTTGCTTATTTTGGGAAGGATAGTTTTAAAATCAGTTAGTAGTTAAAATTAGGTAATATACCTTGAGAATTACTTAGCCTGATGAATACCGCAGTATGGTGAAGGTCCCATTGTAACCCCTCTGGGTGTGGACTTCTACGCTGCCCCTAAGTTACCTTGTAAACAGACCATGAGGAGTGACCTGCTTGATATACAGATTGCATGAGTCTTCCAGGACTAAAAACTCATAAAGATTAAAGAAGAAAAATTTACAAACTTTTGTGGCTTTCCCTCCCTGCTTTCTAAAAAATACAGAAGTTATTATAATAGCAGCTTTAACATTTTCGTCTGTTACTGAATGGGTTACTGAGTGCTTGGCCTTGAGTGCACTTGCCTCACTTGGGAGACCGTTGGCTTTGAAACCAGGCTTTGAGTTTATGTAATCATCTTTAGCTTTTACTCTGATTTGGATTTAGGCAAAAACGACATGAACACAAAGTACCTCCTATTATCTACTCTCAGTCACCAATTTTTGCTGTTCCGTCACATACTGCTTCAGTTATCACTTGAAGTATCTCTTTGTCTCTGACTTAGCTGCCCCATTAGACTTAAGCTCCTAGAGGATACGCACTGATGCCTTGTATTCCTAGCATAATGCTTTGCACGTCATAAAAACACAGTAATTAATTGCTGAATAAACTGTTCATGATAAATAAATGCTCTTTATATTGAAATGTGTAATCCTCCTCAACTTTCTGCATGAAAAATGAAACTGATGTCCCTAAAGCCCTGAGGCATAATGAGAAGTAATACATTTTAATCTATATAATATACAACATTTATTTGTGATGAAAAATCTGTATATAAAGAAAGGCTTAATCTTCTTAATGTATAAACGGAAAAAAGATACACAATCTACTAGAAGAACAGACTATGAGAAGGCAACCCACAAAAGAGAAAATATGAGACAATAAACAACTAGGGGCATGAGAAATGCAAAGCAAGATGCCATGTTTTTTAACCATCAGATTGGAAAGAGTGTAAAAAGGTTGATGATAATCAGTTATGGGGAGGTTTTTTGGGAAAAAGAACACTTACACTTGCTGCTGGGAATGTGAGTTAGGGAAGATAATTGGTCAATATCTGTTTATGTTTAAAATACATGTATATTTTTTTGACCCAGCAGTCCTGTGTTGGTGAATCACTGTTAGAGAATGTATACGATGTTAATTATAGGGTTGTTTAGAGAGTAAATGCTGAAATCGGCTTGCATGGCTATCGTCTAATTATGCTAGATCTTTACAGTGGAATAAGATTCAACTATTGTTTACTGACCCCAGGGCTGTACATGATATATTGTTAGGTGAGACAGGCAAGTTGATAAATAATTATATAATCAAATCCCATGTTTGAAGATGTTTTGTTAAATATAAGAAAATCATAAAAACCTCTGTATGCTCTATGATGCTATATATATTAAATAAAGTATATACAGATAGTGAGGAAAGATATATACCAAACTGTTAATAATAGTATCTCTATTCTTACAAGATTGGGAGGGAAAGAGTCCAGAATATGAGCTAAAGTGTTCATGTCTGTATTGCTGGAGCTTTAAAATGAGTGTGAATTACTTTATGATTTTAAAAAATTTAAGTTTTATATAAAAAGCAGACTGATTTCTCTGTCATCTCCCTCTGCTGTTTATTGAGACTGTAGAAATTCTGAGTAGAGTTTAACTCTTTCTTTGATCTTTTGTCTTCCTTCAGTTGAAGGTAGTTACATGTGATACGGTGAAGAGAATCCTGATGTCCTTTTGATGTTTTAATCTCACTACCTATATGTTTATTTTTATCTGTGTGAGTATGTGTATGTAAAATAAGTTTCATGCAGTGAGGTTGAATTTACCAGAGAAGTCAGAACTTGTGTATTCAAAAAACATTTGTGATTCTGGCTCTGGCTAAGAAGGAGCAAAGAGCACTCCACCCTGTCTGTCCCCTTGAATGGACTGGATAGAATAGAATGCTTAAGGATTCTTGAAAGAAAATTGTAGCAGGCAGAGCAGGGGAAAGACCGGAATTTGAAAAACCACTGAACCAGCAGCTAATTTACCTTTTTCCCATCTGAGTCCCCTCCTCTCCACCCCCAACCCTGGGACTTGAACCCTGGCAGTGAGCATCCCTGCAGTCAGGAGTGCTCATGGAGAAGCCCTCTAGTTCAGATTCCAGGAACAGGAAAGTGGTCTCCTGGCAGCGCAAGCACCTGAAACCCTGAGGGAGGAGAACTTCCTCTCTGAGCAAAGGAGTTGCAGTCCCAAGGCAGTGGTTGTTAGAAGTGACAGCAGAAGCATGATCCATGAAAGAAAAAAAAAATTGCTACATTATACTTCATTAAATTGAAAATGTTTGCTGTATGAAAGAGACTTAAGAAATTGGAAGATAAGTTACAGATGGGGAGAATATATTTACCAATCACATATCTGACAAAGGACTTACTTATGTCTAGCATGTGTAGTATAAGGAACTCTCAAAACTTAGCAGTGAGAAAATAGCCCAATTAAAAACTGAATAAAAAGATAGTTCACCCAAGAAGATACAGAGATAGCAAATAGCACATGAAATGTCACTCAGCCCCCATTAGCCATCAGGGATATGCAGTCTGAGGCCCTGGTGAAACACTACTACACATCTATTATATCAGTGCCAGAGGACTCAGAGCACGTGGAACTCTCATAATTTGCTAATGGCAAGGCAAAATGGTCCAGCCACTCCGGAAAATGATTTGGCAGCTCCTTATAAATTTAACATCTACTTACCAGATGGTCAAGCAAATTTCACTGTTAGAGAAGCAAAACATATGTTCACACAAAATGTGTGTTTATAGCAGCTCCATTTATAATTGCCAGAAGCTGGAAACAACCCAGGTGGGTTGTTTAAATGGATAAACTGATACATTCATGTAATGGAATACTATATAGCAGGAAAGGAACGATTACTAACATGCAGTAACTTGGATGTCTCAGCCTTATGCTGAGTGCAAGAAGCCAGTCTTAAAAGATTATATTCTGCATGATTCCATTGTTTGACAGTCTAGGAAAGAAAAAAATAAGTAATGAAGAACATATCCTTGGTTGCCAGGAGCTGAGGTAGCTGAGCTAGAGATGTGGCTTAAAAGGAATATCCCAAGGGAGTCTTTTGAGGTGTTGGAACTGTTCTGGATCCTGATTTTGGTAGTGGTTACAGGAGAAGGCAATGGCACCCCACTCCAGTACTCTTACCTGGAAAATCCCATGGATGGAGGAGCCTGGTAGGCTGCAGTCCGTGGGGTCGCTGAGAGTTGGACATGACTCAGTGACTTCACTTTCACTTTTCACTTTCATGCATTGGAGAAGGAAATGGCAACCCCTCCAGTGTTCTTGCTTGGAGAATCCCAGGGACGGCGGAGCCTGGTGGGCTGCCATTGCACAGAGTCGGACACGACTGAAGCAACTTAGCAACAGCAGCACAAGACTCCACACGAGTTAAAATCCATAGAACTATACACCAAAAGGTCAATTTGACTTTAAGATAACTTAGAACAAAACTGATCCCTTATGAGTAACCCACTGAGGGATTATGAACTTCTCTCAGTAAACCTATCATTTCTTTAATCTTTTTTGGAACTCCTGGAGAATTAATGTAAGCACATTTCACGTATCTTCACTTTTCTATTCTTGATGTGTATTCATCCTTTCAGAGTTGTTTTTAAACAATGAGAAGTTGTTCAGAGACAGGGCTGGTGAATAAGGTGGATAAAGGTCTGGTAACAACTTTATGGTATCTTTACCATAGATGGGACTAGAAAATAATAAGCCAGTTTGGATTTCTAGGAATGATTTGCTNTATTGAGGTTTCAGCATCAGTCCTGTCTCTTATACACATCTAGATGTGTATAAGAGACAGGGTGGATAAAGGTCTGGTAACAACTTTATGGTATCTTTACCATAGATGGGACTAGAAAATAATAAGCCAGTTTGGATTTCTAGGAATGATTTGCTAGATATTTGATGAACCTCTCCCTTAAATGCAACTAAACATGCTGGATACAGTAAAAAATCTTTTTAATTATTTTATATTGTATATGCTATTGTAAATTTTAAAAAAGATCCCTTTGGGTTTTCTGTGTATATGATCGTGTTGTCTGCAAATAAAGGTGAATTTGCTTCTTTTGTAATCTGCATGCATTTTTTTCTTTCCTTTATTCTTATTCTGTCCAGGACTTCATTACATTGTTGACTACAAGTGATGATAGTGGGTATTCTTGTTTTGTCTCACTCTTTACAGTTAAAGCATTCAGTCTTTTACTGTTAAGTGTGTGGTAGCTGTAGAGTTTAAAAAAATAATTTATTTATTTTTGGCTGTTCCCTAGAACAGCCAAATAAACACTCAATTTCTTTAATAGACAGAGTGCTCTCTGTTGCTGTGTGTGCGCTTTTCTCTAGTTGCGGAGGGCAGGGAACGACTCTGTTGCAGCACGTGGGCCTCTCGTTACGGTGACTTCTCTTACTGTGTTTAGGCTTCAGTTGTTGGGGTGCATGGGCTCAGGAGTTGTGTTCCTGGACTCTAGGGCACAGGTTCGGTAGGTGTGGCGCATGGGCTTAGCTGCTGGCAGCATATGGGATCTTCCCAGACCAGGGATCATACCTGTGTCTCCTGCATTGACATGTGGATTCTTTACCATTGAGCTACCAGGGAAGCCCTGTAGATTTCTTAGAAATGCTCTTTATCAGGTTAAGGAAGTCCCCTTCTTTCCCTAGTGTGCAAAGAGTGTTTGTCATGCATGGGTTTGAATTCTGTCAAATGCTTTTGTTCTGCTGAATTGAGTATATTTATTTTATGAAGACGATGGATTGTACTGATTCCTTTTGAAACGTTTAAGCTTGGTTGTAATGTATATTATCCTTTTTATATTGAATCACTGAATACAATTTTGCTGACATTTCATCAGGATCGTTACATGTGTGTTCATGAAGGGTATTAAGTCTGTAGTTTTTGTTACTGCGAATGTCTGTTGGTTTTATTTTGGGGATCATGCTGCCTCCTAAAATGAGCTAGGAAGCAATTCCTCTGTATTCTGAAGGAGTTGGTATCGTTTCTTCCCTGAATGTTTTCGTAGTGTTTGCTGGTTAAAAGTTATGTGAGCCTGGAGTTGTTTTGCTTTTGTTTAATGGGAAGCTTTTGTTTGTTTAATATTTTTATTTATTTACTTGACTGCACCAGGTCTTCACTGTAGGATGTGAACTCTTCAGCGTGGCATGTAGGGTCTAGTTCTGTGACCAGGGATCACACCTGGGCCGCCTGCATTGGGAGCACAGAGTCTTAGCCACTGGACTACGAGGAAGCCCCTATTGGGAAGTTTAAAATTATGAACTCAATTTCTTTAATAGATAGAGTGCTACTCATTTCTTTTTAATTCCATTTTGATAACTATGTGTTCCGAGAAAATTTTTTGCATTTCATCTAGGTCATTGAATTTAATGGCATAAACATGATCACAGAAGTCCCTTATTATCCTTTTAGTGTTTGCAGAATCTTGTAATAGTGTCCTCTATTTTAAACCTGCTATATGTCATTGACATTTTTATTTTTGATCAATCTGGAGGTTTATCAGTTTTATTGATTTATTCCAAAGAACCAGCTTTTTAAAGAAAAACTTTACAGTCTGTTTTTGTTTATTGTTTTTAGTAATTTTTATTTATTTTGGTTGCCCTGGGTCTTCATTGCTTTGGCGGGCTTCTGAATGTCAGCAGTCAGGGGGCTACTTGTCATTGCGATGCATGGGCTTCTCATTGCAGTGGCTTCTCTTATTGCGGAACACAGGCTCTAGGCACTTGGGCTTTAGTAGCTGTGGTGCGTGGGCTCTAGAGCGTGGGCTCAGTAGTTGCGTCGCGTGGGCCCAGCTGCTCTATGGCCCAGGTAATCTCGCGACCAGGGATGGAACCACGGGCAGATTCCCATCTACTGCACTACCAGGGAAGTCCCAAGAATAGCTGTTGGTTTCAGTGATTCTGCATTTTTTTTCTTTTTTATATTTCATGGATTTTCCCTATTTTTATTGTTTCATTCATTCTATTTAGGGTTTATTTTCCTTCTCTAGGTTCTTAAGGCAAAAGCTTAGGTCATTTATTTTAGTTTCTTCTTTTTTCCCATTCAGTTGCTCAGTCGTGTCCAACTCTTTGCGACCCCCATGGACTGCAGCACGCCAGGCCTCCCTGTCCATCACCAACTCCCGGAGTTTACTCAAACTCATGTTCATTGAGTCGGTGATGCCATCCAACCATCTCATCCTCTGTCGTCCCTTTCTCCTCCCACCTTCAATCTTTCCCAGCATCAGGGTCTTTTCCAATGAGTCAGTTCTTTGCATCAGGTGGCCAAAGTATTGAGGTTTCAGCATCAGTCCTTCCATTGAATATTCAGGGCTGATTTCCTTTATGATGGACTGGCTTGATCTCCTTGCCATGGACTCTCAAGAGTCTTTTTCCCATTATAAGCATTTAAAGCTAAAAATTCACTGTGCTTACAACTGTGTTGTTAAAATTTGATAATATTCCACATATCCTTTCATTATTGATTTTTAATTTAATTCCAGCTGTGGCCAGAGAACATACTCTGTATGAATTCAACCCATATAAGTTTGTTGAGACTTGTTTTATATCCCAGTATATTATCTGTCTTGATGAATATTCCATGTGTACTTGGAACACATATCTATTCTGTTGTTGGGTGGGATTTTATGAAAATGTCAGCTAGATCCAGTTGGTGGATAGTGTTAAGTCTTCTTGGTGGCACAGTGGTAAAGAATTTGCCTGCCAGTGCAGGAGACAGGGTAGATGCGAGTTTGATCCCTGGGTTGGGAAGATCCTCTGGAGTAGGAAATGGCAACTCACTCCAGTATTCTTACCTGGAGGATCCCATGGACAGAGGAGCCTGGCGGGCTATACAGTCCATGGGGTCCCAAAGAGTCGGACATGACTGAGCGATTGAGCACATACATATGCATCTGTTTCTAATTCTTTCTTTTTGTAGTAGCTGAAAGAAGTATTAAAATACTCAACTATAATAATGAATCTTCCTGTTTTTCTTTTTTGCTTTATGAATTTTGAAGTTCCTTTGGGGTACACATGTATTTAAGGTTGTTGTATCTTCTTGATAAATTGGCCTTCTTTAATATTTTGAGACGTCCCTCCTTATCTCTGGTAATATTTGTGTGATGTCTACTTTGTCTTATATTAATATAACCATTGAATTCCTTATGTTTATTTTTTTTTCATGGCATATCTCTTTCTATCCTTTACTTTTAACCTATGTATATTTTTGTATTTAATGTAAGTTTCCTGTAGACAACATGTAGTTTTCTTAGTGTTTGCTTTTTTAAAAATCCAGTCTAATAAACTGCCTTTCATTTGGTTTTCTTTAGACCATTAGTATTTAATGTGATTATAAATATAGCTTAGTATAAATGTATTACCTTATATGTTTTATTCCTTCTCTATTCTTCATTTTCCCTTTACTTTTCCTGTAGTTTGAAAAATATTGAGTATGTTTGAAGTATTTAATTTTATTTCTGCTATTGGCTTATTGCAAGACTTTATTTAGAAGTTGTTCTTGGGTTTACTTATCACTGTTTATCTGCAAATACTGTTTTAAGAATCTCCTGTAACAATATACTTATGTTTTTTGTCATCAAGAAATTAAAAAAATGTGAAAAAGTCTGTTATGTTGACCCACAT
Organism: Neotragus pygmaeus; assembly: GCA_006410875.1. Lineage (NCBI taxonomy): Eukaryota > Metazoa > Chordata > Mammalia > Artiodactyla > Bovidae > Neotragus > Neotragus pygmaeus. The sequence continues at coordinate 768,265 of SJYV01018196.1, read as the reverse complement.
AATTATACATATTTACCCATGTAGTTCTGTCATTCTTTATTTCTTTGTATTGATTTAGATTTCTATCTGGTATTATTTTCCTTTAGCCTGAAGAACATCCTTTATTATTTCTTGTAAGATAGTGTCTGTTGACAGTTTTCTTAGCTTTGATCTGTTTGAAAAAAGTGTTCCTTTCATTCCTATTTTTCAAGAATATTTTTGTTAGTGTTTGCAGGTTAAGTTTTTTTTTTAGATTTTTAAAACTGTCTTGCTTTTGTCTTCTGGCTGGCACTTACTGATTAGAAGTCTTAGTTCATTCTTATCTTTGTTTTATTGAACATAATGTGTCTTTTTCCTTGGACCGCTATCTTTATCATTGGTTTCGAGTAGTTTGATTTTTATATGCCTTGTTGTAATATTATGAGCTTGGTGCTGCTTGGGTTTGTTAAGCTTGTAGGAGCCGTGGGTTTATAATTTTCACCAAATTTGAAAGATTTTTGGCTATTTTTTAGTGAAATTATTTAAAAATATTTCCTCTTCCTCTTCTGGGATTTCATTTATACATTGGGATGTAGCCTTAGGGTGTATTTGCCATAACTTCCTGAAGCAGATGCCTGGTGACCTTCCTGATGTCAAGAGCCATGACCCTTGACCTATTACAAGTAACAGAATACTTTGGTGTCTTTTGCAGATGGCCTTTGTTTTATGACAGAAATATTTGATTGGTGTAAATGTTATTGCGGTTTCAGACCATGAATGTTATATCATTATAACTAGGTTCAAGCACATCTTTATTAATAGGCACCATTACAATCATCACATTTTTGCCAATGAGAATAAGTGTGCATACTCCTGTAGTGTAAAAATCTGTGCTTTGCAATTCAACAAACTCTTGAAAAGCATTTTCTGTCTCTCGCTGGTTTTGGAAGGATTTTCCCTGTTGTTGAGATGCTTGAAGAGGTGATAGTCATCGGTGAAAGGTCAGGTGACAACGAGGGCTTCCCTGGTGGCTCAGATGGTAAAGAATCTGCCGGCAATGCAGGAGACCCAGGTTTGATCCCTGGGTTGGGAAGATCCCCTGGAGAAGAGAATGGCTACCCGCTCTAGTATTCTTGCCTAGAGAATTCCATGGACAGAGGAGCCTGGTGGGCTAGAGTCCATGGAGTTCAAAGGGTCCGACACAGCTGAGCAACTGACACTTTCACTTCAGGTGAGTGTGGTGGATGAGGCAAAACTTCGTAGCCCACTGTTCAAATTTTGAAGTGTTGGTTGTGCAACGTGGGGTCGGGCATTGTCATGGAGAAGAATTGGGCCTTTCGTGTTGACCAATGCCAGCTGCAGGGACTGCAGTTTTCTGTTCATTTCCTTGATTTGCTCAGCGTACTTCTCCGATGTATTGGTTTCACTCAGATTCAGAAAGCTGTATTGGATCAGACTGGCAGCAGACCACTGGACTGACCGTGACCTTTTATTTTGGTGCAAGTTTGGCTTTGGGAAGTGCTTTGGAGCTTTTTCTCAGTCCAGCCACTGAGCTGATTGTCACCTGGGGTTGTATAGAATCCACTTTTTGTCGCATATCATAGTCACAATCAACAAATGGTTTGTTGTTGTTGTGTAGAATAAGAGAAGATTTTTTTGATTTGCTGTCAGCTCATGAAGCACCTACTTATTGAGCTTTTTCAGCTTTCCAGTTTGCTCCAAATGCTGAATGGCCTTAGAATGGTTGATGTTGGGTTCTTTGGCACCTTCAGGAGTTGTAAGAGGATCAGCTTGATGATGTCTCTCCATTGGTTGTTGTCAACTTCTGACAGCTGTCCACTCTGCTCTTCATCTTTGAGGCTCTCATCTCCTTTGCAAAACTTCTTGAAGTACCACTGCACATACTGTTCGTTAGCAGTTTCTGAGCCAAGTGCGCTGTTGATGTTGTGAGTTGTCTCTGCTGCTTTGTGATCCATTTTGAAGTTGAATTAAAAAATCACTGGAATTTACTTTTTGTCTAACATAGTTTCCAGTAGGTAAAAATACATAGTGAGAAATATGCATTAAAGTGATGTATAACATAACCACATTTATTTAAGGATGTATTCCAGTGTTGAACGGCAGAGTTCAACAATGCAAAACCACAATTACTCTTGCACCAACCTACTACATAATTTGGACTTTTCTAATATCAAGCATCTAATCCTAGTGAATAGAATTAAAATGAAAATCTTCTGTAGGATATACCTCTTAGAATGAAAAAATAATCATTTAATTGATAGATATTGTTGATAGTACCAAATGCTTTATGATGTAGTTGAATGTGACATTGATTCTCTTACTGTGCCTTGTCAAATTGCTCTTACTCTTCAGTGCAGGAATCACAGCCATGGCCCCTACCCTCCAGGATTTGGTCGACATGGAGTCTGTGCCCACGAAAACAAAGAACTTGCCAAGGCGAGAGAAGCTGTTCCTCTTATAGAGGATTCTAGTAACTGTGACATTGTAAAAGCTACTCAGTAAGTCTTCCTAATGCTTTGTTTTACCCTTAGTTTCTGTTGAGTTGTGATAACCTATGTGCAGTTCATGGCACTCCTGTGTACACCTTCCTCCCTTCATACTCCAGTGATAGTATGTTTGTCATACCAGCATCAGAGCTTTTGATACAGTGCAGCTTAGTTTTTTATTAATGGTCTCTTCCATTAGATTGTGAACTTCTGAGCAAAAGCATGTCTGTTTCATCTTTGTAACCCCCGTGCTTTTGCACCATTTGTCTTGTATTAGCTGCTCAATAAATGTTCATTGAGTGAGCAGATAGTTTTAAATGATTCATGCTAGACTCTGAGTTTTAAACACACATCTTAGGCTTTTAAAATATACTACAACCTAAATATGAAGATGAGATAGAAGACTATAACTCACACATTTATGAATATTTTAAACATTTATTGATTACTTTCTGTGTAGCTGTTGTCTTGGGTGCATTAGAAGAAAGTCAGTAAAATAGAAACAGGTTTTCTGATCACTTGATACTATAGTCGGTTGTTTTGCTTTCACTGAAAATGAAATACGTTTCGAGTTTCTCCTTAATATTTCCTCCTGTGGGTATTTGTATTAAATCATTTCCAACATTATCACCCTCATGAATCTCACTGATTGTTAACATCTACCACATCTCTTGACATTGAATATGATTTGAAATATTTTACCTGTCAGATTATGTTAATTAGTAGGCCACTTTATTAGTGATCAAATATAGGCCTGCCTGTCAGAACTTCTAATCTGCATGAAAGAAGCTGATGTTACTGCACAAACTTGATATATATCATTTCTGTCAAAAGTGAAGATGTTTGGTGATTAGTTAGCTTGTTTGGCTTTAATGTAGACTAATATATTGCTTTATGTTTGTTAAAGAGTAATTGAAAATTATTTGAATATTCTAATTACTAATTTACATTAACTCTCGAGGCCCTGGGAACCACTACTTTGAATTCAGTTCAGTTTAGTCGCTCAGTCGTGTCCGACTCTTTGTGACCCCATGAATCGTAGCATGCCAGGCCTCCCTGTCCGTCACCGACTCCCGGAGTTCACCCAAACTCATGTGCATCGCGTCAGTGATGCCATCCAACCATCTCATCTTCTGCATCCCCTTCTCCTTCTGCCCCAATCCCTCCCAGCATCTGGGTCCTTTCCAATGAGTCAACCACTACTTTAGTTGAATTTTGTTTGTATTATTATATTTATATGAAGATGAGAGTATTCTTAAGGTAAATAGATATTTGCTTTAATTAAAATGGAAACATTTAAATGTTTCACTGCTTCCAGTAAAGCTCTGTTATAATAAGTGTGAAAAATTAGGCTCCATCACAGGGAATCTCAATAAAAACTCATGTATCTTTCCTAAAATTTTCTTCAGATCTTGGACTTTCTTAAGTGGTTGTGAAAAGATATTTAGGTAGTATTTGGGAAGGGTGAAAAAGAGCTAGTTAGAATAGGTGTTTTTGTATTTTCTGAATCATCAATGTCCTAAATAATGTGTACTTTTTATGTATCTCATGTAAAGGGAGTATCTCTCTTTTTTGATTTCCAATTATTTTTTATTAATTAAATTTTTTAATTGGTGGAAAATTGGTTTACAGTTTTGTGTTGGTTTCTGCTGTACAGCAACACAAATCAGTCATAATTTTATATATATATATATATCTCTCCCTTCTGTTCTGAACCTCCTTCCCCTCCCCACCCCACCCCTCTAGGTCATCACAGGGGAGTATTTCTTTTCCAATAAAGTGTTAAAGTTGATATTTAAAAGATGGAGAACATAAATATATATATATGTATCATTACCAACAACTCATTTTCTCATTAATATCTTCACTTTGCATTGTCAAATGGGTATCTCTATCTTTTTTTAAATGCCATAAAGACAGGCATGTACACATTTTGATGAGGTGGAAGTTATTTAATTTAATGGTGTGGGAAACAGACATTCTGCCATTTGTTTTGATTTTGACCCTTGAAGGCATAGTGAAACATTCAGGTCCCTCTAAATAAAAGTAAGTTTCAAAGAAACTGAATGGTCTAGTAGGACTTAATAGTTTCTACTGAAAAGAAATAGAGCTAATGAATGATTTTGAAAATTATTTTAGAATTAAAAAGAGATATTTCTCTCCTGCTTTTCATTCTGACAGTTAAATAACTCTCTTAAATATCCCTTCACTCTTTCCCTCCTTTTCCATTCCTTTTACCTGAGGCGCCCTTTGCTGATCACCTGTCTCTAATACAAGAGCCTCTAAACTGATCTCTCAGTCTTGACCTAAAATTAGCTTCCATACTGCACCAATGTGATCTTTCTTACAGCCCAAAGCCTGAGTGCTTTCTTCTTTAAAAACTGCACTGGCTTCCCCTTGAGCCGTAAAGACTAAATTGCAAAGCATGGCAGAGAAGGATCATGCAGGCTTTGCCTGCCTCTCCTAGCCTCATCTCCTGCCATTGCCTTTCTTACGCTTTATGCTTTTGCGGTGCTAAATTATTATTATTTCTCCAAGTATCCATGTAGTTTCAGATCTCTGGTTTTCAAACATGCTATTCCCTCTGCCTGAAATGTCTTCCCTTCACAGCTTGTATATCGTGTTCCATCTACTTCAGGAAGGGCTAATCATTCCTTCCTTTTCTGTGCCTACACCGTGTCCATGTTTTATTGTTGAATTTATCCCATTCCAGTTTGCTTTTAGTCTCGCTCCCTTATTGTGAGATCATTGCTTGGGCTTTGTTTGATTCAGGGGTAAGATTATTGTCCAGAATCAGCACCATGCATTTCTGGTGCATAGTGGAAGATCCAGTGAAACATACTGAAAGAGGGAAACTGTGAGTGTTAAAAGTTTATTTCAGAAAATCAGGTAAGTCCAAATAGATTCATCTATCTCATCAGCTAGTAGCCGAGTTTACTTCTGTTGTTTGTCTTTACAGTCCATCCACTTTGTGAATACCTTTGCTAATTATTATATTTCTGTGTTGACCAAAGATGCACTGGATAAAGACATGGTAAAAGAAAGAAATTTTGATAGCTGAGGTTATTTTAATGGTATCAGTTATGCCTTTTATTTTCCATCTTATTGCAGATACGGAATTTTTGAACGATGTAAAGAGTTGGTAGAAGCAGGATATGATGTCAGGCAACCAGACAAAGAAAATGTGTCTCTTCTTCATTGGGCTGCCATTAATAACAGGCTGGATCTTGTAAAGTAAGATGAGATATATGTGTGTTAATTAAGTGTGTGTTTTATAATTCTAAAGCTTTCCTTCATTTGTCTTTTCTCTTTTCAAGTGCAAGTATGTAAGTAGAGCCATCTCTAATCCTTTATTATATATGAATGCTTGAACTTCGTGCCATGCACAATGGTTATCATAGTATTGAAAAGGACCTCAGAGATCATCTGGACCAGGGCTCTCACTGGCCCAAAAAGAAAAATTAAAAATGAAGTCACAATTCAGGCAATGAATTTGAACATTTTTGGATGTGGAACAACAGGCTGATTCAAAACNACTTTATACTTTCACTTTATACATTGTATCCCATCAATGCCTCCAAAATAGTGAAATGCTCAAAATGTCTAACTTTTCTGGAAGAATTTTGAATTATTTTTTGCTACCTACTTTTAGCATCATTATTTCCACATAGTAATTCTAACTTTAAGCTGTTAGTTGTGACATAGTTTCACCTTTCTTCTTGCAAGTTAAGTAGAACATCTGTAATAGAAATCTTTTAAATATAAACCATTTCAAGAGTTTTGTGGTTAGAATAAGCAGAGAGTAGTTATTATGTGTTTAGTTGTAAAGAAATGCTCATGACAGCAGGAGTAATTACTTACATGATGAGAATATTTCAACAGGGATCTGTTTGATGCTGTTATGTGAATCTTTCAGACTTCTGCAGATCTGAGTGTTTTAGAGAGGGGTGTTATTATTATTTCTGTTTTCAAATACGTTTATTACTAAGAAAAATGGATGTTTTATTTCTTAGTAAGAATTTTAAATTTTAAATCTTATTTTCATTTATGTCTGCTCTTAACAGGTTTTATATTTCAAAAGGCGCTGTGGTAGATCAGTTGGGTGGCGATTTGAATTCAACTCCTCTCCACTGGGCCATAAGGTAAAGGTTTCTTTAAATACTGAAATTGCTGTTCAGAATCAAAACGGACTTACGTATTTCCTGAACATTAAAGACCAGCACTTTGCAGTAGAATTTTCTGTGAAGATGGAGATGTTTGTGCTGTCCATTAAAGTAGCGCCGCTAGCCACCTGTGAGTAAAGTATGGCTAATGCCACTAAGGGATTTGAGTTGTTAATTTTAGTTAATTTTAGCTAATTTGCGTTTAAATAACTATACATGGCTAGTAGTTCATATTGGAATTGCAGTTACAGACCACTTGAAAGACTTTCTTTTGTTTTTACTCCTTCATTTAAAAAAAATACAGTTTTAAAGTTTCCATGGATGATGTTTTTGTGTTTAATTGAGGGCCCAAACTAAATCAAAGTAAATATTTTTAATATTTGATCACATGGACAAATGTGGTAGTTTAGTGAGTGTAAACTCCATCAGTTCTTGTCCCTGGTATGTACTGGTATCTGAAGCTGAAGTTAGTAAGTGTCTATTTGGATACTTAGCATCTTCTTCATCTTTCATTTTAACTCCATGCTCTGTGATCAGTGGAATTGATACGAACCTGAAAGTGAAGTGGATAATTGTTCATTTAAGGCAAGGAGTTGAATCTTTTCTCTGGAGTCGAGAATTTTGAAGAATCTGGAGTTAGCTCATCCCCTTAAGCTACAGTGCTTTACATAGAAATGAGCCATATTCAAAGAGAAATACTTAATTCCTAAGAACAGTATTATCACCTGTGGTCTGGGAATTGTTACCCTTCATTCAGCATACCTGTTTCATGATTATTTTTTGTTTTAAAAATAACAATGGCAAAGTCCAAATGATTTTTAATTTACATTTTTATTGTTAGTTATGTAAATTATTTATACATGGTAGTAGTCTTTATAAGGTAGGTTGGTGAAAGGGAAGTCACTCAGTCGTGTCTGACTCTTTGCAACCCCATGGACTGTAGCCTACCAGGCTCCTCTGTCCATGGGATTTTCCAGGCAATAGTACTGGAGTGGATTGGCATTTCCTTCTCCAGGGGATCTTCCCAATCCAGGGATTGAACCCGGGTCTCCGGGATTGTAGACAGATGCTTTACCATCTGAGCAACCAAGGAAGTCCTTAAGGTAGATTGGGAGGTTTTTATTAATAAGCTTATTACCTGCACTCAAGAAGGACTGTCCAGATAGTTCTAAGTTTCAAATGTATATGCAAAAGATATTTAGAGAAGCTCCAGTGTTTTAAAAATCTATGCACTGTTAAGAAATACTCTTTATATCTAACCACAGTCCTTTATGTCTTAGAAATATTAGTTTCTCCCTAAATTTTTCTCTTTCACACTACAGAGTACAGTATAATTTTTGTTCTTTCTTTTTCCAGACAAGGGCATTTACCTATGGTCATATTATTACTGCAGTATGGTGCAGACCCTGCTCTCATTGATGGAGAGGGATTCTGTGGCATCCACCTGGCAGTGTTATTTCAGCACATGCCCATTATAGCATATCTCATCTCTAAAGGACAGGTATGTTTTGAGATATATTTTGTATTGCAGCTGTTGTAAATCTGAAAGGACTCAGAGGATCATTAGTAATAGTCCTCATTTTTAAGGTATAAAAATCATTTTACAGATACCTGAATGTTCAAATACTAGCCTCAGTAAGTCTAGCTATTGACTACTGCTTTTCCAGCTTCACTGGAGCCAAAAGGATAGGTCATTTAGCTCAGTAACATATAATAGTTGTTTCTGAAACTTGTAAGCTTATAATAGTTTTTCTTGTGATCCCAGTAATTTGCAGAGTTTTTCAAAAAACATGACTTTAAAGCTTGTATTTTTCTTTTGGTTGAATGTGGAAATGGTAGTCAGATCACTAAATTAACCCATCATTTGCTTTCATTATTTGAGTCCAAGTGGAGACAAGTTTGAATGTATGTTTCTTATTGTTCCCTGAAGTAATCCCATGAAAAATGACTTGCCTTAAGAGACATTCATTTATGGCACTGGTTAAATTATGGGTTGTTGGCAGTGGGAGTTTCACTGTCAGTTCTGCTTGCCTGGGATATGCTTTCTGGTAACAACTAGTTTATATTTCAGTAGTTTCGTGTAGCAGGAATGGAAGCATGTTTGCACAAATGCTGTTGGAATGACTGTATTCTCTTTAAATAAGCACTTTCTGTTAGACTTAGCAATTCAAGTAGAATAATTATAACCTCTTGGTTCTCATTTTGGAAAACTGTATGAAGAATCATCTTTTCTACTTCACTTTGGGCTTCTTCCTCCAAGGCCTGTAAGAATATTCAGTCAGTGAGTTTTTTTGGGGGTTGGGGACTTTTGGTTGAGGTATTATATACCTCAACTCTGGACCCATTTTTTTAAGTGAACTGTATGTTCTTGGAGCTCTGGTTTCCTTTTTATTTCCTGTATTCTCAAAAATAGAAAAGAATTTTTCATGTTTTACTCTTTGAAACATAGTAAATCCAAAAATAAAATATACTTTGTATTCTTGCCTCAGAAGGTAGAATTCACTCTTACTGAAAGTGTTTAAGTAGAGACTGGATGATTTTGTCCAAGAGGTGGTAGTTTGAATTAATGTGTCAGTTAAAGTCTAAACTAGATAACTTCTAAGGTCTCTACTGTCTCATATTTGATGGTGATTATCAACATTTTTCTGTCCCTTAGTCTTCTTCCACTCACAACATACAACATTTAAAATCATATATTCAGATTTTTCCCTTTAAAAATATTTTGTAGCAATTAGTGGACTTTTACCCTATGGATGAGAAACAGAACATTATTTTATTCAAATGATATTTGAACACTTGTAGACACACTGTGGTGTGAATGTATTAAAGAGATACTTCTACTAAGAGAGGAAACGGAAACTTGGCTATGTTTACAGTTAGGCTGATCAACTCTTCTTTTTTAACAGAGTGTGAATACGATAGATGTAAACGGGCAGACACCTCTCATGTTATCAGCTAACAAAGTACTTGGGTAAGTAAGTTTAATGGAATTGCCTTATTCTGACTCTTGATTCCAGCAATTTAAGTATCTTATTCTATGTGAGGTGACACAACATTCTGAAGAAAGTAAGATTTTCCGTCTTGTGACTGTGACATGCACTTTTAATGTAGTTAGAAAAGCAGCATTGAAATAAATTTTCTCTTTTCTGATAGCTTTGGGGAAAAGTTTGAAAGCTACTCATAAGAAAAAACTTTCCTTACAGAACACCTGGAGAGTCCAAAGCATATATTTATTAACAGAATTTGCATTTGTTAGTTTACGTTTCTGAAGAATGGCTACAGGTTTAAATGCTCCCATAATTTGACATCTAGATGATAAATATGCATTTCAAAAAACAGTACATTTTAAAAAATCTAGATGATATGCATTTCAAAAAATAGTACATTTAAAAAAATCTAGATGATAAATATGCATTTCAAAAAACAGTACATTTTAAACTGAGAAATGCAAATTCTGTTAATAAGTATACACTTACTACTTGTGATTATTGGTCACCTGTCCAACTTCTGTTATTCTTCTGCTCAAATACATGCTACACTTTGTCCTTTATCAGTTTTGTTTCCAGTGTTGTACTTAGTTTCTGAGTCTGCTTTTACTTAGGATGTTGCTCCTAGGAACTGAGTTAGTTCTGAGGCTATTTCCTTTTAGTTCCTAGGGTGATAGGACTCAAATTTGGGGTAGAATTTTGTCAAAAAGCATTTTGTCATCTTTGCTAGTAACTCTCAGATCATGTATAATGTTTAAAAATCTTGAATAGAATGAGTAAAATAGATTATTATTTTATTAAAGGAATCCCTTGAGTAGTCATGAAAGAAGTAAAGGTGTTGAAGATAGAAGTAAAAAATATTTCATTGAATTCTGCTTTCAAGTCCATAACTTTCTATGATAAGTAATTTAGGGCACTTTTATACCACTTTATGTAATAAGTGATTGGAGGGAGAATGTGAAGTTAGCTTTTGGTTTATTTTCTCAAATATGATGTTGTACATTTAATTTTTTAACTGGATAAATAACATAGCATTTAATGTTGGCCAAAGTAAAAAAAAATTAGCCATTAGATCAGCAGCATGAAAATAAAAGTTTGAAAAACAAAAGCAATTATTCCATTGTATTATGTTAAAATTACATTATGTAGCAGACAATACATTTCTCTTGAGGCAGCAACCTGGGCCTCACCAGCATTAGCACCTAGAACAAAACTCTGCCCAGAGAAATTCTGCAGTTTTCAGAATACTTACTGATTGGTTCATTGATACGTTATCAAACAGGTTCATTATTTACATTTACCCTTCAAATCATTCTAATAAATGTTGTTTTGGTGTTTTATTGTTTTGAGACAGGCCAGAACCAACTGGATTTCTTTTAAAGTTTAATCCTTCTCTCAATATAGTTGATAAAATACATCAAAACACTCCACTTCACTGGGCAGTTGCAGCAGGAAATGTTAGTGCTGTTGATAAGCTCTTGGAAGCTGGTTCTAGCCTGGATGTCCGAAATGTTAAGGTATGGCCAGGTGTTTATCTCTCTTAGTTTATTATGTCTTCAGTTACCACAAGATACATAGAAGCAATAATAGTTGGCTACTCTTGGAATAAATACATTGAATCTATGATTCTTGTGAGTTTGTGAAACTTGTTTAGTTTGGGACTTCCCTGGTGGCTCAGTGGCTAAGATTCCACGCTCCCAATGCAGGGAGCCTGGGTTCAATCCCTGGTTAGGGAACTAGGCCCCACATACCCCAACTAAGAGTTCGCATATCACAGCTATAAAAGATCCTCCATGTGCAGCTAAAGATCGCATGTGCCGCAACCAAGATATGGCTCAGCCAAATAAGTAAATATTAAAAAATAGTTTAGTACCTATGCTGTATCAAAAATAAAATTGAACTTTTTCTTTCTTTTTTAGGGAGAAACCCCTCTTGACATGGCCCTGCAAAACAAAAATCGGCTCATTATTCACATGCTAAAAATGGAGGCCAAAACTCGAGCCAACAAAAATTTCAGACTTTGGAGATGGCTGCAGAAATGCGAGGTATTTTCATACAGGGCCTATCCTGTGGGCTCTAAGAACTGTTTTGTCCATTTGTTTTTGTGTTTGAAGGCATCAGGGAAAACCAAGGAGTTGGCCTACTACTGCAGTGTGTCTGCCAATTATATCTTTTCCATATATCCTGTAACCCAAAGTTGGAAATTTGGCACTTTTAATGGCAGTTTACTGTTGGTTCTCAGCTAGATGGCTCAACAGCTCCATGTTACCTTTTGAATACCATAGCACACTTCCATGTTTATTTCATGAGTGAATTGAAACACAAATAGTTTAGATTCTTAGAGACGCAAAAGGAAAAATTCTTGTTGCAAGGAATTTTATAGGAGTTATTCTTAAAGAACTTGTTCCTATTAAAATTTTTTTTCAGAGGGGAAATCATAACATTCAAAAGGTTTTCTTAGAATCAGGAGGAATTAAACTTAAAAAAATGACAGTGTTGCAAGCTTCAGGCATATGATGTCACTTCATAAAATTAAAAGCATCCAGAATTTTGAGAGATGAAACCCAGCCTTTATTCTTATTTTTTTTAACTTGGCAGTTGTTCTGAGTGGTGGTCTTCTAAAGTTAAAAATGAGCAACAACAACAAAAAAGTGAATGGAATGATAGAAAAAATTTGATGAGAACGGTCAGCTTGCTCTTATGTCCAGCAAAATCTAAGTTGTAATAGAGAATGTATTACTAAAATGGATATTGGATTGATTTTACTGTTTAACGTCTTCACATACTATAGCGTTGTCTTCAGAATGTATGAAATACCTTCAGATTCTAGATTAACAGGCATGAGATTTCTTTGCATAGGATCCCCATGAATAATACACCAATTTTGCATTTAAGTCTGGGAAGGGAGAAAAATAGAAAGAACAGTTTCTCCCTAGTCTCCTTTGCCATCTCCTCTGCTCCCTCCCCTGCATTATTAGTAGAGTGTCCCAGGGTTTTGTCCTTGGACCTCTTTTCTGTCTAGTCAGTCCCTTGGTGGTTTCATGTGCTTCCATGGCTTTAAATGCTGTCTATATGTTGACAACACCCAAATGTATCTTTAGTTCAGACCTATCCAGTTACCTACTTGATTTATCCATTCACCATCCAAAAGGCATCGTCAGTATAACATACAAAACTGAGCTCCTTATCTCTCCTCCCCACTGCCCCCAACTATTCCATCCAGAGCTTCCCCATCTCAGTAGGTGGCAACTTACTCTCCAGTTACCTTTGCCTCTTTGTCATATCGTGTATACAGTCCATCAGAAAAACATATTGGCTAGTTCTGCCCTCAGTGTATATCCAGCATCTGACCCCTCTCACCACTTTACCATGACATTTTGGTCCAGCAAAATGAATTCCTGCAGCTCTCTGACATTTTCCTGCCTCCACTCACCTCTAGTCTCTTCTCAGTAGAACAGTCAGATGAACCTTACAGTGTAAGTCAAATCCTATCATTTATCTGCTCAGAATCCTGTGATGTTTCCCCCTTTCTCCCAGAATAAAAGCCAAAAATCTTAGAACAGACCAACGTACTAAGTGAATTTTAGAGTATAGAGAAAGCTTCCATTCAGCTTCCATTCAGCTTTCTCTATACTCTAAAATTCTCTTAGTACGTTGGTCTGTCTGTCTTCCCCTGCTAGAATTTAGACTTCATGAGAGAAAGACTTTAAATTCATTGATGAGTTCCAAGTGCCTAGAACAGTGCCTAGCATATGATATACACTGGAATATTTGTTGAACAAGGAAATAGTATGGATCATCCATGAGTGTTGTATCTGCAATTAAAATTGTGAGATTCACATTTAGTTATTATTTCTGTTCTGAGATTATATTGCATGTAGATTCTAAGTTTACCTTTAAGAAAAACAACCCTAGACTTGCTCATGTTGTGTTATCATGCAAATTAGAATTGGAAGCATATTAAAGACTTCTTATCATTTGAAATTGACTTCCCTGGTAGCTGAGAGGTTAAAGTGTCTGCCCGCAATGTGGGAGACCTGGGTTCAACCCCTGGATCGGGGAGATCCATCCCCTGGAGAAGGAAATGGCAACCCACTCCAGTATTCTTGCCTGGAGAATCCCATGGATGGNTGTCTGCCCGCAATGTGGGAGACCTGGGTTCAACCCCTGGATCGGGGAGATCCATCCCCTGGAGAAGGAAATGGCAACCCACTCCAGTATTCTTGCCTGGAGAATCCCATGGATGGAAGAGCCTGGTGGGCTACAGTTCACGGTGTTGCAAAGAATCGGACAATCGTTTGAAATTAACCATCCTCAGAATGTGGTTTAGAGGAGTAAAGATTGTAGAAGACAGAGCAGACTATAAAGATCATGCATACAGGACTTAAGGGACCACATTGCACAGATGTGGCGTCCGGCTTTAATACAGACAGCCACAGTGTTGCTTCCTTCTTTTAACTTTGTGGAATAAACTCCTATTATTAGCATCCAAGGATGTGTTTCAAATTTTGGCCTCCATGTGACATACGACACTGAGAACTACTCTCTTCTTGCAAGTCCCTTCCCTGGCTTGACTGGATGCTTCTGGTCCTCACCCTGCCTTTCTGGTCATACCTGTCACACTTCCTTACCTGCCTTTTGGGACTTAGCTTTTTTCCCCTTGAGTGTTCCTGTTGGCCAAGCTTCTGCCCTATTCACCTGCACGCAGTCCTCAGGATGCTTTTCATTCCTGTCTTTCCAGTCAGTGTACTAATTAAAGACTAAGTTTTGACCTGTATGGTAGATCTGCTTTTCTGACTGAGTCCTGGCTCTCTCTTAGATGTCTGTAATTCCACATGCCCTAAATGAAAGTCATCTTTTCTGCAGACTTGTTCCTTCTGACCTTCTTTATTAGGGCATGGCACCATGCAGTGCCCATATTGGAACTCTTGTACTTTCTTCGTTGAAGCTTTGGTATATTGATCTTTTGTGTGGTCTTTTTGTCCTGCTTTATGCCTTCTGACATATAATACTGTTTGAAAGAAATTATTTTTTTGAATGTCAGCTATCACTAACATGTTTCTGGAAGATCAACATTCCTTGGAGTGGAATACAGCAAAACTAAATATGTTTAAGCAACATTTTATTAATGTAAGATTTAAAAGATTGCTTTCAAGATTTGTAATTTCTTAAAGTTCTGATTTATCTATCNCTATCACTAACATGTTTCTGGAAGATCAACATTCCTTGGAGTGGAATACAGCAAAACTAAATATGTTTAAGCAACATTTTATTAATGTAAGATTTAAAAGATTGCTTTCAAGATTTGTAATTTCTTAAAGTTCTGATTTATCTATCAGCAATTTTGAAGAAAATCGGTGTTGTGCTGTTGTATTAACTTACTGTATATTTAGGAAATAGTTTTACTTTTGAACTATTATTAGGTGCTTAGGAGGTAAAATCCATTAAGTTCTAAAATTCTGAATCTCTTAATAGGTCTTCCTGCTGCTGCTACTTTCTGTGATTACCATGTGGGCTGTTGGATACATATTGGACTTCGATTCAGATTCTTGGCTTTTAAAAGGATTTCTTTTAATAATATTGTTTTTTCTGATGTCTTTGTTTCCAAGGTGTGTATTAGTNTTCCTGCTGCTGCTACTTTCTGTGATTACCATGTGGGCTGTTGGATACATATTGGACTTCGATTCAGATTCTTGGCTTTTAAAAGGATTTCTTTTAATAATATTGTTTTTTCTGATGTCTTTGTTTCCAAGGTGTGTATTAGTGTTTGCAAAGCTGGTTATTGCATTTCCAACTTGAGTACTCTTTTTTTTTTTTTTTAAACTATAATTAGCTGCAGCCACAGATTTTTATTGAGCTGTCAATGTTACTTATAACATAGAATGATCCTCAAGGTGGGAGGGCAGGCAGGGTTTTGGTGGTATATGATTTGACTGAAAACAAATTGGTCAATCCAATAATTTAATTACATTGACAACTGGTAGAAAATAAATATCCTAGCTCACTTTTTTCCCCTGGGTCATTTTTTGAATTGTTAATGAATAATAAGATTTTTGTAACTATTTTGCATCTTAAAGCATTTTTGCCCATTTTTCGGAAATTGTTTTTTTCTATTCTAAATCTAAATTCATTTTAAGCTAGTTTTCAGCTCATAATGTTTTTTAGGTAAGAAACAACCTAAGTAAATCATAGGAAGTTATAAAATAGTAACTGTGGTATAGTTCTATTTTTAATAAAATATTCATAAATTATATTTATATATACACACATTACATTTTATATATTTACATATTTATATGTAATATACATATGTGTGTGTATACATTGTATACAATTATATATATTATTATACATTACATATGCATTATATATGTGTGTGTGTGTATATATATGCACACACACATATATGTAGTCGCTAGTTAAGAGTCAGATTGCCTGGGTTCAAGTCACGCTTTACCACATGACAGTCTGACCTTGAGCAAGTTGGTTTACCTCTCTGTGCCTCAATTTCTTCATCTCTAAGATGAGGATGATGTTTATGACAATGCCTGCCTTGTGGTTAGTACAAATATAATGGTTAAAACCATGACCGATGCCCAGTACTCAGTACCCAGCGCTGCTTTTCGTCTCCCTTTCCCAGAAGAGCGGCATCCAGTTTCTACATGAATAATGGGTCCCATCCTCGGATCACTGCCCGCCCTGTTCTTCGCTGCCCCTCACCCCTGACACCCAGCGCCCTCCCAGGCCCTCCCCGCCCTGTTCCCCTTGGTCTGCTCGCGCCCTCTCCTCCACTGGCTCCTTAGGCCAGGCCGCCTCACTGATCTCCTGACTCCAGCTGTTACCCCGCTGTAGTTCCTCCTCACTCAGCAATCAAGGGTGGGCTTTAAAAAAGCAAACCAGTTTCTGTCTTCTCTCCCTGCATAAAGCCCTCCCGTGGCTTCTCCTTGTTGAGAATGACGTCCAGACTCCTTGCCAGTGAGGTGCTATGTAATCACCGCTTCCCCTCTGGCATTATCTCTTACTTTCACTGTCCTCCAGCCTTTAGGTTTCTAGAACGCATGAAGCTCATACCCACCTGGGGCCTTGGCTCTTGCTTGTGTGTCTGTACCGCGTTGTTACGTGTAGCGGGAGACGTCTCATGGACCTCAGTTGCCAGCATCCCCTCCTCAGCCAAGCCATGTCTGACTGGCTCTGCTGTATCCTCTGCTTGTATTGGCTCCATGGCACTTAATTACTGTTTCCTGGAGTGTAAGGCCCATACAAGCAGGACACGCGTCTCTCCTGTCAAGCGTTTTCAGTCACTGAAGGAAAGGAAAAAATGAAGGAAAAAATGTAACAATGATGATCTGTAAGAGAGAATCTAAAAGAAAGTGTGTGTTGCTGTCTTCAGGGTGTGATTATGAGTGTTCCTATGTCCTTTGTCTGCTTACCAGCATTTTGTGGAATAAGCATGAGTTGCTTTTGTTATTTAAAAAAAAAAAGCATTGGTGGAATGTTACCACTTAGTCATTCAAGAGCAGGACAGTAGGCTGGAAATGAATTTAAAAGCTCAAATTTCTGAAAAAGAGTAAAATGCCTGAAATTGCCTGCTATGCAGAAAATTTGTAAGGTAGAGATATTCATTCATTTTCCACTGATTGGATTGACTTGATTTTCAAATAAATTTTAAGCCAAATTGCAATCACTTTTTTTCTTTTTTCTAGAGAGAAAGCAAAGGCTGGCACAATATCTACTCACCTAGGATGGGGCATTTGAGATTTTGTTTTAATAGAAACTCATGTTATAAAATATTTATATGGAAACTTTGTGAGTTGAGGGTTTCATATGCCAGGCTTATCTTATGGACACTGTTCAAATGGGAGACAAATGCATATGGTAGCTTTGTCCATACTCCAGTCCTCTCCAGTACCTTTGCCTGGAAAATCCCATGGACGGAGGAGCCTGGTAGGCTGCAGTCCATGGGGTCGATAAGAGTCGGGCATGACTGAGCGACTTCACTTTCACTTTCATGCATTGGAGAAGGAAATGGCAACCCACNTAAGTGTCTCAAATTTAGAAAACAAAGGAAATGTTCATGAAACATTTTGTGACTCTCAAATCTGCCACCTGCCGCCATCCGTTTACCCATACACCCATCAGTATATATTCACGAACATCATTACGTTTACCCATACGCTCATCAGCAATACCCACAAACACCATTACATCCACTTCTTGAAAGGCTCAGCCAGAAAAAGCCAAAGAAGTCAGAGAAAATCCTCTCTGGGAACAACACGTGTGTTTGAGCAATTCCAGCCTTGGGTAAGTCTAACCTGGACAGGCTGACCTTGGCCCTTAAGTTTTCCTCCCTCTCCTGCTGTGTGTCTTCGAGGATACCCCACGTGTATCCTCACGCAGCCTGACAACAGCTGTTTCATCCTCCCTTCTACAATCTCTGAGAACACCGAGGAAAAACAACCGACTGTGAAGCCCAGATGATTGGAAACACCCTGAGTGCTGGATGAAAAAGAAGAAAATTGCACCAAAACTCAGAGAGATTTTTTTTCTATGCTTCACACCTGTCTCTTATACACATCTAGATGTGTATAAGAGACAGGTGGGGGGCAGGGGGCGGGGGGGTCCGTGGGGGTCTCCAAGAGTCGGACACAACTGAGCAACTGAACTGAACTGAATGCAGCTATAATAGATGGATTAACAGAAGAGTAAATTCAGAAATAGACCCAGCATGTATCAGAATTTATAATCTGATAAAGCACCTCAAAACAATAATAAATAACAGAATACTTAGTAATGATGGAGACTCTGGCTAACCATTTAGGGAAAAAAGTTAAGCATCTAACCCATACTGTATACTGAAATGTATAAAAACATTCCAGTTTGATTAAAGATTCAAATAGGAAAAGTTAAGTAATAAAAGCAGTGATGGTGATTTAGTCACTAAGTCATGTCCAACTCTTTGCAACTCCATGGCTGTAGCCCATCAGTCTCCTCTGTCCACAAGATTCTCCAGGCAAGAATACTGGAAGGGGTTGCCATTTCCTTCTCCAGGGAATCTTCCTGATCCAGGGATCAAACCCAGGTCTCCTGCATTACAAGCAGATTCTTTACCAACTGAGCCACCAGGGAAGCCCAATAAAAGCACCAGGAGAAAATATAAATGAGATTAATAAATTATTGGGCCAGGAATTACACCAAAGATAGAAATCATGAAGGAAAGGAATGGATATATTTGATAATAATCATTTTGTAAGTTTACGTTTGACACAAAGAACCATAACAAAGTTCTTAAAAATTCAGTTGACAAATTCAAGGTTAGGGGAGAAATTTATGATGAAATAATGAATATGATTATAATATAAGGGATTTTAAAAATCAATAGGAAAATAAAAACAACTCAATAGGAAAAAATGAGCAAAATTTATGAAGAGGAAGATTATAAAAAAAGGAATACAAATGACATTCATGTGCATCAAACAATCTATCTTATTAGTAATAAATGTAAAGCAGGACAATGAACTGATAATATATTTAATTTAACAGAATAATATATATATTTTTTAAAATACAGAATGCAATATTGGCAAGAGTTTGAGAGAACATAGGCATTTTCATACACTATTGGCAGGAACATAAGTTGATTTAACATCCTTAGGTGACAATTTGGCTGTGTGTGCTCAGATGCTCAGTCGTGTCCAACTCTTTGTTACTCCATGGACTGTAACCCACCAGGCGCCTCTCTCCCTGGAACTCTCCAGGCAAGAATACTGAAGTGGGCTGCCATTTCCTCCTCGGGGATAGTCCCGACCCAGGGATCAAACCTGGGTCTACATTAGTAAGTGGATTCTTTACCACTCGCACCTAGGGAGCCCTATAGCTATCGGCATTATTTCCCCAGAAATTCCATTTCCTGATGTAATTTGTCAAATTTAGGGGGGTGGGGGGAAGGACTGAAAGGATATTCAGCATAGAGTGTGTAGCAGAATAGAGGAAACAAGCTAAATGTCTATCTGTAAGGAATCCGCTTAATAACTAATGAGAAATCCATACAATTGATTACAACGTGGTTATTTAAAATTGTGACATAGGCTTATTGTATAGACACAAAATAATGACCACGGGAGTACCAAGTGAAAGTAGTAGGTTATGAGATGGTGTGTGTAACGGTCCTACTATTATGTGAAAAGCTAAATTGTAAGCGTGACAGGGTTATACATGCGTAAGAAACAGTATGAAAAACACACATCAAAACACTGACAATAATTACCTTTGGGTGATGATATTATAATTCAAAGACACTTTATTTTTCGTATATTTTTTCAACTTTTTCTTTTTTTAATGAGCATATTTTACTTTTGCAATTGAAAGACAAAAATGATAGTACTTTACAAAAGTGAAGCTTTGTCATTCTCTGAGATTTTTCTTCTTGAGAGCTTTTGTGACACTGGTTTGTGATTTGCTTGCTTACCAAAGTGAACAAGTAAGTGCCTGTCACTGGAAAGGATCAAGCCTGGCACGTTCATGTCCAGGAACCAAAAGTGGGAGCAGGCTCCTGTGGATGCATTCATTGTTAGCAGCAGCTGTGGACACTATGCTAAGAGGTCATTTGAGTGAACGCTCCCTGGTCCTTTGCTCATGAAATCTCCGTAATGAATAAGGCATTTGATTCATCCTCATGTATTTTCTGTTTGCCTCCAAGTTGTTAACTGGTGGGTGGATTAGCAATGAGCTTTGAATTGTTCAAGAAGAGTAAAAGACAGAACTCTCAGGGTTATTCTTATTCCATAAGTGTCTCAAATTTAGAAAACAAAGGAAATGTTCATGAAACATTTTGTGACTCTCAAATCTGCCACCTGCCGCCATCCGTTTACCCATACACCCATCAGTATATATTCACGAACATCATTACGTTTACCCATACGCTCATCAGCAATACCCACAAACACCATTACATCCACTTCTTGAAAGGCTCAGCCAGAAAAAGCCAAAGAAGTCAGAGAAAATCCTCTCTGGGAACAACACGTGTGTTTGAGCAATTCCAGCCTTGGGTAAGTCTAACCTGGACAGGCTGACCTTGGCCCTTAAGTTTTCCTCCCTCTCCTGCTGTGTGTCTTCGAGGATACCCCACGTGTATCCTCACGCAGCCTGACAACAGCTGTTTCATCCTCCCTTCTACAATCTCTGAGAACACCGAGGAAAAACAACCGACTGTGAAGCCCAGATGATTGGAAACACCCTGAGTGCTGGATGAAAAAGAAGAAAATTGCACCAAAACTCAGAGAGATTTTTTTTCTATGCTTCACACTGAGACCCCCCCACCATCACTGACCCCTGGATTAAATTGCTAGAGTTTAATGAAGTATTGCCATGTTCCTATGGAAAACAACTTTGGACTTTTCTGTTTGTTTTGCTAAAAGCTCTGTGTACTAGTTGGCAATTTTTCTATCAATACTAACTTTAAAAAAGAGCCCGTTTTTCATATAAAAACATCCCCTCACCCTGATCACTACATTCTCCAGGCATTACTTCACTCAGATTCCAGACAAGTAACCTTACATTTCACCCTCCTATCAGCTATTGTTGCATCAAAAAGAAAGACAGAGACATAACTAAGTGAACTGCACAGAGAAAGCCACGTGGATAGGAAGAGACTGCTTTCATTTGCACATTTCTATAGTTCAAGAGTCTACTAAAGGGGGTATAAGACACAAAGTATGAAAACTTGTTTACCCATTTTTTTCATGTTAGAAAATTTTCATTAAAAAAAAAGAAAAGGTAAAGCATAAATCGCTGAGTGGAGAAGACGCTATGGTGAATTATTCATTCTAGTGGGCCATTCCAGGTCACAAGACAGGAGACTTCTTATCATCTTACGCATAATAGAGATCCAGGATGACAGAAGCTGTTAAACCAGCCCGCCCTGCATTCGGTTCTGCAGAAAGCCGCACTGATAAGGCATCGGCAGACCCAGGAGAGGCGCATCTGAGACGAATTGTCAGGTATCAGAGAAAAGCAGGTCAGAACGGAAGCCTGTCCTTTAAAGCAATTTGTCCAGGAAGCCAGACAAAGGGAAAATACTGTAGAAGATTCATGACTCCATGCCTCCATTATTAAGNACCCAGGAGAGACGCATCTGAGACGAATTGTCAGGTATCAGAGAAAAGCAGGTCAGAATGGAAGCCTGTCCTTTAAAGCAATTTGTCCAGAAAGCCAGACAAAGGGAAAATACTGTAGAAGATTCATGACTCCATGCCTCCATTATTAAGATGACTGAAATAATGGGCCAAATAGTATATTTTTAGGGTAGAAGGAAAAGGGAAAAATCAAGCCCATGACTGGTCTTTTAGAGCATTTTAAATGACTACAAAAATATTATGTGTGTGTAGGGTCAATTTTGAAAAATATAGAAAAGCAAATTGAAGATCTCTCCTCGTACCACACAGAAATAAAAACAATCACTAACACTTGGTATAAATTATTTTGGTCTGTTTTATGTGGAGATGTATGTATTTGGTAGTGATGATAATCTAAAACATAAAAACTGTGTGTGTGTGTGTGTGTGTGTGTGTGTGTGTGTGTTAGGCACTCAGTTGTGTCTGACACTTTGCAATTCCATAGTCTGCCCTTGGAATTCTAAAGGCAAGAATCCTGGAGTGAGGTTGCCATTCCCTTCTCCAGATATATACATATATATATATATATATACACACACATATATATACACTCATATACATATACAGTTCTCTCTCAAATTGCATTTATATTACATTAAGCATTTATAACCTGTTTTTTTTTTCACTGAA
Source organism: Neotragus pygmaeus (assembly GCA_006410875.1). Taxonomy (NCBI): domain Eukaryota; kingdom Metazoa; phylum Chordata; class Mammalia; order Artiodactyla; family Bovidae; genus Neotragus; species Neotragus pygmaeus. The sequence continues at coordinate 745,850 of SJYV01018196.1, read as the reverse complement.
TATCCTTGAGCATTTTAATTATAATGTTACAGTGTTTTAGATTTAATTACAGTCACCATCAAAAATGGTTTTTGGCACACATTTGATCCTTGGTGGGGGAACTAAGATCCTGCATGCTGTGTGGCACAGCCCAAAATACATAAATAAAATAAAAAGTTAATGGGAATATACCCAAACAATTCAATTCCAAAAATAAATAAATAAAATTTTGAAAATGATTTTTGACACCAATATAAAGTTTAAACAATCTTGACACAGGATCAAGCAGTTCCCTGACATATAAGACGTGTATACCCTAGCTTTGCACTATCCCATGGGATATCATGGGATATCAGTCCTGAATATTCATTGGAAGGACTGATACTGAAGCTGAAACTCCAATACTTTGGCCACCTGATTCGAAGAACTGTCTCATTGGAAAAGACCCTGATGTTGGAAAAGATTGAAGGCAGGAGAAGGGGACAACAGAGGATGAGATGGTTGGATGGCATCTCTGACTCAATAGACATGAGTCTGAGCAAACTCTGGGAGTTGGTGGTAGACAGGGAAGCCTGGCATGCTGCAGTCCATGGGGTCACAAAGAGTCGGACACTACTGAGAGACTGAACTGATGGGATATCATGAATTGTCTGGGAAAAGAAAACAAGTTAAATAACTTATCTAAGCTTCAGTTTCCACACCTATAAAATGCCACAGTTGTTGCGGGCTCCTTATTCTGCATCATTTACTCCTGGAATTAGTTACACAAGCAAAATGTCAGTTAAAAGAGGAGTGCTACAATGATACAAATAAACCTTAATTATTTTACAATACCTTAAAACACACAAAGAAACATTCACCAAACTTATGAAATAGTGCCAAGGCCTTTATTTTCCTCCTTGTGTAAATCACACAGACAATGTTTCTGTAATTTCCAGTTTTACTTTCTTTATAAAGAAATAAAACAGATACTTGTAAAACAATCTAAATGCAAAACCCTTCTAGATTTTCTCCTCACATTGCGTTTAACAGCAACTTGTTTAGTCACTAAATCGTGTTTCACTCTTTACCCCATGGACTGTAGCACGCCAGGCTTCTCTGTCCATCACTATCTCCCAGAGTTTGCTCAAGCTCATGTCCATTGAGTTGGTGATGCCATCCAACCATCCCATCAGCATCAACTCATCTCATCAACAGCGACTTCATAGTGACTTATTAAGACTTTGTACACGTTCGACTTCATCTTCATTTTAGAAAGTATTTCCCATCTATATATCATTTTATATAATATTTAATCAATGATTATAACTCCAATAAGACAAACACCGGAAAAACAGGTTTGAGAACAAGTTCAACCAACCCACTGGACCCTACCCCTTCACTGAGGGCAGCTGAAGGACTCAGCCCTCTAGAGAATAATGCAGTGGCCTTGAGTATTCCAAGTGCTATAAAACCATTCAATATAAGTTAGAAGGAAGGAAAATTTCAGATACCAATAATCATGGGCTAAGAGCCCAAGGTTACTGTAAATATTAAATGAGACAATGCATGCAAAACATTTAGCACAATGCTTGGCACTTAATTAGCCCTTGGCTACAAAAGAGAGAGAGAGAATTTTTAAAAACAGCAAAACCCTTTCTACTGTTTGTTCACAACCACTGGAATGTAGTCGAGTTTCAACCGAGAGCCAGCAAAGAGAGCCTAAATGTTGAGAATCTGATGTCATGTCATCAGATCTTAAAGGATCTGGTAATCATCAGATGCAGCAAACTTAAAGTACTTTCTAGAATGCAAGTTTCCTGGCTCTGATGACAAGTTATCATTGAATCCTTGGATCCTGGAATCAGATAAAACAGTATAGGCTTAGAAGCTGAGAAAATGTTGGATCAAAGTGGCTAATAATCAGGAAAGAAGAAAGTAACTGGGAACATTAAATATTGGTCGCCCTCTTAGACCCAAAGTATCTGCTTCATTATCTTTGGGATTTTTTTATGTTTATAAATGACTGTTTAGTGTGCTTATTTTTTGCTTCAAGCCAAGTGCCTGTAAAGGAAGTGCCAGTGAAGATTTAGCTTAAAAGAAATTATAAACCCACATCAAACTAGCTCTATGTGGATGTGTCATCATCCTCTCTCTCCCAGAAAATTCATCTCTCATCACCAGCCTAAGCAGAACTGTTTTCTTTCAAGTTTTCCCTGCAGCAAAAAGGATGATGGCTAACATAGGGTTTCAGTGAACTATGCTTTGAAAACTTGGGGACTACAGTGCATGAGCAAGTAGGAAGACCTTCCTTTTGTATAAAGCACAGAATGAACAGAGCAGACACTAGCCATCAGTAGATGGAAAGTCAACAATGTAAATAAATAAGGATGGTGTGAGGAACGCAAAATCCTTGAGAACAAGAGTTGCTGCTGATTTCTCTTACAAACATTTAAAAGACTGTAGATGAACAGGAGTTAGGCGAGTCCTAGGATCAGGACTGTGAATGATGAGGAAATGTCATCAAAGAACCGTTGCTGAAGTTTTAGTGTGAAATGCCCATTAGTGGTAGAAGAAAGAATGAGAAAAGAGAAGTTTCCCTACTTGAAAATTTGGAGCAATTTGTCACAGGCCAAACTTGGGTCACGTCAATTTGGTTCAATCTTAGGGTCAAAGCTCTCTTTGATACTCTAGGAAAGCTGTGGACCTCAAAAGAGTCTTACAAAACTACGCACACTTGACACATGAGCCAACAATTGTACTGATGGACGCTTATCCCAAAGAAATGAAAACCTTTGCCCATGCTAAAATCTGCACACCAACATTCATAGCATCTGTATCCATAATAGCCAAAAAATGGAAACAATTTAGATATTTTTCAATAGGCAAATGGCTTTAAAAAAATTGTGATACATTTCCACATACAATAAATAGGAGTGAACTATTGATACATTCAAAATTATGGATGAATCTCCAGGGTTTTATGCTGAGCTGGGGAGGGGGAGAACCCCAAAAGACTACAGGTAGTCTAATTCCATTTATATACCATTCTTGAAATGACAAAATTACAAAGCTGAAAAAATAGGGTAGTGGTGGCCAGGGACTGGAAATAATAGGGAGAAAGATGGACGTGGCTTCGAAAGGGGTGGCAGGAGGGGTCCTTGGATTATGGACAGTTCTGCACTTTGTGGTAGCAGTCAGGTGAATCTGCGCATGTTACAACTGCATAGAACTATACTCACACACAACACACAGGTACATGTAAAATTGATGAGCTGGCATTAAGCTCTCTGGTCAGTTATCAACATCAGCTTTCTGGGTGTGATATTGTCATGTCTGACTCTTTGCAGCCCCATGGACTGCAGCTCCAGGCTTCCCTGTCCTTCACAATCTCCTGGAGTTTGCATAAACTCATGTCCATTGAGTAGGTAAGGCCATCCAGCTACCTCACCCTCTGTTGCCCCCTTCTCCTCTTGCCCTCAATATTTCCCAGCATCAAGGTCTTTTCCAATGAGGTGGCCCTTTGCATTAAGTGGCCAAAATATTGAAGCTTCAGCCTTACTCCTTCCAAAGAATATTCAGGACTGATTTCCTTTAGGATGGACTGGTTGGATCTCCTTATTGTCCCAGGGACTCTCAGGAGTCTTCTCCAACAGCACAGTTCAAAAGCATCAATTTTTCGGCACTCAGCCTCATTTATGGTCCAACTCTCACATACATACGTGACCCACTGGAAAAACCATAGCTTTGACTATGCCAACCTTTGTCAGCAAAGTGCTGTCTCTGCTTTTTAATACGCTGTCTAGGTTTGTCATAACTTTTCTTCCAAGGATCTAGCATCTTTTAATTTCATGGCTGCAGTCATGGTCTGCAGTGATTTTCAAGCCCAATAAAATAAAATCTGCCACTGTTTCCATTTTTTCCCCATCTATTTGCCATGAAGTGACAGGACCGGATGCCATGATCTTCATTTTTTAAGTGTTGAGTTTTAAGCCAACTTTTTCACTCTCCTCTTTTGCCTTCATCAAGAGGCTTGACTGCAATTATGAAATATGATGCCACTGGTCCTTAAACACAGGACTTTTCTAATATATTTTTTAACTTGCTATAAATCTATAATTATTTCAAAATAAATATTCTTGAAATGTAGGTCTTTATATACTGATAAGGTAATATGACTTTATGTTATTAAAGTCAGGTATCAAATAGAATGATGATATGATCCACTTATGAGACTGAGAGTGTAAAGAGTGAAAAGTGGATAAAAATGAATTCTAACTTTTTACTTGATATGCTTCTGTGCTGGTTGACTTCTTTACTTGATATTCCTCTGTACTGTTGGAATGTTTTACGGAGTAAACATATTACTCTTATCATTTAAAAGGCAAACAAGAATAATATAATAAGATAAACTATTTTTAAAGAATCTATAGATCCTCTGCCTGAAACAATTGTATACAATTATGTATACAATTTTAGCAACCTCATGGGGACCCAAAAATCTATCTGTAGATTTTCTAAAGAAAGATATATCCCCTGGACTAGGCACCCCTGCCAGAGAAGGCAATGGCACCCCACTCCAGTACTCTTGCCTGGAAAATCCCATGGACGGAGGAGCCTGGTAGGCTGCAGTCCATGGGGTCGCTGAGTCAGACATGACTGAGTGACTTCCCTTTCACTTTTCACTTTCATGCATTGGAGAAGGAAATGGCAACCCACTCCAGTGTTCTTGCCTGGAGAATCCCAGGGACGGGGGAGCCTGGTGGGCTGCCGTCTGTGGGGTCGCACAGAGTCGGACATGATTGACATGACTTAGCAGCAGCAGCAGCAGGCACCCCTTCTTCAAAAAATGAAGGCCTGAATGAGTGAAAAGAAGTAGGGTCAGAGGAAGTATTAAAAGTATTCTGTAATCACCTGGGTTCTATCTGCTATGACACCCTACCACCCTCAAGTAGGACATAAAGATTAATTTTTTTTTTGTTTCTTTGAAAGTGACTAGATGTGAAATTCTGAATCACAACTTTAGAAACCACACCAAGGGTGATCATAACAAACATGAAGGAATAAATTAACATATAAATAACTTATTACTAAGAGTACTTATATTGACATGAGAAAAGAGAATGGTTCTTTGAGCATTTGTTTCCTAGCCATATTCCAGATGATATGCTAGGCACTGGAAATAAAGCAGGGAGTAAAACAGGCTTGTTTTTCCACCCTGAAACTACTGAATGCCTAGAGGCAGAGGACAGTTCTTGGTCTGCTTAGTGCAAGATATTCCATCTTGTTGAGAATTTTCAGTATATGAACATGTATAAATGATATAAAAGATAGAGCAGGGTGACATGCTGGAAAGTGAAGTCAAGTGGGCCTTAGGAAACATCACTATGAACAAAGCTAGTGGAGGTAATGGCATTCCAGTTGAGCTATTTCAAATCCTAAAACATGATGTGGTGAAAGGGCTGCACTCAATATGCCAGCAAACTGGGAAACCTCAGCAGTGGCCACAGGACTGGAAAGGGTCAGCTTTCATTCCAATCGCAAAGAAAGGCAATGCCAAAGAATGCTCAAACTACCACACAATTGCATTCATCCCACACACTAGTAAAGTAATGCTCAAAATTCTCCAAGCCAGGTTCCAACAGTATGTGAACTGTGAATTTCCAGATGTTCAAGCTGGATTTAGAAAAGGCAGAGGAACCAGAGAACAAATTGCCAACATTCGCCGGATCATCAAAAATGCAAAAGAGTTCCAGAAAAATATCTACTTTTGTTTTAATTACCATGCCAAAGCCTTTGACTTTGTGGATCACAGCAAACTATGGAAAATTCTGAAAGAGATGGGAATACCAGACCACCTGACCTGCCTCCTGAAAAATCTATGCAGGTCAGGAAGCAACAGTTAGAAATGGACATGGAACAACAGACTGGTTCCAAATAGGGAAAAGGGTACATGAAGACTGTATATTGTCACCCTGCTTATTTAACTTATATGCAGAGTACATAATGAGAAATGCTGGACTGGATGANACAGTTTAACAATATATTAAAACAGTAAATGAACTGTGAATTATTTAGATCCATAAGAATTACTGTGTTGCCTTGAGGTCAGATGGTTCTTTTAACTTGGCCAGCAGTTATAGTTGATTAATAATCTGGATACCAAGATTACCTGTATAGGTGGAATGCTGAAGGAAATATGTCCTCCTCAGCAGTTGTCAGTGCAGTGTTATTATCCAAGGCAGTGATTTTCAGTGCACAGTAAAAATAAATTTGCGTTGCCAGCCAAAATATATGTGAGACAAAAGCACATCCTAATATGTGCTTTACTCTAACATTTTTGTTTTTTATTCTATTTCCTTTTAAAAAAATGCAAGTCATAGGCCACTTAAATCTTTCATGACCTACTAGTGGATGGCAACTTGTAGTTTAAAAAAACAACTCATCCAAGGGATTGGTTTATCACTTGAGGAGCAGGGCCCCAGCCAAATCCAGTCACCTGAAAGTGAGGATAGAGGTTACTTCTTAGTTNTAGGCCACTTAAATCTTTCATGACCTACTAGTGGATGGCAACTTGTAGTTTAAAAAAACAACTCATCCAAGGGATTGGTTTATCACTTGAGGAGCAGGGCCCCAGCCAAATCCAGTCACCTGAAAGTGAGGATAGAGGTTACTTCTTAGTTTATAGCTATTTATAGCTCCCATTAGGAATGATGCATTTTCTCCAGTTTTCAGAGTTCCCACCTCTTTCCAGGCTCCTTTCTCTCCCTCAAAAGGCCCTAGGAAACCATTAAAAGCCTTGCTTTCCTTACAGGGCAGGAGAAGGGATGTGGTGGATAGACATGTACCTTTAAGCGTATTCCTTTAACTTCTGTTATTTCTCTTTCTGGGAGTGATACACTTGAAGAAAGAATACTGATTATAAGAGAGATGCGTTCACTCAGTTTATTGTTTCATCAGAATAAATGTAGAGTGAGAGAGGCATGTGAATTCTGAGTGCATTTATCACCCTTCATTACAGCATGTTTTTACTTTAGCGATGCTCTTTATTTCTGAGCATTATCTCTAGTACTTTTCAAATTCCTTTAAATAATGGCACAGTATACCATGGGGGTCATTTTGACTTTTCAAAAGATTTTATTGCATTAACTTTCATCTCAATTACTGATCTGAGGGCAGCTTTTTAAGCACTGGCCTTATGAGCCCCACTTAATAAAGGCTTGGGTGATATGTGATGCAAAAATACTTTATCACTTATAGAAGTCCCAAGGCTAGTAAATGTTTTGATAACTGACGTAGTACTGAAAGGGCTGACTGATATTTTTATTTACCAATTCATACACAGTGGAGTAAACATAGTTTAAAAATTGTGTTTCTTGATGATTTTTTTTTAGATGTGGGTAACTCATGCCCTTTCAGTTTTTGCACCAAAAAAGTGTGGTAGTTTTTACATTGAGTTATTTCAAATTTGCAGTGTAAATATTAACAAAAATGTTATTCCACCATAGTTTGAAAACCTCAATTACAGAAGTATTTAGTTAGTATTCAGCTGAGTGTACTGCTGTTCAATATTTGTGAAGATGTCATAACATGAGAAGGACTGATTCGATTTCCATAGCTGGACAGAATCTTAAAAGATGTTGGAGTTGACAGGAAGGTATTTTACTGACATGTACAGCATGAAGCCCTAATAAGCACCCAGGCTGCTTCTGGTGGGTCTAGGTTAGTCAGTAGGTGGCGCCATCAGATCAGTGTTTTCCAAGCTGAGTGCTAAATGTTATCTGAACTGCTTTGGGTGTGCACTGAGGTGCTGCCCTGGAAAGACCCATCCTGAGGATATAGACTAGTTGTGTTGCCGTGTCTGGATTGCATGGGGCCTTCACTCCCCCAGCCACTTTGCCCATCATGGGAAGAGGGCCTGGGAACATTGTGGAAGTCTTTGGAGTCAGACAGAATGAATTGGAGTTCTGGCTTTTTTTTTTTTTTTTTCTTACTAGTTATTATGTGAAGTGAAGTGAAAGTTGTTCAGTTGTGTCTGACTCTTTGGGACTCCATAGACTATAGACCACCAGGCTCCTCTGTCGATGAAATTCTCCAGTCCAGAATACTGGAATGTGTTGCCATTCCCTTTTCCAGGGGATCTTCCCAACCCAGGGATCGAACCCAGGTCTCCCACATTGCAGGCTGATCCTTAACCTGCTGAGCCACGGTACCATTGGGCAAATAATTTCACTGAATATCAGTTTTCCTAAATTAGGGATAACAGTACCAAGTTCATCAGGTGCCTGCAAGTATTACTATGTTAGGATGTCTGTAAAATGCTGACCATAGTCCCCATTGTGTAAATAATACCTATTATTTTATCATCAATTACTCTTATGAACAAAATCTGTGTGGAAGGTTATATGTTGGAATTTTAAGAGCAGCTCTAGGTTAGCTCTTGAGATGAACACTTTCTTTTGGTGCCTTTTGTATGTACAGCAAGTGATAATGTGGCTTTTATGCGGCGGGTTTGAGAGGAGAGAAGGCCTTATTGATGAGTTTGGAAGTAAGATTAAGGTTCAGCAAAGAGATGGTGAACCACTGAACATGAGGTTTGGGATTCCAGCTATAGCTGAGTTAAGTTTAAGAGGAATAAATATGTGAAGTCCTAATACTGAGTTTCAGACAATCAGCGTGATACAGGTACACATCGTGGTGAGAATGACACAGCTTCAGGTCAAATGAAAAAGAACCAGGAGCTTTGACGAGAAGCCTGCTTTGTGTAGTGATGGGGCTTTCAAGGAAACCAGTGTATTGTCTAGTAGTATTAGGATGGGAGTGTCCAGGCAAAAGACATCAGCATCTCACTGTCTACTGCACTGGTCAGGATACACCTGAGATGTATTTGCTCTGTTTCAAATTTTGTTCTTTCGAAAAGAGACATTGGCAAACAGAGGAACATATGCAGGAAAGCGTGTTGTACGAGCAGTGATATTGCTGCTTATCCTGGAGGTGTAAGCTCTGCCTTCCAATTTCAAGTGCCTGAAAGTCTGTCATTTGGAAGACAGTACATTGTACAGAATGAGCACTCAATAAAAATGTTGGAAGCAGCTCCTGTAGCATCTGCCTATAGGGCAACTATAGTGTAGATCTACAGTGTAGATATAAAGGAGCTAAAGAACGAAAACCAGTTAATCCAAGTTATCAAACGGCAGATCTCAGATCCATGTTGAGAAATATTTTAGCTGCAAAGGGGTCACAGGCTAACTGGGGAGGTTAAATTGTCTACAGCTAACTATAATCCAGGGCTGAGTGCCATAGAATTAACATTCTTGGGTTCAGGGAAGGGAGAGAATCATTTTCCACAGGGAAAGACCTCAAGGGAAAGGAAGGCTATAAGTTAGGTCTTGAAGGCAGTTAGGACTTGGACATCCTAAAAGTATGATTTTGGAAGTAGATGGGGAAAGTGGGGAACACTTGAGAGCAGTGAACCATACAAAGCAAGGGCATGGGAACAAGGAATGCTTGGCTTCTATGTGAGGGAGTATAGTGAAGGGATCTGTTCATTTGGAAGGAGAGAATCCATCAATTTCCGCAGGACTTGTTTTAAAGATTACTCAGAACAGGAGCCCCAAATTTGTTCCACTCAGTACGGGAGATTATCCTGTGATTCAGTTGGAGGTTTTTGATACTGTGTCGTGTATGTTGATCAGGATTTTAGGGGAATGCAATTTCAATTTCACACAGCTTTTTTTTTTTGGATCCTGTGTCTTTCATAAAGCCAGGCCCATCTGCAGATAAACCAATAAGCTAAACCAACAAGATCCATTCCTGCCTACCGGAACCAGATGTGGTTCTGCTGGTGTTTGGTGGATAAGAGCAGTGCTTCTCAAACTATAATATGCGTGTGTATCCCCTAGGGATCTTGGTAAATTCCAGTCTGCTTCTGCAGGTCTGGGGTGAGGTCTGGAGCTCTGCCCTTCTAATAAGCTCCCAGGTAAAGCCATTGCTGTGGGTCCACCGGACCACACTTTGAATAGCAAGAGTTGAGAGTTCTATGGCTGCATTTTTCCACTCTGAAGTTTAGTAGCTTGGCAACACCTCCGAAGGCAGATACAGTTACTGTGTCAATATAAGGATTTTAATTGGACAAGGAGAACTGGTTTACTGCTGGCTCATTGGTTCATTGTTGCACATTCATTTGTCCTTCCCTGGAGCAAAAATTTCCTTTTTGATACAAAGGATTTGAACCACTTTAAAAGCACTTCAAAGTGAGTAATGTCTATCTTTGAAACACTTTATCTTAACTTATCCATAATATCTGCCTTTCCAAATAGTATCTAGTTCGTAACCACTTTGCAAGGAGAGCAGTTTCTTTGTTTCTGAATTAACTCAGCCTAATACAACTACAAGAATTATGTTATTAAATTTCCATGTAAGAAATGTTTGCTAGCATTAATCTAATATATAGGGAAATATTTTTAATTAGAATCTCTGAATTCAGTGATTTGTTTCTTTGAATAGTTTTGTTAAAATTTACTAAGTGATCAGAAAATACTATTTTAGATGCACACAAGAGAGGCACAATTACACCATTAGATATTAATTTGTTTGGATCTGGAAGGTTTTTCAGTATTTAGGAGGTTCTTCGTATACTGCAACTATTCTTCTCAGTCTTTTATATGAGTNAATTTACTAAGTGATCAGAAAATACTATTTTAGATGCACACAAGAGAGGCACAATTACACCATTAGATATTAATTTGTTTGGATCTGGAAGGTTTTTCAGTATTTAGGAGGTTCTTCGTATACTGCAACTATTCTTCTCAGTCTTTTATATGAGTTTCAACTAATGAGAAGAGATAATTATTAGCCAACTATGAGCAAATTCCTCCAGGAGTAGAACATAGGGTGGGACCAGGTTTTAGGGTTAGTCTACGTAGTGGTGTGTGTATGTAGGAAAGGCAAGGGTAGAGTGCAGAGTAGAGAGACTCTTAAGCACCAGTGATGAAATGTGCCTACGTCATAATTAGGCTGTCCTTACTAGAAGTCTGATATGTTCCTTAACTTGACTTTCACATGTAGCGGGCACCCCTTTGTATTTCGTTTTCATTATCAGCATAGTAGCCTTCCTCTATTTTTTCTACAAGACTTGGACAACTGATCCAGGGTTCACTAAGGCTTCAGAAGAAGAAAAGAAAATGGTGAGCTTTCTCTGCAATGTTACTGACTTGCTTTATAGAAGGGCATGGTAAACTATGTCGGTTTTTACTGGGACTGCATCTCTAGTGCCTGGCAGCTAATCAGTCTGTTAGTCGCTTCAGTCGTGACAAACTCTTTATGACGCCATGGACTGTCGCCCGCCAGGCTCCTCTGCCCATGGAATTCTCCAGGCAAGAATACTGGAGTGAATTGCCATTCCCTTCCCCAGGGGATCTTCCCAACCCAAGGATCGAACCCGAGTCTCCTCATTACAGCCGAATTCTTTACCATCCAAGCCCCAGGGAAGCCTGGCACATAATAAGTGAAGTCGCTCAGTCGTGTCTGACTCTTTGCGACCCCATGGACTGTAGCCTACCAGGCTCCTCTNAAGGCTTGGTGATGTTGTCTTTGGCGAAGAGCTGATTGTTTGTCGGTGTCCCATGATGCTCTGCCAAGAGTGGTGAGCCTCAATGTGGTGGTGTGGGGTGTTTTTTTTTTTGGCATACCTTCCTATATTCTTTTTCAGATTGCTTTTCTGGGCCTGACCTCCTATGAGAGAACCAGCCTGCTGAAGCAGAGCAAGCACATGAAACAGACATTGTCCCTCAGGAGGACCCCCTACAAGTAAGTGAGACCTGTTCCTCCCTCTGGGACTAGGGGAGGTGCTGGCCTCACCGTCACCACCTGGGGCCCTGCTGCCATCCTCCCGACTGGCTTTCTCATGGAGTTGGACCTCTTCTTTCTTGGAAGCCTCAGTGACAGCAGAAGAGTGGTAAGGTCGTGAGCCCCAAGGTGGTAAGAATTCGGAATTTAGTCTACTGGACCGAGCACAAACAGTAAATGACTTTGAAGTTTTGCCAAGCCGGGGGATCTTTTCAGTCAAGCCACATGGTCACAAGGTTGCATATTGCTGGCATGAAGTCAGTGTGAGATAACTGAGCACGTGGGTGAGAAAGCCAGCCACAAGGCCCTCTGCAGAAAGCGTTAGATTGCGAGCTTTGCCAGGATTTTCAACCTGACTTTCTATCACCAGTAATTCTTTTAGCTCTATGGTTTAATGAGCCCACCCGTGTCAAAGAAAAGCTACTTTTTCAGGTTTGGGATATGTTCTCCCCAGAGCACTGGCTGTATAAAACCTGTCCTCTGTCAAAAAGTAGTGTGTCTGTAGGAAGGCCATCCTCTTATGATGTGAATGATCAGGCTTTGAAGCTTATCTCCCTGTCACATATATCGGGATCTGGAGGCTGGTAGCACTGCAGAGGTGACCCAGGGCCCTCCGGGGATTTGAACGCTTACTGCATATCTCATGAGCAGTCTATTTTAAAGCACACTCATGGTACAAGATGAAACTGTTAGGCTGTTAGACAGGGAAATCAGAGCCCGTAATATGACTGTGGTGTGTGTTTGGAGAAGAGAAATTGACTTAATTGGGAAGAGGGGGCCAAAGTGATGGAGAGTAGAGGCTGGTGCCAAGCTTGTGTTGATTGCTGGAGACTGGCAGTGGTAATAAGTCCCTTTCTCAGGGATGTAACCAGAATAATAATTATTCAGTCCACCGAAGTATGGACCTCTTTGTGACAGAGGTGTAATTTTAAGCTGAGCCTTGAAAGACATGGGGTTGGGGGGAAGGAAGGAAGGGCATTCTAAGCCCTGGAGAAGAGTCTGAATAAAGGGCCAGAGGCGAGCGAGCTGGGGCATGACGAGTAACGGCAGCATCCCTGGAGGAACGAAAGGTAAAGCCTTGGAGCCACTTTGAATCTGGCCTCCAAATGCTGCTCAACCCAAAGGTTTGTCTTATTTGTCCTCCCTGTTACTTTTACTCATAGCCAGCTCTTGAGTGGGCCCTGTCAATCTCCAGCATGCCTTCCCGCTTCTACCCCGTCAGTTGCACGTGCAGCCCTCTGCCTGGGAAGCTGCCTTCTGAGCAGCCTTGGAACTCTTTCTGATGGCTCTCACTAACCAGCAGCAGCACACACTCATCCTCACTCACAGATGTGTTCTCATGTAAGATGGGGCACATGCATAAAAATGAATATTCATGGTAACTGGAACAGATAGTTGCATTCAGGAATTTAATGGAGGAAAATAAAGACAGTGAAGATATATGCAGTCAGGATTGCTCCAGAGGCGAAGTGGGCCTTGCCCTGGGCCTTGAGAACTGGTAGGACTTAAGAGGATGAGGGCGTTACCTGATGTGAGATTAGTGAAATGTGGGTTCCAGGGTAGTAGAATGGCCCGTGCAGTTGTGATCATGGGGAAAGTAAAGCCAGGGTAGTTATCACAAAAGTTATGTTTGGCGCATCAAAACCCGAGGAGTCTTGGGGCTTTATTGTATAGGGCTGTGAGTACAAAGATGAGGATTTTGGATTTGAGCCTTTGGGCAGAGGAATGTCTTTAAAGGGTTTTGATTGGGAGGTGAGGAGCTATGATGTATCATGATTTTGGAGGCCTAATCTCCAGTATGTAAGATGAATTAGAAGGAATTGAGACAGAAGCATCATTTAGAGAGTTTCTTAGAAGAATCCCATCTTATTGATTGTGTGTGTGTGTGTGTGTGTGTGTGTGTGTGTGTATGTGTGTGTTTCTGGCCTGCTTGGCCTTCGAGATAGTCTAGGTCTGAATTAGAGCAGTGGGAATGAAAAACGAGAACTAAATCGTGGTGGTGACCCTTCCAGTAAGTGAGGATCCAAAATGAACTTAAGTTGCCAGGAATCTCAGAATAGGGATTCACATTCAGAAATGGAGCCAGGCTTCAGTTTTAAGGGTCCCAGATTCAAGGGACTGTCTGATTCACCTCTGGATTTCCGTGGGATCTTAGAAGGATGTGTATTGTAAATTCTCAGCGCACATTTAGGGTTTGAGCGAGTGTTTATCAAGTGTTAGCAGGAAGTGTAGTAAGACATGTTCTGTTCCTTTCCTGGCAGCCTTGGGTTCACACAGAACCTCGCGGATTTCTTCCAGTGCGGCTGCTGCGGCTTGGCCAAGCCCTGTGCAGTAGACTGGACTTCACAGTACACCATGGTTTTTCACCCGGCTAGAGAGAAAGTTCTTCGCTCAGTATGAAGAAAAGCAGCCCGTAACTCTCACTTTGATTTGTTTGTACTTACTTCGATGCTCTGTGATCTGCAAGTGAAATGAAGATTTAGAGTTCACCTAAGCCCAAAGGAAAGCACAGGTGGCTTTTAAAGCCATTTGGTAAAAACAGAAGTTCTCAAGAAAGCATTTACACTTTTTCAGGTTTAGTAAGACGGACTGTTCCTGGACAATCTTAGCCAACGTCTAAAAAGAACTTTTATATTTTTCACGAGAAAATGCAAGTTCCTTTTTTTTTTTTTTGGCGATAATATTCACCAGTTATGGAGAAAGTTTGGTATTTTCAGATACTTTACTGGCTGTTTCAAAGTAGTACTATTCTTTAAACTTGTAATTTTTGATAAATTATTTGTCTTTGTTTTATCTATAAATATGTAAAAAAAATATTTAAATAGATGTACCTGTTTTGCTTTCACATGTAATAAAACAATTTTTTTGTAGCTGAGATTTAGTTTCTGAAATTTGACACTTCTTGAATCTTAAATTAAGAAAAGGTGTATTTAGGACTGAAGAAACATTCCCAGTTCCAGGAATGAGGTGAGATCATTGTTAATACAAATAAGCAAGTTTTTATTTCATTTTCTGTTTTACTTAGAAAATTGAACATAGGAAATATTAAAGACTGATTAGAATTTTTACTTAGTACTTTAAAAATATTAGATGGATGTGATTGTAAATGCTAATTTCCCCCTTCTGGAGGAAATGCTAGTTCAACTTTAACTCTTGGTATTATTTATACACACACACACACACACACACACACACACACACAAATGCTAGTTCAACTTTAACTCTTGGTATTATTCACACACACACACACACACACACACACACACACACACACACCCACCCATCACACACACACACACACACACACACACACACACACACACACACACACACCCACCCACACCCACACCCCCACCCCCACACACACACACACACACACACACACACACACACACACACACACACACACACACACACACACACACACACACACACACCCATCCATCCATCCCTGGACATGGCACCTACCGGCTGGAAACCCTTCCTTAGCTTCCATCCCTGGACATGGCACCTACCGGCTGGAAACCCTTCCTTAGCTTCCCATTGCCCTGGGGGTAAAAGCTAAAATTCCCATCATGCCCTGCTGGCCCTGTACTGTTGCTGTTTAGTCACTAAGTCATGTCCAACTGCTTTGTAACCCCATGGACTGTAGCCCGCCAGTCTGCTCCACCTGTGGGATTTCCCAAGCAAGAATACTGGAGTGGGCTGCCATTTCCTTCGCAAGATAGCCTTGCATGACAGAGACTTATTTTGTTTACCATCTTACTTTGGACCACACTTTGTCCTCTAACCACATAGACTTTCAGTTCCTCAGTGATCTGTTCTCATTTTTTCTACAGAGCCTTTGAGATAAGGAAAGTAAAGCCTAAAGACGTTTGCATGCTCTCCAAGGTCACATGGATACTAAGTGGGCTACCCACTCTAGAGTGCCGGCCTCCTAGAATATCGCCTGACACGTGTGTGTTCAGTAAATATTGGAGTGAACTTGTTAAATGTGTGGTTTTAAAGCAAGAAATGATGTGACCAGAATTGTGCTTGAAGGCTGATTCTCATTTGAGAGGCAGAGCGACTTTTTCAGGCTATATCCTCTCTCCATTCCTTTCCTGTCAACTCCTGCCAAAGTATTCTCAAATTGTGATCCATAGACCATTTAGATCAGAACCACCACAGGGATAGGGCAGGGACCTGGAGCTCACTTGTTATAATTCAGATTCCCAGAGCCACTGTATTCTAGAATATCTAATTGATATGTTAACATGGAAAGCACATTTCATTCATTTTAAAATTACCCCACAAATGTTTATGGAGCACCATGTTAGGTATTGTAGGCCAGAAAACATTTAGTTGGGCATACTAACCTTGGCATTTACAGTCTAGAGGGGAAGCTAAGATAAATGTAGAAGATAATTCTACATTTAGAAGAATGTAGAAGAAAAAATGTAAGATAATGTAGAAACTACTAAAGGCCATAAGAGGGATCCAAATAAAATATTGTTACGAGTTTAGAGGTTGGGGAGAGCCTCAGTGGTGTGATCAGGGAAGTGTTTATGGATGACACACGGCATTAGAAAGTATCACAGTCTTCTGTAATACTGAGTTTGAAAGTAGATAGATAGTTGGAATTGAAAGGCATTCTCATGGAAAGAACTTGGAGTAAAGACAACAGAAAACTCTAGTCAGAACGATGACACCCTGGGCCCATAGAGTACTGGAAGTGGGGAGCTTGGTTAATAAGTTGGAAAGGTGGACGGGAGTTATTAGTAGATCACTAGGGGTCTTGAATGTTAATTTAAGGAGCTATAAGATTAAAGTGAGCAATAAGGAGCTATTTCTTTATATATATATATATCTATATATATATATATCTGTCTGCACAAATCTTAAAGTTGTGACATGTGAGATGTTTAGTTGCAGCATTCGGGATCTAGTTCCCTGACTAGGTATCGAACCCGGGCCCACTGCATTGGGAGCTTCAAGTTTTAGACGCTGGACCATCAGGGAAGTTCCAAGGAGCTATTTCTTTACTCTCATGTCAGTAAAAGTTCTTGAAAACCTTGTCAGTATCTCCAGGTTCTCTCTCCCATCCTCCTCATAACCCATCTGCAGTCAGGCTTTGACCTCCAGCACTTCGTGGAAGCTGCTCTTCTCAAGTACTCCGTGTCGTTAATTCAGCGTTAGCTCCAAATCCATCTTACAGAAGCTACAGCAGCATCTTGACAGTTCCTCACCCAGCCTCCAGAAGCGAGCACTCCCGAGTTTCCTCCTCATCTCACTGGTTGCTCTTGAGAGCCTGACATCTCCTTGCCGTTTTCCCACCCCTACCATTTTGTGCTGGAATGTCCCAGATGCGAGTCCTTGATCTCCTTGCTCTTTATCTAAACTTCCTCTTTCTTGATAATCTCATCTGATTTCGTGGTGACATACACCCCAGGTTATTAACTCCAGTTGAGACTTTCTCCAACTCCAGACGGTGTACCTAACGTATCCACTTCAACATCTAATAGTAGACATGTTAAAATTTAGTTGTCCAAATTGAAACTGAACTTCTGACTTCTATCCTAGCTCCACCCCCACAACATAGATTTTTTTAAAATAGATAAAAATAAAACATAGAATACATTTTAAAATAAGTGAATGAAAAGTAAATAACCTTATTCCCTACCCTCAGTGTTCTTTGTACCCATTGATCAGAAATTTAATCCTTTCCATTACTGAGGCCAAAACTTCACAGTTTTTTCTTGATCAATTTTCCCCATATTCATTTCTTTGAGAAATCCTCCTGGCACTACCTTCAGAATATATCCAGGAGGGGGGTGACTCGTGGCCACCGTTGTAGCTGTAGCCCCGAGTTACATCACTTCTTGCCTGCATTACTACAGCCCTCTTATTTGGTCTCCTTGCTTCCACCTTCACCCAGTTACAAGCACTGGAGTAATCCCTGTACAAGGCAGATTGAGTCACAGCACTCAGGAGTCCTTCAGTGGCTCAGCGTGTCACCAGGGGAAGAGGCGAAGCCCTGACTGGCCTGCAGGGTTGGGCTGGCTGCTTGCCCTGCTTCCCCTTTGATCATCCCACACGCCCTGCACACTTCTGCCTCAGGCCTTTCCCTGCCCGTTCTCTCTGGCGAGACTGCTGTAACCCCAGAAATCCACAGTGCCTTTCCTCCCAGCTTTCTTTGAAATGTCCACTTCTCAATGAGGCCTGCCTTCATCCACATTTTGAAAGTTGTAACATCTTTTTCTTGCCCTTTTCTTCCTCTTTGCCCCACACTACATTTTTCCCCGTAACACTTCCCGCCTTCTAACACACTGTGTTATTTATTCATTGTGTCTACTGCATACTGCCTCCCTCTCCACCCCATTAGAATATAAGGTCCATGAGGGCTCTTTGTTCTGTTCACTGATGCATCCTAAGCACCTAGAATACTGTCTAGCACGCAGTATATACTCAGTAAGTATTTGAATGAATCTGTTGAGTGGAATGGAAGAGATTTTGAGCAGAACATGATGTGATCCCAGTTGTTTGAAGACTGATTCTCAGTTCGGGGCAGGTGGACTTTGTCGTTATATCCTCTCTGCTTCACTCACCAACCCCTTCCAAGTTCGTGTTCCACAGGCTGCTCACATCTGAATAAGGGGCTGGGGTGGGAGGAAAGGGTGGTGTCCGGCCAGCTCCATTACTGATTAAATGTGGGCAAAAGAGAAGGAGCCAAAGATGGCTTTGCAGTGTTGAATCCAGTGAATGGGGGGGCGGGGAGGGGTGGTGGTGCAATTTTGAGAAGTAAGGAAAACAGTGTGGAAAGACTAGGGGGTGAGTTTGGTAGTTGGGTCTGTTTGAGGTACTTGCAGACTATCCACTGGAAGAAGTTAAGACAGCTGGAAAGAGGCCAGGGTGTGCATGTGAGTCACTGCACAGATGGGTGAGCTAGTCACAGGAGAGAGGTAGAAAAATGAGATGAAAATAAAAAGGGAGTTGCCCTCCAAACATGGGAAGGTCAGTTCTAAAACTGGACCAAAGATGAAAACCAATGAAAACAAAAAGAAAAGAGNAATCCATCTTACAGAAGCTACAGCAGCATCTTGACAGTTCCTCACCCAGCCTCCAGAAGCGAGCACTCCCGAGTTTCCTCCTCATCTCACTGGTTGCTCTTGAGAGCCTGACATCTCCTTGCCGTTTTCCCACCCCTACCATTTTGTGCTGGAATGTCCCAGATGCGAGTCCTTGATCTCCTTGCTCTTTATCTAAACTTCCTCTTTCTTGATAATCTCATCTGATTTCGTGGTGACATACACCCCAGGTTATTAACTCCAGTTGAGACTTTCTCCAACTCCAGACGGTGTACCTAACGTATCCACTTCAACATCTAATAGTAGACATGTTAAAATTTAGTTGTCCAAATTGAAACTGAACTTCTGACTTCTATCCTAGCTCCACCCCCACAACATAGATTTTTTTAAAATAGATAAAAATAAAACATAGAATACATTTTAAAATAAGTGAATGAAAAGTAAATAACCTTATTCCCTACCCTCAGTGTTCTTTGTACCCATTGATCAGAAATTTAATCCTTTCCATTACTGAGGCCAAAACTTCACAGTTTTTTCTTGATCAATTTTCCCCATATTCATTTCTTTGAGAAATCCTCCTGGCACTACCTTCAGAATATATCCAGGAGGGGGGTGACTCGTGGCCACCGTTGTAGCTGTAGCCCCGAGTTACATCACTTCTTGCCTGCATTACTACAGCCCTCTTATTTGGTCTCCTTGCTTCCACCTTCACCCAGTTACAAGCACTGGAGTAATCCCTGTACAAGGCAGATTGAGTCACAGCACTCAGGAGTCCTTCAGTGGCTCAGCGTGTCACCAGGGGAAGAGGCGAAGCCCTGACTGGCCTGCAGGGTTGGGCTGGCTGCTTGCCCTGCTTCCCCTTTGATCATCCCACACGCCCTGCACACTTCTGCCTCAGGCCTTTCCCTGCCCGTTCTCTCTGGCGAGACTGCTGTAACCCCAGAAATCCACAGTGCCTTTCCTCCCAGCTTTCTTTGAAATGTCCACTTCTCAATGAGGCCTGCCTTCATCCACATTTTGAAAGTTGTAACATCTTTTTCTTGCCCTTTTCTTCCTCTTTGCCCCACACTACATTTTTCCCCGTAACACTTCCCGCCTTCTAACACACTGTGTTATTTATTCATTGTGTCTACTGCATACTGCCTCCCTCTCCACCCCATTAGAATATAAGGTCCATGAGGGCTCTTTGTTCTGTTCACTGATGCATCCTAAGCACCTAGAATACTGTCTAGCACGCAGTATATACTCAGTAAGTATTTGAATGAATCTGTTGAGTGGAATGGAAGAGATTTTGAGCAGAACATGATGTGATCCCAGTTGTTTGAAGACTGATTCTCAGTTCGGGGCAGGTGGACTTTGTCGTTATATCCTCTCTGCTTCACTCACCAACCCCTTCCAAGTTCGTGTTCCACAGGCTGCTCACATCTGAATAAGGGGCTGGGGTGGGAGGAAAGGGTGGTGTCCGGCCAGCTCCATTACTGATTAAATGTGGGCAAAAGAGAAGGAGCCAAAGATGGCTTTGCAGTGTTGAATCCAGTGAATGGGGGGGCGGGGAGGGGTGGTGGTGCAATTTTGAGAAGTAAGGAAAACAGTGTGGAAAGACTAGGGGGTGAGTTTGGTAGTTGGGTCTGTTTGAGGTACTTGCAGACTATCCACTGGAAGAAGTTAAGACAGCTGGAAAGAGGCCAGGGCGTGCATGTGAGTCACTGCACAGATGGGTGAGCTAGTCACAGGAGAGAGGTAGAAAAATGAGATGAAAATAAAAAGGGAGTTGCCCTCCAAACATGGGAAGGTCAGTTCTAAAACTGGACCAAAGATGAAAACCAATGAAAACAAAAAGAAAAGAGGAGAAGGACAGGAACATGACCTTAGGGAATATGGATCTAGGGAGTTGGAGGAGAAGGGAGTGGGCTGAGAGGAGGTTGGGTAGGAGGGTAATCAGGAGACAGTCATAGCATTCAAGGAGAGGAACCTTCAAAGAGAGAGCAGTGGTCAGGAGCTAAGGCGAGGCTGAGAAGAACAACTGAGGCAAGACCAGAGAGTGTGTGATCAGTGCTGAGGGGATACTGGAAACCAAATACCGAGATGCTAAGGAATAAATGAGTCTTAGTCTTAACAGTTTGGCTCTGAAAGAGAGGAGAAGGCTGTAGGTGAACAGCAAGGCTTTGTTTTTGTTTGGTTTTAACACCAAAGCAAGCCCAATCATGCGACTCTTATGCTATCTTCCCATAGCTTCATTGCTTTTCCCAAATGCCTGTATAGTCACATTGGAGATGACACATCTGAATCATTTTCACAAATATTAGGCAAAATCCTGATGATGCTCCCTGTGACTTAAATGGATGGGATGGACACTGACAGTGAATGTCTTGGATGCAGCACATCCACTATTTCAGGTACGTATTAGTCAAGGGAGTTAACACAATAATAAACATCCCCCAAATCACAGCGGCCTAACACAACATGAGGGTTATGTTTCCCTCTTGTCACAGTCTATTTAGAATTAGCAGGTGTTCTATGCTGGGACCCAAGCTGCTTCCCAGCTAATGGCTCCACCATTTCCTAGGGCTTCAGTGTCCACCAGACTTTCTGTATCCACAGATGTGCAAAGAGAGAGTAGAGACTTTCCTGGGGGTCTTGGAGGCTGGGCCTCCATTGGCCAACTCCATCATGTGTCCTAGTCGCTGACTGGGAGCCTGGGAAATTCAGTAGAACCACGTGCCCAGGAAGCAGAGGAGAAACACAAACCCTGCCAAACCGTAATAAAGTTCTTGCTTTTTTTTTCTTTTTCATTTCCAAACTCCTTTGCTCCCATGTATAATATCTTCTTCTAAATTTTAGCAGAATTTGCTTTTAGTTCAGCCTATAATCTCTCACACACCACTCACTCCACACGCTTATTAAATGCCTGCTATTTTTTAAGCACAGTGAATGCAAGTGTGTCACATTCTGACAAGGAGGCAGATCAAAGTTTAAAAATTCAATGCAGTGAGACAAGTGCTATGTTCATTACATACCAGCTGTGGGAACACAGAGGTGGATTAATTGGCATTTGATCTGTGGCTTGATTTCTAGGAGTTCACCAGGCTAAGGAGTTGGGAGTGGGTTCCATGTTCTTGGCATTCCAGGCAGGAAGAATAACATTTGCAAAAGCATGATGGGGTGGGGAAATTGGTGTATTCAGAAAGCTTTGCATCTTTGAGTGTAGCTGGGCTTACGTGGAAGAGATGGTCTAAAGCTAAGTTGAATGAGTTAAGTCTGAGGCAGTTCCTGTCCTTTATATGACACACTGTTACAAACAGAACTGTGCTCCCCACCCTGCCCCCCAAATTCTGTGTCCAGGTCCTAACCCTAGTATCTCAGAATGTGATGTATTTGCAGGTGGGGTCTTTATAGAAATAAGTTTAAATGAGATATCATTCAGGTGGTCCCTAATTCGAAATGAGTTGTGTCCTTATAAGAAGAGGTAGTTATGATAATCACAAAACAGACACACAAAGGGAAGGCCATGTGAAGACATAGAGAGAAGACAGCCATCTACAAGCCAGGGAGAGAGACTTCAGAAGACAGCAGCTCTGCTGACAACTTACTCTCAGACTTCTAGGTTCTGGAACTGTGAAAAACAATTTCTGTGGTTTAAGCCATCGATTCCATGGTCCTTTGCTACTGTAGCCCCAGCTGTATATCAAAGAATGAAGATATCATATCAAACGTATCAAAGAATGGGGATAGAGGGAGTGTATCCTAGGGACATTTTGAAGTAGAATCAGGGAGGCTTGGGGAATGAGGCAGGGAAGGATGTCAGAGAGGGCAGAGCTAAGGATGACTGGTTTTTAGCCTTTTAAAAAAAATTATTAATTTTTTATTTTAATTGGAGGCTAATTACAGTTAGCTTTCAGTCTCCCAGGTGGATGGATAGAGATGCTGGTAACTGCACTGCAGTGGAGGAGAAGGTTGCATTGTCTGGTAGTCATTTCATGTGAGTGTCACCCCTCAGCAAACCTGGAAGTCTCTGGTATGGGGGACCTCTTAGTGAAGGGGCAAGGTAGCGTATAACTTTTAAAAGTCATTTCAGATTAAGGAGAACTTGGTTTAATTAATTCAGTTCATCACTGGCATTATTGTTTGATTGACAATGATGGGAACTCTGATAGAGCTCTGGAAAAAAAGTTTACAAATCAAAAATACACTGTCCTGGGCTTCCTTCCCAGAGAATTTGGAATGTACAATATTTCTATCCTCAGGCTACTTGAATGGAACTCAGTGGCTGAATCACCCCAGCAAGAATCTCTGGATGAGTGAAGCATACTTGTGTATTACTTATTTGAAAGTGTAATGGGATGCAACCCCTGCCAGCTGTTTTTCTTTTTTTTTCCTGAACCATTCTATTTATGCCAATCAAACAAAATGGTTAAATGTATTTGTACTTTGAATGTCAGAAAATAGATAAATAGGTAAATATTGAAGTCAGTATTATGAAAAGCTGGCTTAAAACTCAACATTCAAAAACTAAGATCATGCCACCCAGTCCCATAGATGGGGAAACAATGGAAATAGTGAGAGACTTTTTTTGGGGGGGGGAGCTCCAAAATCACTGCAGATGGTGACTTCAGCCATGAAATTAAAAGATGCTTGCTCCTTGGAAGAGAAGTTATGACCAGCCTAGACAGCATAATAAAAAAACCGAGACATTACTTTGCCAACAAAGGTCCATGTAGTCAAAGCTATGGTTTTCCCAGTAGTCATGTATGAATGTGAGATTTGGTCCATAAAGAAAGCTGAGCACTGAAGAATTGATGCTTTTGAATCACAGTGTTGGAAAAGACTCTTGAGAATCCCTTGGACTGCAAGGAGATCCAACCAGTCAATCCTAAAGGAAATCAGTCCTGACTATTTATTGGAAGGACTGATGCTGAAGCTGAAACTCCAATACTTTGACCACCCGATGTGAAGAACCGACTCATTGGAAAAGGCCCTGATGCTGGGAAAGATTGAAGGCAGGAGAAGAAGGGGATGACAGCAGATGAGATGGTTGGATGGCATCACCGACTCAATGGACGTGCGTTTGAGCAAGCTTTGGGAGTTGGTGATGGACAGGGAAGCCTGGCATGGTGCAGTCCATGGGGTCACAAAGAGTTGGACATGACTGAGCGCCTGAACTGAATGAAGTCAGTGCAGGTCCTTGTCCATGACAGCAAGTATGCAGCCCTGAACAGATGCTCGTTTTAAAAACATCTCCTTGGGTCTTGGAGCACAGAAAGCCCCACAGTTTCATCTCATGTTCCATAATTTTTGTCAATAGATTTTCATTTGCTGCAAAGAATTGAGAAGGTCACAGTAGTGGTAGAAATGCTGTGATTGTTAAAAGAGGAGGTGAGGAAATACACCTGCTTGAGCCGCCAAGGTCTTGCCGAGGAGGCAGAGGCAGACGCTTTTAAATGGCTGCATTTCATTTGTGAGGCTGGCGGTTCGACAGAGAAGTTTTAAGAAAATTGCGAAACCTTAGGGAATTGCCCTGGAATGAAAGAAAATCATGCTCATGTTATGTTGACCACAGCAGACTCCACATTGTGTTGCCATGTCTGAGTCTTCACGAAATGCGTAATATTGCAAAGCCTGTGGTAAGGAGAAAAGGATGAGGTCTTCAGTTTAATTAGTTTGATGTTCCTTTTAGAATTCACAGCCACGTTGTCTGTTTCCCCGGGGACCTCCTACTTTCTTCTCCATTCGCACTAGAAAGAAGGTTAGCTGACAGATTCTAGAAGACTGCTTCCCTCTGCCTGTTGCCTCCTCCTCCTCACTCCTCAGTTAACACCAAAATCCATTACATCCTCTGCACAACTTGTTTAAAAACTTTTTTTTTTCTAATGTCCCCCTATTTGAAAGAAAAGATCCAGAGACATACAAGGTGTCACTTAAATTTTATTTCTGGTCTCTCCCACCCCCAGGTATCAAATAATAAAGCATTTTGTTTTGGACTTGACTGTTAATAATTTTCTTCCGAAGAGCTCTTCTAACTTCGGGTGAAGACTGTGATCGCTTCTGAGGAGAGATACCGTTCAGCTACCAATGAGAGGAGGTTGGGGAGGGGTTTCCATCTGGGCAGGATTACTTGGGAAATGCTTTAGGCCGGTGAGAGACCTGAGACACGGTGCACGTTTCAATCTTTCTTTTCCACTTGGTGTGTAAGGCCCCCAAACCCAATACCTGTAGGGCCAAAGTTTTTGGCATAGCACACTGCGAACGAGAGAGAAAGGGACGGGGGAGGATGGGCTGGTCAGCACCATTATTTCAGTTCCCTGCATCTGAGCACAGTTCTTTTACCTGGGTCAAGCGTCCTTTTTTTTTTCTTTTTTCAGGCATCCTTTTGATAAATGTGTTTATAAGTTACCCTTTAAACAAATTGAATTGTATTTTATATCTGCTTATAAAACTGTTTATGCTCCTTTGCACTCTCCTGTGTGTTCAGAGACATTTTCTCTTGAGTCCCCATAATCTGACTGCCAGTTGCTTGCCCAGCCCCATCGCTTCCCACCTCATGCCTCCCTCCCTGCACTCCAGGTACACTCTACCTAGAATAAGCCAGGATGTCCCAGCCTCGGTGCCTTTGCACTCACTGTTCCCTGTTCTGGGACCCGCCTCCCAAAGCCAGAGGAAGCTTCTCTCTTCTAAGAAAGCTTTCCTGGATCACTTTCCCTGTTGCATGCCCTGTATTGTGTGACGTCCTCTACTAGAGCTTGCAGCACTTGGGAATGCAGTTATTCATACTTCTCTGCAGGTTGATCTCCCTACCAGCTGCCGCAGCATTTTAGTTTTCTGGCCCATGAATGCTGAGGACCCTCTGTATCCGCTACTACCGGGAGCAGACAGTCCCCGTCAGATATTACATCAGCTTCCACCCAGTCTCATCCTGGGAGAAGCTGGGCCACCTGCAGTCTTGGTTAGCAATGTCCTCCCTCTCCCCCCTCCCCAACTCTTCTAACACACACATTCGGAGATCCTGACACACCATCATTGAGTGAAAAGGGTGAGAGGACCCTGTGGAGAAGCAAAATAGGGCTAGGAGAGGCTCTGAGGATGGAGACACACTGCCGTGGCCCTAAAGCATCCCTTCTCGGCGTCAGGAAGAAGCTAAGCCTCTTTTCCTCTCTGCAAGACAGAGGGATGATGGAGGCAGTTTGGGGCAGACCTGTGAGGACCAGATCTGTGTGATCACTAAATGACGTGCAACTTCAGAACCGGACATGTCAGGAAGGAAGGAGGGAGGGAGGAGACAGGTGTGTCTGGATAAATTCAGCAGAAGCCAAACAGAGTTCATCCTCCCCAGCCTCCCATCACCCCTATCTGCCAGTCATGTGGACAGAGCATTCAGGTTTTTGGAAGGGAATGTGATGATTTTGTCCAGAACTGAGGCCCCTTCCGAGGCCAGTCAGGATACTGCTGCCTCCTTGGCCTCCCTCCCGCTAGGTGCCCAGCTGCCCTCAACTTCCCTGAGCATCTGTGAAGTATCAGGTCCCCTCATGTGCTGCTATGGAGGGGGCCAGAGGTGGGTCAAGCAGGAGGTTACTTTCCCTTCAGTGGCTGGCTTTGCCTTATATCCTGGGAGCCCAAACCTGGATCAGGCTGAGAAGCTACGCCTCTAGGCAGGCACAGGCCTTTCAGCAGGGACACAGCTTTCCCTCCCAAGGACCCTCCCTGGGAAAACATCTCAGGAGAGTCTATGGAACCACTCACCTTTGCAGTAAAGTTCCCCATCTTTGTCAGTGACGTTCGTGGACTCTAGACTCTTCCCACAGATGGCGCAGCGAAAACAGGTCTTGTGCCAAGGCTGTGGGGCACAGGAGAGCAGGGCAGTTGGATATTTAACAGGGCAGGCAGAGCATTTGCTTCCTTGTTAAGTCCCCTGACCAGCAACATATAAAGGAGGGCCCTTGTCTTAACCATTGACCCACCTAATTGGCTCCCAGAATCATTTTTCCAGGAGTTTGAGGAAAATGAGATACTACGGCTTGGCCAGCAATTCTTAGGGCCCCTAAAGCTGGATTATCAAAGTGATTTCCATATATATCCCTTCAGAACAGACTAAATAGAAGAAGGATTCCTCTTTCTAGAAGATCAAAAAATAAACTGGAGAGAGGGGAACTTGGACTTGAGGCACTGGGTAACATGCTGAATATAAAATGAAAGAGAAAGGCAAAGAAATACGCCATCAACTAGGGAATTCAGCCTCATTTTTAACTCTGTACCTCTTCTTTTTTTATTGGAGCAAGTTGATTTACAGTGTTGGTTTCAGGTATGCAGCAAAGTGATACGTGTGTGTGTGTGTGTGTGTGTGTGTGTGTGTGTGTGTGTGTGTGTGTATTTTTCAGATTCTTTTCTAAGTTATGAGATACGGAATATAGTTCCCTTGTTGTTTATACAGGTAGGTCCTTGTTATTTATCTATTTTATATATAGTAGTGTGTGTCTGTTAACCACAAACTCCTAATTTATCCCTCCCCACCCTTCCCCTTTGGTAACTATAAGTTTGTTTTCTGTGTCTGTGAGTCTATTTCTGTTTTGTAAATAAGTTCATTTGTAACATTTTTTTAGATTCCACATGTAAGTGATATCCTCTGATACTTGCCTTTCTCTTTCTGACTCAGTATGGTCATCTCTAGGTCTATCCATGTTGCTGCAAATGGCATTATTTCATTAGATGTCTGAGTAATATTCCATTGTGTATGTGTGTGTACATTTGTTATCCATTCCTCTGTTGGTAGACATTTATGTTGCTTCTGTGTCTTAGCTATTATAAATAGTGCTGCAATAAACTTTGTGGCGGATGTATCTTTTCGAATTAAGAGTTTTCATCTTTTCTGACATGTGCCCAGGAGTGGGATTGTGGGGTCATATGGTAACTCTAGTTTTTTTAAGGAATTTCTCTACTCTTTCTCATAGTGGCTGTACCAATTTACATTCCCACCAACAGTGCAGGAGGGTTTTCTTCTCTCCACACCCTCTCTAGCATTTGTTATTTGTAGTCTTTTTGGTACTCTCCTTGTATTTCTGATGGAAGAAAGCTGTGTGGCTTAGATGACCCGGAAGATTGCCTGCCGTCTGGGTATCTGCATGTCTCCCATGCACAGCCCAGGTCCTCACCTGTATTTAAGTGGCCAGTCCTGGGGTGGAGACAGTCCCTATATTTGGAGTCAGACTCTCTCTGTGGCCTTCCTCCCCCTGTTTAGTATAAACAGTATCTTTGTCTGTCTTCAGGCTCAAATCCTTGGGTGAGCACCCTCCTGGCTTCAGGCCTGAAACTGGAGCGTGTGGGTTACTGTCTCAGATGTCGAGGACTCTCCCTGTTGCCACAGCGTTTCTGAGTGGGGATGGGTGAACACCCTGGCTTCAGGCCTGAAACTGGAGCGTGTGGGTTACTGTCTCAGATGTCGAGGACTCTCTCTGTTGCCACGTTTCTGAGTGAGGATGCTTCTAGCTGCTGTGAGGTGTTTGCTGTGTGCAGCAATGTGGCGCCAGTAGCAGGCTGAGTTATGCAGTGGCCTCAGCTTCCAGAACTGACACTTTTCTGGAAGGATTGTGGACACTGAAGACAAGGAAGCTTGTGTATCTTTGTATCTCCAGAGCTCCTGGCTAGGTGCCTTCCCTCTAGTGAGTTAATGCATATTGCATCGGATTCCACTAGTTCCAGTTTCCTAGGGCACTGCAGGGTGACTGTCACAGTCCAGGAAGGCAGGTGAGGATGAGTGGCTCCTAAGTGGCTCCTGGGAGCTAAGGAGGGTCTGCCCCCTCCTTTCATTCCTCCCAACCCAAGGGGTGGAGGTGGACACATCCCCATCTGGCTCCTGTGGAAGTCCTTACCTTACCACCGCCCATCACCTTCTCAGCAGCATAGACTGACTTTCCGCATCGAGGGCACTTCTCCGATGCTCCAAACTTCGCGAACTTGGAAGGGTTGCTGCTGGTGGTGGCTGAACGTGCCTGCTTTGGGGACCTGGTGGAAACAGACAAACGAATGAAACCTGTAGACTTACCTTGGCAAATAGTATGAGCTGTGTGACCTTGAGCCAGTTACTAAACTTCTCTGTGCCTTAGACACCTCATCTGAGAGTGGGAATAGTTCCAGTGCCTTCCCCACTGTGACCTTCCTCACTGTTGAGAAGGTTAAGTGAGGCCAGGTAACCAAAGCACTTAGAGCAGCGCCTGCCTGGCATGCTGTGAGGGCTCATGAATGTTAGCCAGCATTCATTTACACCTTTCCTTTCTGTTGTAGAGCACTTCGCAAGTGTTCCATGTATGCAGCTTGTATTATTGCTGGTGTGTTATTATCCTGATTGCACATTTAGGGTTATCTGTACCATCTGGAAAGCCACAGGTCTGCTTTCCAAAATGAGTTAAAATATTACAAGGCAAGATAGCATCTTGACAGTTGATACTAAACAAACCATAGTCCAATGAGCTGATGTGTTCCTTGTCACAACTCCGATTGTCACCCTGCATCCAAAGGTCACCTGCCCTCTTGAGAGCCACGTCTAAGATAGAGGCACAATAATAACCCTGCATTTCCTTATCTTTTGGTGTTTCCTTGCACATTTATCGTTTGAGTCTCATCATAACCCTCTAAAGTAGGTAGGAGTAGCTGGAGAGTAAGGGCCAGAGGAGTAACTGCCCCAGGTCAGCAGCTCATAACTGGTGGAGCTGGGATGAAAGCCAGGTCTCCAGACTCTCTTTCTGTCTGTGCAGCACCCCAGAAAAAGCCCTAGCATAGAAAAGTGAGCTTTGGGTAATGTGAAGCAGAGATTGCAGCTGGTAGCATCTTTCGTTTTTAAATAGCGTCTCCAGTTGGAGTTGAGTGATGAGAAAAATTTAAATGGCAAATCACACATCCCTGCACTTTAACAGGCTCTACCATGGTCTGCGCTCTTTGAAAGAGACCAGATGACTCTTCAAATGCTCTCACTGATCTCTGGGGAACGCTGCCTCCACTGGGCTGGGCCTTTCTGCCAGTCCCACTACAGAGCTGAGCCCGGGTACCAGCTGGCCAGACAGCAGCTGCAGGCCAGTGGCTGTCAGTCTATATACTCAGTTTGGGGCTGGAGGTCAGCACGATCATCAAGTAGAACAGACTGGTAGATGGAGGTAGCACAGTGTGAAATCCCTGCTTCCCTAGGATAATGCTAGGGAAACCTCAACACTGTCCTGGTAACAGACAGGGCGGCTAGGAGACCCACAGAACAGTCATAATTGTTTGTTTACTCAGCACAGGCCATCCCCACAGACCCACTCCCCCCTACAATGCAGACATTAGTCATCTTACAACCTAAGGGGAGAGATCTTTCAGCGACACACACACAGAGAAGGGCCATTGCGTCCCTGCCGTCTATATGTAATTTACACGGAAATACTCAAAGGGGAAGGAAAGAGACTCCACGCAGTTTTGCAAAGGTCAAACAATAGGGCATCTGTACATTCTGGGTTTTTCTTGACATGCAAACCAAGAGCTATGGTGTAAAAGTAATTGCCCTTTAGAAAGGCAGATAATTTAAAGAGAGTCTTCGGAGAGACGACACATTGTTAGAACTTGGTCAGCCTGAGTATTCCTATTGTTGGCAAGTCAACAATGGGGTCCATTCTCCCATCTCCAGAAAACGTTGCCATAGGAACGGAATGAACTACCCTGAGAGCTGGGGCTTTACTGGCAGGGAGAAGCAGGGCAGTAACTCACTGTTGGAACTGGAGTCCCAGGTGTTCGCCTGTGTCCGTGCTGAGGCAGCCAGCGCCTTGTCCGTACCCGATCCCTTTGGGGCCGTACCTGCGCCCATAGCAGACCTTGCAGTAGATCTCTGACTCATGGGCGGCCACTGTGGTGCTGTCCAGAGCCTTCCTGCAGGCCACTGCCGGGAAAGGAGGGTCAGGGAGTTCGGGCTGCGATTCTTCCCTCCTTTCCTGTGCCACTAGTGCAAGGGCCCCCTTGCCAAGGACCAAAGGTTCCAGCGCAAGGGACCCCCCTAAGCCAAGTATACAGCTTTGATTCCTGACCTGTGCATCTGCCCTGAGACATAGATTTCCAAGAGAGTCCTGTTTCACAGGTGAGGAAATGGGAGCACAGAGAAGGGAAGTAGTGTTTTCAGCGGTGCCCAGCTAGAAAGAGGTGGCAACCAGGACTGGAACCCAGTACGTGGTCTCAGACCAACCAAGAATAGTTGTCCTTGAGCGTCTCACCCCAAATGACATCAGAAAGTGTGAGTGTTTATGTGTGGGGCTAAGCAGGGGGTGAGGCAGGGGAGGAACTTATTTTTTTCTTAATCACATCAGAATCAGCACTGAGCAGTTTCTCTATTTAAAATGGACTCTGAAGAGCACTGTGATATTCAGGGAGATAATTACTGCTGAGACTACTTTTGATCCAGTTCGGGAAACAGGGGATGTAATGAAAGGGTAGACCTGCTCTTAGGCTTCCATTGACTCAAGTCGCCGTAATCACCTAATATAAAGTATGGGTGATACTTTACATTAGTATAGTTATTACATATATTATACATAGTATGTAAGACTGTTTTTCCAAAAAGAAGATTCCTAGAAAATCTTCTATTAATTAAAAATTTTCAATTGATAGAAAAATTTTTGTCAACTTGAATAAATGTTTAAGGATGTAAATGAAGATGTCAAATACCCACTTATAATATTTAATAATATAAATAAAAATATATTGCTTTGGAGACATTAGCTTTTTTCTAATCTTACACAAATTCAGGAAACAAATTGCATCCAAATTATTTTTCTGCGTCTTCACCTTCAACCTCTCCCTCTCAGCAATGTCTTCCTGAGGCAGCTAACCCAGCTTCCCAGAGCAGCTCATCCCCACGTCTGTCTGTATCTGAGAGGCAGTCCTGTCTCCTTGAGCAGGAGGCTGTCACCTTGAAATCTGTGTCTCAACAAGAAGTACCTAATAACAATAATATTAGGGCAGCTTTAAAAGTATATAGGATTTCCA
The DNA here is from genome assembly GCA_006410875.1 of Neotragus pygmaeus. NCBI lineage: Eukaryota > Metazoa > Chordata > Mammalia > Artiodactyla > Bovidae > Neotragus > Neotragus pygmaeus. Next base: position 713,988 of record SJYV01018196.1, on the reverse strand, counting down.
CAGCTTAATACCTTGTTGTATCACGGTGTAATGATGAGCCTTAAAGACTGTTTATGGTGATACAGAGGCTCATAACAGTGAGGTCATATCCCCAGGAATAATAATACATGTGCATTCAATTTGTTTGCCTCCTTTTTAGAAAACCAGTTCCATTAAGTGACCTCTATATGCAATCCAATGTTTAATGAGATTGTTTCAAGCTAATATGCCTTTCTCAAATGGTAATTTTTTTTTTTTTAAGTAAGTAATTGAATACGAGAGAGAGAGAAGATACGGTGGTAGAAGAGGTGGGGTTGGCCAGAGGTCGGTGCTTATGTGGCTGGAGAAACAGGCATATGGGAGTTCATTAAACAATTATGTCAATATTATGTATGTTAAATTTTCTGATTAAAAATGTTTAAATAAACTGAGAGACTGTCCTGTAGCATGAGAGACTTTATAAGGCTTTGAAGCCAAGGTGAACCCTTTTTGTGAGGAATAATTTTGGGGGGAAATGCCTTATATTTTAGCATATTAAGTATATACCTATCTCTGCCCTTCTTATTGCTGTCATTCCTAATCTCCAGAACAACTCGTTGAATATTTATTGATGTTAGAGACTGAGTTCTTTGAGGGAAAAACTGTTTTAATATCCCCAGAACACAACACAGAGCCTAGTCCACTGTAAACATTTGTTGAGTGAATGAGTGACAAATTGATACATGCATGTGTGTGTGAATATCAGTGACTTGTCCGTGATTATACAGCAGTCAATTGCAGAGCCAGCCTCAGATCCCTTTGACCCTACTCCAATGCTCACTCCCATCACTCCAGGACTTCCTGGGCCCTGTCTTGTCCTAAACAATCCTGTAGCCACTCCCTGGCTTCTGACCAACTTTCACACCCAGGCACAGCAGAGTTGTGCTGTGCAATGCCATAGCCACCTGCCCACCACATGAAGTAATATTGGTCACACGTTGAAATTATTATTTTTTATATGTTGGGCTGAATGTTTAAAAATTTCACCTGTTTCTTTTTATGTTTTTAAAAATAGAGTTTAAAAATAGAGTTACTAGAGTTACTAATGTGGCTTGCATTATAGTTTTTTTGGATAGCACTTGTAGGGAGGATTAAGATTTGTCTAGAAGTTTGGAGAACCCTGGCCAAGGGACAGACTAAGGTAGACTTTGCCTCTATTTCCAGCAATTACAGAGTAACCTATGGACAGATCACTCTTGTGATGAAACTATAGAGAAGCATGCTCTACTCCAGAATCCTTCTGACGACCACTGCTGAAACCTGCTCAGATCCCCATCCCACCCACGAGTTCTAAGGAGAATATTCGAGGGTTGAAAGGGATGTAAATGCTTACATCCTTCCTACATGGTCCATTAAACAGGGCATCTTCCTGCGTCCTGGGAAAGACAAGACACCTCTCACCATGGAAAGCATTGCTATCATTGCCTGCTCCCACTCAGATATCCAAGTTGATGAAAGGAGAATAAACGCCTGGAGAACTGGACTTCAGGTGAAGAACCCAGCTTTTTTCTTATAACAACTTGTATGTCAGGTATAACCATCTCTGTTTTATAAATGGGAAAATTGAGGCTCACCATGGTGAAATGACTTACATGGGCACACGGTCACATGGCAGGGTTCAGACTCAAACCCTAGTCATTTTTACTCCAATTCCAATGTTCTTTCCAGTATTTCTTATCCCTACTCTTTTAAAAGAACATTCGCTATTTTTGGACTGAAGTCAGAGGGTTATGGAATAAATCCTCTTGAGCAACGACTTCTGGATAATTGTGATGATAATGGTGAATCCGATGGATGTGTATGATGACTTAAAATTAACTACCCATCATTAAAACCTAAAACGTTGGTAAATTTGCCAATCCAATCGCAGCAACATTTCCCCCTGTTTCTCGGTGAGAATTTTGTTTGTTGTGGGAGGTACAGGATAATGGAAACTTCTGCAGCAGATAAAACATTACTGTTACTGGAGGATGAAGGGTCTCTATGCCCTAACAGATGGAGCACAACCCTTGAAGTTCTGTTTGAAACAGTTTGAGGCAGCGTGATGCCTTGTGGCTGCTGGGTAAGACATGGGGGTGGATGGAGCACTAGGCGGGAAAGTGTCTGCCAAATGTCAAGTAAGATGAACCCTTAAGCCAGACCTACTAGAGGAAAGCAAAGAAGGTAAGTGCCCAAAACATAGCTGCTCTCCTAAAATGGGGGAAAGCTGCTAGGAGACTAGAAGGCAGTCGGGTTAAGGAGACTAGACTGGGATTTGAAGGTACAGACTCTACTGGCCTTGTTGCAGATGCCTGTGACCCAGGCTTAGAGATGAGAATGACTTGTCCAGAGTCACATGAGTTGGGCAGAGCCTGACTCCTGGGTGGACCACAGAGTTTTAAATGTCCCCCTAGTTTTGACATTTGTGAAACTGTGTCCAGCAGGGGACGGTAAAGATTCCCCTTGTCAAGTTGATGGTACCCCAAATTCTTCCCTTTCTGACCCTTTCAGAATCAGGCCCTGCTGTCCCCTCGCCTGACACTGGTTTTTTCTTAGGAAAGGCCCATTGCAGCTGGCTTCAGCGACCGCTGGCCTGTGAGAACAACCCATTGAGCCAAGTCCACCCTGGCTGCAGATAAGTGATGGCTTCCTTTCTCTGCCAAGTCACACTTTGTAAATATCACCACGGGGTCAGGGTTTTCACCACTGGGAGCTTGTTCTGATTCTGAGCTGCAGGGAAACTGCCTCTGAGCCCGGTACGTGGTTGGAGAGCGGGTGCTTAGGAGAGCACCGTCCCTTCTTTAGGCCATGCCCCAGCATGGTAGTCCTAACAAGGCCCCAGGGGATGCTGATGCTGTGGGTCCCGGGGCCGTCTGCTGAGAACGGCTGATACACAGTAACTGTGGCTAAAGGTGAGCTTTGGCGTGCCCTTGGTGCGCTGAGGGACTGTTATGGTGTTCACATCCAACTCACTGCAGTGGAAACAGGTCTTGTGGAAACTCCTTCCATTGCACTGGATTTCTTCCGCNGTGAAATCCCTGCTTCCCTAGGATAATGCTAGGGAAACCTCAACACTGTCCTGGTAACAGACAGGGCGGCTAGGAGACCCACAGAACAGTCATAATTGTTTGTTTACTCAGCACAGGCCATCCCCACAGACCCACTCCCCCCTACAATGCAGACATTAGTCATCTTACAACCTAAGGGGAGAGATCTTTCAGCGACACACACACAGAGAAGGGCCATTGCGTCCCTGCCGTCTATATGTAATTTACACGGAAATACTCAAAGGGGAAGGAAAGAGACTCCACGCAGTTTTGCAAAGGTCAAACAATAGGGCATCTGTACATTCTGGGTTTTTCTTGACATGCAAACCAAGAGCTATGGTGTAAAAGTAATTGCCCTTTAGAAAGGCAGATAATTTAAAGAGAGTCTTCGGAGAGACGACACATTGTTAGAACTTGGTCAGCCTGAGTATTCCTATTGTTGGCAAGTCAACAATGGGGTCCATTCTCCCATCTCCAGAAAACGTTGCCATAGGAACGGAATGAACTACCCTGAGAGCTGGGGCTTTACTGGCAGGGAGAAGCAGGGCAGTAACTCACTGTTGGAACTGGAGTCCCAGGTGTTCGCCTGTGTCCGTGCTGAGGCAGCCAGCGCCTTGTCCGTACCCGATCCCTTTGGGGCCGTACCTGCGCCCATAGCAGACCTTGCAGTAGATCTCTGACTCATGGGCGGCCACTGTGGTGCTGTCCAGAGCCTTCCTGCAGGCCACTGCCGGGAAAGGAGGGTCAGGGAGTTCGGGCTGCGATTCTTCCCTCCTTTCCTGTGCCACTAGTGCAAGGGCCCCCTTGCCAAGGACCAAAGGTTCCAGCGCAAGGGACCCCCCAAGCCAAGTATACAGCTTTGATTCCTGACCTGTGCATCTGCCCTGAGACATAGATTTCCAAGAGAGTCCTGTTTCACAGGTGAGGAAATGGGAGCACAGAGAAGGGAAGTAGTGTTTTCAGCGGTGCCCAGCTAGAAAGAGGTGGCAACCAGGACTGGAACCCAGTACGTGGTCTCAGACCAACCAAGAATAGTTGTCCTTGAGCGTCTCACCCCAAATGACATCAGAAAGTGTGAGTGTTTATGTGTGGGGCTAAGCAGGGGGTGAGGCAGGGGAGGAACTTATTTTTTTCTTAATCACATCAGAATCAGCACTGAGCAGTTTCTCTATTTAAAATGGACTCTGAAGAGCACTGTGATATTCAGGGAGATAATTACTGCTGAGACTACTTTTGATCCAGTTCGGGAAACAGGGGATGTAATGAAAGGGTAGACCTGCTCTTAGGCTTCCATTGACTCAAGTCGCCGTAATCACCTAATATAAAGTATGGGTGATACTTTACATTAGTATAGTTATTACATATATTATACATAGTATGTAAGACTGTTTTTCCAAAAAGAAGATTCCTAGAAAATCTTCTATTAATTAAAAATTTTCAATTGATAGAAAAATTTTTGTCAACTTGAATAAATGTTTAAGGATGTAAATGAAGATGTCAAATACCCACTTATAATATTTAATAATATAAATAAAAATATATTGCTTTGGAGACATTAGCTTTTTTCTAATCTTACACAAATTCAGGAAACAAATTGCATCCAAATTATTTTTCTGCGTCTTCACCTTCAACCTCTCCCTCTCAGCAATGTCTTCCTGAGGCAGCTAACCCAGCTTCCCAGAGCAGCTCATCCCCACGTCTGTCTGTATCTGAGAGGCAGTCCTGTCTCCTTGAGCAGGAGGCTGTCACCTTGAAATCTGTGTCTCAACAAGAAGTACCTAATAACAATAATATTAGGGCAGCTTTAAAAGTATATAGGATTTCCACAGCTTAATACCTTGTTGTATCACGGTGTAATGATGAGCCTTAAAGACTGTTTATGGTGATACAGAGGCTCATAACAGTGAGGTCATATCCCCAGGAATAATAATACATGTGCATTCAATTTGTTTGCCTCCTTTTTAGAAAACCAGTTCCATTAAGTGACCTCTATATGCAATCCAATGTTTAATGAGATTGTTTCAAGCTAATATGCCTTTCTCAAATGGTAATTTTTTTTTTTTTAAGTAAGTAATTGAATACGAGAGAGAGAGAAGATACGGTGGTAGAAGAGGTGGGGTTGGCCAGAGGTCGGTGCTTATGTGGCTGGAGAAACAGGCATATGGGAGTTCATTAAACAATTATGTCAATATTATGTATGTTAAATTTTCTGATTAAAAATGTTTAAATAAACTGAGAGACTGTCCTGTAGCATGAGAGACTTTATAAGGCTTTGAAGCCAAGGTGAACCCTTTTTGTGAGGAATAATTTTGGGGGGAAATGCCTTATATTTTAGCATATTAAGTATATACCTATCTCTGCCCTTCTTATTGCTGTCATTCCTAATCTCCAGAACAACTCGTTGAATATTTATTGATGTTAGAGACTGAGTTCTTTGAGGGAAAAACTGTTTTAATATCCCCAGAACACAACACAGAGCCTAGTCCACTGTAAACATTTGTTGAGTGAATGAGTGACAAATTGATACATGCATGTGTGTGTGAATATCAGTGACTTGTCCGTGATTATACAGCAGTCAATTGCAGAGCCAGCCTCAGATCCCTTTGACCCTACTCCAATGCTCACTCCCATCACTCCAGGACTTCCTGGGCCCTGTCTTGTCCTAAACAATCCTGTAGCCACTCCCTGGCTTCTGACCAACTTTCACACCCAGGCACAGCAGAGTTGTGCTGTGCAATGCCATAGCCACCTGCCCACCACATGAAGTAATATTGGTCACACGTTGAAATTATTATTTTTTATATGTTGGGCTGAATGTTTAAAAATTTCACCTGTTTCTTTTTATGTTTTTAAAAATAGAGTTTAAAAATAGAGTTACTAGAGTTACTAATGTGGCTTGCATTATAGTTTTTTTGGATAGCACTTGTAGGGAGGATTAAGATTTGTCTAGAAGTTTGGAGAACCCTGGCCAAGGGACAGACTAAGGTAGACTTTGCCTCTATTTCCAGCAATTACAGAGTAACCTATGGACAGATCACTCTTGTGATGAAACTATAGAGAAGCATGCTCTACTCCAGAATCCTTCTGACGACCACTGCTGAAACCTGCTCAGATCCCCATCCCACCCACGAGTTCTAAGGAGAATATTCGAGGGTTGAAAGGGATGTAAATGCTTACATCCTTCCTACATGGTCCATTAAACAGGGCATCTTCCTGCGTCCTGGGAAAGACAAGACACCTCTCACCATGGAAAGCATTGCTATCATTGCCTGCTCCCACTCAGATATCCAAGTTGATGAAAGGAGAATAAACGCCTGGAGAACTGGACTTCAGGTGAAGAACCCAGCTTTTTTCTTATAACAACTTGTATGTCAGGTATAACCATCTCTGTTTTATAAATGGGAAAATTGAGGCTCACCATGGTGAAATGACTTACATGGGCACACGGTTACATGGCAGGGTTCAGACTCAAACCCTAGTCATTTTTACTCCAATTCCAATGTTCTTTCCAGTATTTCTTATCCCTACTCTTTTAAAAGAACATTCGCTATTTTTGGACTGAAGTCAGAGGGTTATGGAATAAATCCTCTTGAGCAACGACTTCTGGATAATTGTGATGATAATGGTGAATCCGATGGATGTGTATGATGACTTAAAATTAACTACCCATCATTAAAACCTAAAACGTTGGTAAATTTGCCAATCCAATCGCAGCAACATTTCCCCCTGTTTCTCGGTGAGAATTTTGTTTGTTGTGGGAGGTACAGGATAATGGAAACTTCTGCAGCAGATAAAACATTACTGTTACTGGAGGATGAAGGGTCTCTATGCCCTAACAGATGGAGCACAACCCTTGAAGTTCTGTTTGAAACAGTTTGAGGCAGCGTGATGCCTTGTGGCTGCTGGGTAAGACATGGGGGTGGATGGAGCACTAGGCGGGAAAGTGTCTGCCAAATGTCAAGTAAGATGAACCCTTAAGCCAGACCTACTAGAGGAAAGCAAAGAAGGTAAGTGCCCAAAACATAGCTGCTCTCCTAAAATGGGGGAAAGCTGCTAGGAGACTAGAAGGCAGTCGGGTTAAGGAGACTAGACTGGGATTTGAAGGTACAGACTCTACTGGCCTTGTTGCAGATGCCTGTGACCCAGGCTTAGAGATGAGAATGACTTGTCCAGAGTCACATGAGTTGGGCAGAGCCTGACTCCTGGGTGGACCACAGAGTTTTAAATGTCCCCCTAGTTTTGACATTTGTGAAACTGTGTCCAGCAGGGGACGGTAAAGATTCCCCTTGTCAAGTTGATGGTACCCCAAATTCTTCCCTTTCTGACCCTTTCAGAATCAGGCCCTGCTGTCCCCTCGCCTGACACTGGTTTTTTCTTAGGAAAGGCCCATTGCAGCTGGCTTCAGCAACCGCTGGCCTGTGAGAACAACCCATTGAGCCAAGTCCACCCTGGCTGCAGATAAGTGATGGCTTCCTTTCTCTGCCAAGTCACACTTTGTAAATATCACCACGGGGTCAGGGTTTTCACCACTGGGAGCTTGTTCTGATTCTGAGCTGCAGGGAAACTGCCTCTGAGCCCGGTACGTGGTTGGAGAGCGGGTGCTTAGGAGAGCACCGTCCCTTCTTTAGGCCATGCCCCAGCATGGTAGTCCTAACAAGGCCCCAGGGGATGCTGATGCTGTGGGTCCCGGGGCCGTCTGCTGAGAACGGCTGATACACAGTAACTGTGGCTAAAGGTGAGCTTTGGCGTGCCCTTGGTGCGCTGAGGGACTGTTATGGTGTTCACATCCAACTCACTGCAGTGGAAACAGGTCTTGTGGAAACTCCTTCCATTGCACTGGATTTCTTCCGCGTGGTAGACGGTCTTTTCGCAGGCTCCGCATTTCGCTCCTCCACCCCAGTTCGGCATCTTGAAGACTCTGATCAAGGTCAAATCTAGCAGGATATGAAGCAAATACCCTCAGTTTAGGTGGCCTCCAGAGTGAACCAATCATGGTTGACATATACACACTGCTGTATATAAAATAGATAACATAACACAGGGAACACCACTCGATACTCTGTAATGACCTGGATGGGAAAAGAATCTTAAAAAGAGTGGATATATTTATAATGGATTCATTTTGCTGTGCAGCAGAAAGTAACACAACATTGTAAATCAACTATACTTCAATAAAAATTAAAAAAAAAAAGAACCATCCTTAGCAGCCCTGTGGTCTGCAGACCAGGATCAAGCCCCAGATTGTTGGTGGTTCATTCATTCACTCAGCACATGGTTATTGTGGGTAAGTCAACGGATAAGCTCAGACACTCGGAGCAAGCTCTGAGCCAGTCACTTTGCCACTGTGAGTCTCAGTTTCCTCTTTTCTTAAAAATTAATAGTCCCTCTTCCTGTATACCTCACAGGGTTCTCAGAAAGAATGGATTAACTGGTTTTGTGTATCTGAAATTGTATGCAAATATTCAGTATTGTTATTTCCTTTCCTCTAGGTGTTTTTTAAACTGTTTCATCAGAAGTGGGAATAACCTATGAAAACCGTGTCTCATGTAGCTATGTGTTTCTTGAGTCACCTTGGATCTTGCTAAGATGCAGATTCTGCTTTGTTCAATCTGAAGAGGGGAGGAAGTTCTGCATGTCTCAGACTCCAGGATGAGCAGATGCTGCTAGGAGTGAACCACCCTTTGGCTAGCAAAGCCTTCGCCATTCTTGCGTGTGTGCTGAGTCACTTCACTCATGTCCAACTCTGTGCAATCCCATGAGGGATTGCAAGCCAGGCTGCAAGCCAGGCTGCAAGCAGGCTGCAAGCCTGCAAGCCAGGCTTCTCTGTCCACGGGATTCTCTAGGCAAGAAGACTGGAGTGGGTTGCCGTGCCCTCCTCCAGGAAATCTTCCCCACCCAGGCATTGAACCCACATCTCTTAGGTCTCCTGCATTGTTTGCTGCTAAGTCACTTCAGTTGTGTCCGACTCTGTGCGACCCCAGAGACGGCAGCCCACCAGGCTCCCCTGTCCCTGGGATTCTCCAGGCAAGAACTGGAGTGGGTTGCCATTTCCTTCTCCAATACATGAAAGTAGGCATGTTCTTTACCACTAGTGCCACCTGGGAAGTCCTGATAAAAATATATATACATATGTAATATTTTAAAACTCTCTTCAGATTCATCTATGCATTCATTCCTTTTTAAGAAATATCATTGCCCAGACAATGAGCTATGTTGTCACCACACTAGATCAGTGGTTTGGAAACCTACTTCCTGCCTTTAGGGCTGCCAGCAACTTGCCGTGTGCATGGAAATGAACTTCATAGGGTCTCTTTACATCTGTTTTCCCACCTGTGCCATGAAGAGAGTCCTTTTCTTTGCTGCTTCACAGTGTTGTTTAAAGGATGTGCAGGAAGGTACTTATCACTGCTCTCAGGGACAGGTGTGATTCCAGGAGCCAGGTGATATTCCTGTGAGTCTGCCCACATCCTTTAAGCACCTTTTGTTGTCAGGAGCTGCTGACAGCCAGCCCCAGGCCACCCTTGTCCCCTCACTAGAGAACTATGTTTCAGAGATACCAGGTTAGGAGAGACATCAAGAATTTTTTTTCTCTTTCCTTCTGTGTCTATGTATAAGAATGAATCCAGTTTTCAATTTCCCCAGAGTGGAACTAAAATAAGCTATCAATGCTCAGTGAAATCTCTGAAATCCTGTCAGTCCCAGGGGCCTGAATTTTCTCTGGGATCCTTTGGTTTGTAAGAAGCCTGATGTGTCACCTTGTCATTGGCACCAAGCACTATCAGACCATCCCAAGTGGTTGCTTCGACTTTCTCCTTCCATTCCAGGAAGCCAGTCACTTTCTTATAATAGTTGGCGATTAACACTAAGCCTCCTGGGTCACCTGGTATGGACTGTGTCTTCCAGCCTCATAAGAGAGACAGGTTTTGCTAAGAAACAGAAGGTAAATAGCAAACAGATCATGGAACCCAATACTAGGACAAGAGGGAGACTCTCCATCTAAATGCCTTACAAGGAGCTTTCCAAAAACGGGTTAGGTTAGCCAGAAACATCCTTTCCTTCCTCTCAGAGAAACAAGCTCTTCTTTTAATCCAATAAAATCTTAGAAAATATAACCACACCATGAGGCTTGTGGGATCTGAGTTCCCCAACCAAGGACTGAACCCTGGACCCTTAGCAGTGAAAGCACCAAGTCCTAACCACTGGGATGCATGCATGCTCAGTTGCTTCAGTCTTGCCTGACTCTCTGTGACCCCATGGACTGGTAGCCCTGCCAGGCTCCTCTCTCCATGGGATCCTCCTGGCAAGAATACTGGAGTGGGTTCCCTTGCCCTCCTCCAGGGGATCTTCCTAACCTGGGGACTGAACCCATGTCTCCTTTGTCTCCTGCATTGCAGGTGGATTCTTTACCCACTGAGCCACCTGGAAGCCCCCTAACCACTCCTCCAGGAAATTCCCCAAAAGGTTTTTAAAAAAGGAAGCCTTTAGTGCTCTTTCTGTAGTTCAGGTTGTTCAATATAGTGGCAAGAGTAATGGATTTTTAACTGAAAGGCTTGGAGTCAAATCTGCATTCATTCATTTAATCACCATGCATTTACTACCACCTATCATGTGTCAACGGAGACNCTAAAATAAGCTATCAATGCTCAGTGAAATCTCTGAAATCCTGTCAGTCCCAGGGGCCTGAATTTTCTCTGGGATCCTTTGGTTTGTAAGAAGCCTGATGTGTCACCTTGTCATTGGCACCAAGCACTATCAGACCATCCCAAGTGGTTGCTTCGACTTTCTACTTCCATTCCAGGAAGCCAGTCACTTTCTTATAATAGTTGGCGATTAACACTAAGCCTCCTGGGTCACCTGGTATGGACTGTGTCTTCCAGCCTCATAAGAGAGACAGGTTTTGCTAAGAAACAGAAGGTAAATAGCAAACAGATCATGGAACCCAATACTAGGACAAGAGGGAGACTCTCCATCTAAATGCCTTACAAGGAGCTTTCCAAAAACGGGTTAGGTTAGCCAGAAACATCCTTTCCTTCCTCTCAGAGAAACAAGCTCTTCTTTTAATCCAATAAAATCTTAGAAAATATAACCACACCATGAGGCTTGTGGGATCTGAGTTCCCCAACCAAGGACTGAACCCTGGACCCTTAGCAGTGAAAGCACCAAGTCCTAACCACTGGGATGCATGCATGCTCAGTTGCTTCAGTCTTGCCTGACTCTCTGTGACCCCATGGACTGGTAGCCCTGCCAGGCTCCTCTCTCCATGGGATCCTCCTGGCAAGAATACTGGAGTGGGTTCCCTTGCCCTCCTCCAGGGGATCTTCCTAACCTGGGGACTGAACCCATGTCTCCTTTGTCTCCTGCATTGCAGGTGGATTCTTTACCCACTGAGCCACCTGGAAGCCCCCTAACCACTCCTCCAGGAAATTCCCCAAAAGGTTTTTAAAAAAGGAAACCTTTAGTGCTCTTTCTGTAGTTCAGGTTGTTCAATATAGTGGCAAGAGTAATGGATTTTTAACTGAAAGGCTTGGAGTCAAATCTGCATTCATTCATTTAATCACCATGCATTTACTACCACCTATCATGTGTCAACGGAGACGGTAATGGCACCCCACTCCAGTACTCTTGCCTGGAAACTCCCATGGATGGAGGAGCCTGGTAGGCTGCAGTCCATGGGGTCGCGGAGTCAGACATGACTGAGCGAGTTCACTTTCACTTTTCACTTTCATGCATTGGAGAAGGAAATGGCAACCCACTCCAGTGTTCTTGCCTGGAGAATCCCAGGGATGGGGGAGCCTGGTAGGCTGCAGTCCATGGGGTCGTGAAATTTGGACACGACTGAAGCGACTTAGCAGCAGCAGCAGCATGTGTCAATGTATCATGTGTCTTGTATTGGGCTTCCCTAATAACTCAGTTGGTAACAAATCCTCCTGCAATCCAGGAGTCCCGGTTCAATTCCTGGGTTGGGAAGGTCCTCTGGAGAAAGGGATAAGCCCCTTTCCGGTATTCTTAGGCTTCCCTTGTGGCTCAGCTGCTAAAGAATCCGCCCACAATGCAGGATACCTAGGTTTGATCCCTGGATTAGGATGATCCCTTGGAGAAGGGAAAGGCTACCCACTCCAGGATTCTGGTCTGGAGAATTCCATGGGCTGTATAGTCCATGGGGTCACAAAGAGTCGGACATGACTGAGCGACTTCACTTTTACCTTTCACTTTCTATCATGTGTCAGACACTGCACTAATTTCTTGGTGAGGGGATCAAGGAGGAGAAAGCTTATAACGATGGGTACTTTGTGTCCCATTCCCTAGCCTTGAGAAGCCTACATTCTAGGAAGATATCTAGGAAGATAGGCAAGAACCAGAATACTCTGTACCAGAGAAGAGTCTTGTGGGATGAGTTGGACACGACTGAAGTGACTTAGCAGCAGCAGCAGCATGCAAATTTAAAGGAGGAAATGACTTACCCACTTACCTACGTTTAGATTGGGGAAGAAAGCAATGAGTTGTTAGAGGATCACAGAAAACCTCACATCTAAATGGGGATTAGAAGGTGAACAGTTTACCAGACAGAGAACAGGAAAAAGGACAGTTCAGGCAGAGAAAAGAGCACACAGAAAGGCGTGGTGGTCTTAAAACACCCTGAAAGAGCTCAAATTGTTTATATTTTACTTTCAGGGACAGAATAGATTTTTAATATTGCAACCACATGTATACACAAGATGAGGCATAAAAAGTAGACATTTGGGGGTCATATTTTAGCCAGCTTCTTTTTCCAAGATCCATCCTTCTCTGACTAAAGATGATACATTTTTGGAAAAGGATAGAATCATGTAATTTTGCTCATGTTCCTTTTGATCCTGAGTTTCAACATAATATAAAATAGAGAAGAAATGTAATACATATCTGGAAATGTGACCTGTGAAATTAATGACATGAAAAATTTCAATGAAAACAACCCCAGGTCAAATTTCTCATTTCACATCTTCAATGGAGATTTCATTGGCACGTCTTGCAATTTAATGGGAGACAGAGATGCCTCTTAGGGGGATTGTGTGTGTGTGTGTGCGCGCGCGCATGTGAGTGTGTGTGTTCAGCAGTTGTCTACACATGGTACTTTTCAAAGTAAGTATAAGATTACAGATAATAGCTATTCACAAGGTAATGGAGTCTGCACAGGTTGTTTTTAAGTGATCATAAATATCTGACATACATTTTTCAAGACATCAGGACACAAAATAGAAATCCATAAGCATTCAATTTAACAGGTGCTCAGGTCCACTTCTGAAGATGGAAGTGTAGCTATGGGGTCTTAACACAAGAGACATCTCTGATTTCTTCTTTGGATGCTCAAAGGCCAAATGGCAGTGTGCGTTGTAAAGCAGCCTGAATGGGGAAACACAGGCTTTAATCTTGACCTTGCGGCCTTAAAAGTGGGTGAAAAATGACAATGTGATGTCCTGCACTTTCCTCACTGGATCCTTGTGAAGGTCATGGAAAGCTGATGGAATTTAAAGCAGCATTGAGAAGCTGTTCAATGGTAAGTCATTGTTACTCACTTTATTTTAGGTTATTCAACCTGAATAACCATCTGCTAATTAAGTCACTATGATTTGAAAGAAACTTTAAGTCTTGGCTTACATAACTAAACTTCTCAGCCTCTCGCGTGGCTTTGGAATTCCTGTGTCTCAACATTCCCCGAGCCAGGCCTGGAGTGCAAGTTTACTCTGGCAAGGTCCAAGGGATGGGCCACTTGTTTATCAGCGTTGCCTGGCACAGGCAAGGGTCACTGAAGGTGGGACACCAAATATAGGCTGGCCCGTCACTCAGCCCCATTTGTCACCTGGATCAGAGTCTCCATCGCATCACCTGGCGCTACTCCCTGGGCCAGTCCCAGAGATGGTCTTGTCTGTGAGTCAGGATTAAAACGGGAGACAGTCCGGGATTTAGGAGGATGAAAGAGAATGCCAGACCCTGCCATGTCAACTAGGGAGAGTGTGGACTCCAGACTGCTGAATACCCACTTCCCAGTGAGAGCTACCTGGGTGGATTTCTTAATGAACAATGCTGTGGAAGAGATTATACTGGGAATGCACAGTCTATTGTGGAGACTGGAGAAGAGCGTAAACCAGATGCAGGAGGCCAGAGTTCTACTTCTGCCTGGCCTTTTCGAAGCTGTGTGATCTGGGAAAACCATGCAGGCTCTCTGAACTTCAGTGTCTCTCTCTAAAATAGGCATGATAGTCTCATCTATTTCACTATTTGGGGGAGGATGGTAGTTGTTTGAGTGAGTGAAATTGCAGAGTATTATAAAATGTGAAAGCTGATGAGTCCTGCAATAACTCTTAAGTTGTCACATATCTATCTTAATTTTTAAGAAATATTGCTATACTGTGTATTTGGGGCACATTCTTCCTAATTCCATTCTTGCTTTTTCTTTTTTTAAACTACCAACTATAGAGCGGAAAGGTGATACCTTAGGGCAAAAGTGGGTGGGGTAGATAAAATGGGGGGGGCTCAGTGGTTCTGTTTTTTCTTTATTAGGGGTCCATTAAAGAACTAGGGAGGGAGCCTTGGGCCACAGGCTTTGAGCAGACATCGCCAGTGACAATACTGTTTTCATCTCAGTGTTGGTTGTTCTGTTAGAGGCCTGATTCCGCGCAGTGAGTTAAATCGTCTACACTGACTGAAGCAAAGGTTTTGGATCATAGAAACACATATCTGGAATCTAAGTGATCATCAGTACTAATATAGTCATGTTGTTGAGTCAAATTGTCTGGAACCTGGCCCTTGGACCAGGCCCTGTGGCAAATCTCATTTAATCTTTACAGCCGCTCTCCAAGACAGGTGCTTGCGACATTCACTTTAGGGACAGAGACAAGGAATCTTAGGGAAGTTGCAGTGCTCAGGCGGCTGGGGGCTCTGGCCGTGCTCCGCTAGTCTGTGTCACGTGACTAGGGTGAAACTTACGTGGCTCTAACTGCAAAGCTGTGTCCTGTAACCTTAGCTGCTATTCATTGTTTACTGAGTACCATTCGCTTTATATATACTACTTTTAGTACAACAGCCTTGTGGAGCAAATGTTGTGATTCCCATTTTGTAGATGAGAAAACCGAGGCACAGAAAGCTAAAGTGACTTGTCTGAGGTCCCATAGCTAGTAAGCAGCAGAGCCACAATTCAAACCCCAGTTAAGCTGGTTCTGTGTCCCATGTCCCTGCTTACAACACACTGGAGAGGGGTCCAGGGTCAGCAGCTCCATTAACCGAACTTCCCAGGTGATGGGAACTGGGGTCTTACCTACCTGTCATCTCTCCACAGGGCAGAGAGAGTACTCACTGGTGGGAGTAACGGGGCGACGGAATTCAATTCAGTGAAATGAAGGACTTTCCTAGAGTCAGTGCTCCTCACACATGGAAAGGGCTCCTTCGGGCCTGGAGAGTTCTTTCTCCCTCTTGACTTAGCTTGGGCTGGATGGCCAAGTGGCTGCAATGGAGTGAAGCCCTTTCAAGGGTACTTCAAGCCCTGAGACGGATTTAGGAGTCTGATCGGTGACTGGAACCTCGCCTGGCAGAGAAGCTGCCCAGAGGCATTTCCTCTTAAAAACTGCCTCTTGAGTTTCTTCATCCAGGTAAAACAGATAATGTGGGAAAGCAAGGGCTTTGGAAAGAACCAAACCAGGGTTCAAGACACACTGTCTATTCAGCTGTGGGCAAATTACTCAAAATCTTTGAGCTCAATGTCCTCATGTACATAAGGAGAGGATGAGAAGGCTTTTCTTAGAAGGTTGTTTCTGGTTAAATAAGACAGCAGTGATAGCAAAGATACTATATATAGATGCTTACACATAGCGGGCGTTTAATAATTTGAGTTGCTTTCGTTATTACTGTTAGTGTTTTTAACCTCCAGTTTTAAAATCCCTTTTCTTTTCTTTTTAAAAAATATATTTATTAGGCGGAGCCAGATCTTCGACCTTTGTCGCAGCAGGCAAGATCTTTAGTTACGGCACGTGGGATCTAGTTCCCCAATCCAGGGGTGAACCTGGGCCCCCTGCATTGGGAGCACAAGAGCCTTAGCCACTGGGCCACCAGGGAAGACCCCAAAATACGTTTTCTTAAATAAATCTCTCCCACTCCTTCTCCACGGCTCTTCTGTTCAGACTGTGAACCCACTCTGTTTTTCAACCTTCGGAGCGTGCTGCACCCAAGAAAGATGAAGCCTCCTTGGGGGCAGGGGGCCGGGGGATCGTGAAGCCTGGCCCCGGGGACAGCACACTGGCAGGGGCCTGAGCCTGTGCGCTGGGTCAGCCACAGCCCCACTTTGGCGGTGCTGGTGCCTAATACCGCTGACCTTGCTGGTGCCCTGCACTTGGAAGGGAAGCAGTGAACCCAGAGTCCCTGTGGCCCAGGGAGACCGTGGCTCCTCCTGGGTAGGACACTCAAGGTCAGCAGCTTCCTGCTAAGCTTCTGAGGAGACACATGAAGGCCCCTTTCCAGAGGCCCTTTCTCAAAGCCTGGGGAGCATAGGTCACTTAATCCCAGTACAAAAATAAACCCAGCTCTTTTAAAATTCAGACAGAGTAGACACAGCTGCCCCTCAAACTAAGGCTGTAGCGCACGGGTCATATTCTCTCTTTTCTGAAATCGTCTCTGAGACGTGGCCGACTGTTCCCCTCAGAAACTCGCTTGATTCTCTCTTGACCTTTATAATTTGTTTTTAAAGACCATGTTGCACCCTAGGGTGCATCCTGATTCAGCCACTTCCTAGCCGTGTGACCCTGAGAGATTACTTTGCTTCTTTGAAATTTCGTTGCTTGCTCTGAAGAATGATGTCTTGCAGGACTTTTGGTGACTTTTGGCTAACTGTGTTCCACACCTGCACAGGTCAGTAAACAACCGACAAACCATGATCCTCCCCCTTTCCCATGATAAGGTCGCCGGTCAGGCTCAGAGAAGCTTCTGCCTTCTTTGGCCCCAATAATAAGACAGTGATCGTCTCTTCTCCCGCTTTCCTTCATTGCAGTGAGCAACTGCGATTCTTCACAGCTGAAGGCATCCCATTTCTCTTTGGCTGTGAAGTCCAGCTCTTGGATGTAGTACTCCTGAAAATCTGAGCGGCACACTTATAATTGGAAGTCTGCCTGCCTCAGGAGTTCTGTTTCCTGTGTGTTATATTCCTTGTCTGTGTCCTTCCTCTTGTAAAACAGGTTAATCATCTAACTCTTGATCGGCTTGCTATTTGCTCTGACCTTTGTCATCACACTTGTAGTGGCTCAGATGGTAACGAATCTGCCTGCACATGCAGGAGACCTGGGTTCGATCCCTGGAATGGGAACATCCCCTGTAAAAGGGACCGGCAACCCACTCCAGTATTCTTTCTTGGAGAATTCCATGGACAGAGAAGCCTGGCAGACTAAAGTCCATGGGGTCACAAAGAGTCGGACACAACTGAGCAACTAACACGCTTGTACTTAGCAGGAAATCCTCTTGCAGCCCATGGGGTTTGGCCCTGTGGCTTTTCTCCAAGGCCTTGACTATTTGTACTTTTTTACTAAGCTTACAGACTACTTTCTCATACTTTATTCCATTTGTTTCTAACAAATGCCCTTGGGATAGGTGGCCTAACTTTAATTTTTACTGTTCAGAAATGGAAACTCAGAGAAGTGATATTCAAAGCTAGAATTTGAACTGCCTCTGTGGCTGAGGCTCTTCATTGGTTTCTATTTCTTTTCTCAAGTTTGAAGAATGTCTTTCTTTTTTTTTTAAACACGAACTTTTTTTTTTTTTTGGCCACACTGGGTCTTTGCAGCACACAGGCTGGCACAAAGTTTTAGTTGCCCTACGGCATGTGGAATCTTAGATCCCCAGTCAGGAATCAGACCCACATTCCCTGCGCGGGAAAGCACATTCTTAACCACTGGACCACCAAAGAAGCCCCCAGGATTTCTGATTTATTCTCCCAAGAGTCTGTCTCCCCATCTTCCAGGAGGACCGTAGCAATTTGCCCGTTGAAAGATCCTGGTCGCACTTTCCTACTCCTTCTCTGCCCCCCAATCTGCTACCTCCTCCATCTCCAGTGAATGGCTTGTGTGGGGGCTGCAGAGCACCTGTCTGCCCATTTGAGAGGGTTCTGAGCCTTGGGGTCACCTCTACCCCTACCAACAGGCAGGGCTTCTTTTAAAGACTGAGTTGTTCAAAATGGAACTGAAGTCAAGCCGGAAGAATCTCTGACATTTTCTTGGTCATAAAGAAGTTTTACATATATTGCAATGAACTGAATGTATCCAGTGTTGCAGTTCTATCCCCAAAATATTATAAACTGAGGACACAGGTTTTCCCCATTTTCCTGCCCTTTTTGTATTGATGCCCACCTTTCCTTGCATTCAGGAGACGGTCAGTACAAGCTCATCAATGGCAATGAACTGTAAACTGTACTGCAGAGACAAGGGTCCTCAGACCTGTTCACCAACCCTTCCTTCTTGAGGAGTCACCAGCTTGGCTCAGTGAAGGGAACAGGAATTAGAGGCGGTGGCTCTGATCCTTGGACAGCATTTTCACTCGTTTCTCACTCTCAGTCACACTCATGCCTGTCATTCACTGGGATGTAACAACAACAGTAACAACAAAATCCTGTACTGAAATCTAGTGGAAACAATGGGAATCACCCCTCAAGCCCCAGCTGGGAATGATCTTCCCAGTAAACAGAACTTTTAATTGACTTTCAACACAGACATGTCTTTTGGGGGGGCTTGTTTTGATTAGTTTCAAATGATTAAGAGCAAGCCTATTGCTGAACATCCTTGGGATATAAAATCTGTTTTAAATCAATGACTCTTCTGAGTTTTACCAAAGTGCAAGACAGGATAAGCTGAACTGTAGAAGACTGAGTCACTCACTCACACCTTTTGCAAAAGAACAGATCCTTGTATTTTAAGCATTGGAAAGGTGGCTTCTGCTGTATTGCATCTACTGTAACCACTTTGTGCAGGGCTTTACAGTTTAGGAAAATGTCACCACATCCATATTGATCCTGGCAGAGGAGACCAAGACCCTGAGGGCAGGAGCTTTCTCAAAGTCACACGTCATTCACTATGTGATCCTAGGACTACAATGAACACCTTTTGACTAAGACAGTAAGAAACATTATTCCATCAAAAGAGTTTTAGACCAAAAATGATCCCTTACTCATTCTCTGTGAGCTTTCCTTGCACCCTCAAATGCTAATCACCCTTTGAGGAGTGTTCTAGGCCTGTCTCTTATA